>JAQNCB010000003.1:24680513-24700290 GCA_030068295.1 Euristhmus nudiceps | reverse complement strand
ATGCGCGATAAGACTTTATTATGTTAATTCTTTCAATTGGGAAAGTTTGAAAATAGGGTTATGTTTGGCTTTAAAGCTAAGGGAAAGTACCACATTTTCATATGCTGCAGCTCAGTATTTAAATCAACATACTCATGATGTCATTCACCCATTCATTTTCTGAACCGCTTAATCCTAATTAGGGTCACATGGAGGCTGGCGCCCATCTCAGCCGACTCTGGGCGAGGACAGAGTACAAGCTGGATGGCTCGCCAGGCCAACTGATGTCAAAGTCAACCAAAATGTACGCTAGACATAATGCATATTAAAAATAAATAAAATTAGAACGCCTTCCTGAATTCATGATTACTTATGTACACACAGAACATACTTCCAGAAATAATAAAAAGTTCATCATCATGGCCAAGGCAAAGGAAAGGAACCTGATGAAGTTACCTGATTCGAGTGTGCAGGTCGTGGGGTTATCCTCCACAATAATGTACTACCGGGGATCATAGTGACCGTCTCCTGGACATCTGGCATCTCATCAGCATCATCAGCACTACCACCAGTATTCAGTTCCTTAAAGCAAAACAGACATGGTCGTTAACACCATGTCCATTTTAGACTATATACACCTTCTCACCCCAAAGTTATATTATGACATAAATGATCGGCTCTTGGGTCATGGACTCTGGAAATTACTTCCTAAGAAACCTCAAGCTTGGAAGGAGTGGAATGAAATTGACAGCATTTTATGTTTCAACCTTCCAAACCCATTAAAGCTAAACGACTTTAATTGTACCATCAAACTAATATTATTGTATTGCTCAGCAACCTGGACCCTGACTCCGTACCTTCATAACTGCCTCTGTGTTTGCTGTACCAACCTCCACAGAGTCCCGGGCCTGTCTTGGAGGACCACCTAACTTTTTATTTATTTATTTATTTATTTATTTTTTGGGGGGGGGGGGTGTCCAAAAGCACTCTGCCTAGAGCGAGCACCCTGAACAACATCGAGTGCAGTTTTTGCAGGGCACACAGACCATATCAAAAATTAGCTAATTTCAAGATACCACCACTAAACCGAATCTAACAAGGACTGCCTCATCTACCCACAGGTTGTGGCTCATGATACTGGAATCTACACAACAGAGCTGGAAGGTTCTACTGAGAACAAAGACTGCCAGAGAAGCGTTGGGCTTGCCATCTAGGTCACCAACACAAGATATTGAGCAGTAAAAACCCAAAAGGAGGTATAAATAAAAGAATAATCAAGTTTAATCCCCCCCCAAGCCTGTTCTACTATCCAAATCCAATAAAATACATGGTTGATCATATTTATAAATAAATAACCCACCAATGTTTGCCAAATAGACAGGAGGGATATGAATTCCCCAATCATGTGGGTGACCAAAACAACGTATTTCTCTTCCACACTAAATGGAGAGTTTGGTGTAGTATCCACTACACATGCAGCTCCATTTTACCATCACGCCATTCTCTTTGAACAATTACCTGCAGTGTTAGCAGGTAATGTCTGTTGCGCGTTTACACCAGGGCCTACTGGCTCGTCAGATCTGGAGCTTATTCCAGTCTCTGTAGCATGAAACAACTGGGATTTCAACTCCTTTTGGATGGGATGCTACTCCATCACAGGTTACCTTCCCAGGTACCCATTTATATTCCTGGGTGGACAGAGGCACACTTTAGGTGGAGACCAACAGTCTCGATCATGAGCCAAGCACCCCAACAACTACGCTACCGGCCAGGACAACAGTAAGCATATTTTCATGGAACTACTTTTCTCCAAGGTAATTTAATTTATTTACCTTTTTAATTTCAGTTTATGTAGCCAAAAACATGGAAACTGAAAATCCCATACAAGTGTTCCATGATTCAAATCAGTTTGTACTTGAAGCCTATCATTCCAAAATTTTTTTTAAAAAATTGGGTCAGAAAAATTGTATGTACAGGGATCCCTCACGTTTCGCGGTTAATGTGGGGTCGAGACCCTATGCGAACACCGAATTTCCACGAAGTAGGATTGACCCCCCCAGACTGATGTATATGTACATGTATATGTGTATACAATATCAATAAATACATATTCAGTGTTTCTAATACTTAAAATAACAATTAAACATTCAAAAACAATGCATAACATGTAAATAAAATCTAAATAAAATAAAATACATACATGTAATTGTACATAGATGTGAATAAAGTGTAAGAATTGTGTTTTTAGAACTTTTAACGTAATTTTATTTAGGCTCTATTCACTTCCACATTTTCTGTCACACGAATGGGAAATTCCTCTCGACCAATCAGCTTGCGAGATTTGACTCGTGATTTCAGAGCAGAGTTACCCGAGAACCGAATCGGAGTCAGTAGCGACCTCGCGGCATTTTCCTTAACTTGTTCCCTATTCCAAGAACAGAATCCGATTCATTCAAACCGTAATTGCGCGCTACAGCCGCATAGCTACGGCTTAACTTAATCATGTCCAATAGTTTCATTTTCTCTTCCACTGTCAACATCTTTCGCTTTCTCTTCGATTTAGAGGACGAGTCAGAAGGAGGAGGAGGAGGACGCTTAGAAGCCATTTTCAAGGGCATCACAAACACTTATTTTGCACAAACAAATATCACTGTAGTAAACAACACAGAGTTAGCAGTACGTCTGTACATCAGCAACGTTCCACAAAAAAGGATGCTGAGAAATTCGTCTCGACGAATCAGCTTGCGAGATTTGACTCAAGACTTCAGACTTTTATTTTTCGATTAATATTTTTTAAAAATCCGCGATGCACTAAAGCCGCAGAACCTGAAGCGCGATATATCGAGGGATGACTGTATTATCATCCGAAACGCCCTAATAATTCACAAAGATGAGTAATATTTAATTATTCCCATCGAGTTGGATGACAGAATGGGTTCTGGTAGTAATCTGACTAATACAGGTGTCCGGTACATGCTGTGAGCCGGATTCCTCACGGTGAAGCGCCCAACATGATGTCTGCGGTGACTGAAGGAGCATTCCACACATTCTCTGTAGTGTCTTGATGTTTTTGATAATCTCGTGAAAAGCCTTTTTTTTTTTTTTTTTAAAAACAATGTCTTTGCTAACATTTGGTTTCACCCAACAGGTCCCATCAGATCATCAGTGCTGAAATGTTGAACTCTCAACTATTTATGATTTGCAATTAATTACATTTTACTTTGATATTCACTATTATTTATACTCACGCATTTTTTTCACACAAAGATATTCCTTTCTGTGATATTTCTGTTAATAAAAATGAGTATAAACTAGACCTACTGCTTATTGTTTACATAAATAAACATACATAAATAAAAAAATTCTGGGAAAGTGGACAAACTTTTTAAGAAAGTATTATGTGCTCATTAAGATGACTGGAGGAATTTTTTTAAAGCTTGTTAAAAGATGTTAAAATAATAACAATAATAAATTGAAAATACAATATTAACTACAGGTGTACACAAAGTGCTGTAGTGTTGGGTGAAAAGGTTTTATCCTTGTCAGGTACAGTAGATAAGACGACCTAAACCTTATCTCAGTTTAAATAATTCCTAAGGCAAAGGTAAAGCCACTAGCTGGACACTGTGTGATGAATGCTGCATTCTAGACAGTACGAAAACAAATACTTTGAGATCTTACATTCTATGTTAAAACATGACGCTGGTGAGTCCATGAGCACTCATGAACAATTGCTTAGTATGTGATTAACCCAAATTTATGTTTCATACAAATGTCACAGTTTTTGGTACAACTAGTAAATTCATACACATATAGAGCACAAATGTTAAGAAATGTCGAATAATAAATACCGATAAAAAAAATACGATTTAAAAAAAAAAAATTGCGCTTCACAAAAAATATATATATATAAAATAATGTGTGTGTATTTATGTTAAACACCCCCTGTTAAAAGCCACATTGGACGATTCTACTACATTATAATTGTGACTCATACAAACTGCTCTATTTACAAAGACATAAAACATATGGTTATGTATACCATGTAAAGGTATTTACATTTATTACAGTGTTGACACTGTAAATGCAGACTATTTGCATGGCTCCGAGACTGCAAAATAAAGGTTTTGATTTCCCTGTGGGTTTGTAAAACACACCAGCACGATAACTATGAGAAATGCCATTT
The DNA here is from genome assembly GCA_030068295.1 of Euristhmus nudiceps. Taxonomy (NCBI): domain Eukaryota; kingdom Metazoa; phylum Chordata; class Actinopteri; order Siluriformes; family Plotosidae; genus Euristhmus; species Euristhmus nudiceps. The sequence continues at coordinate 24,696,125 of JAQNCB010000003.1, read as the reverse complement.
AAATGTTTGGACATGGAGAAAGGCAGAGATGTAAACTGTCTCCCTCTGAACCATTTAATCCTACTACTAAGGTCATGTGAAGGCCGAAGCCTATCTCAACGGACACTGGGCGGGGTACACCCTGAATAGCTCACCAGACCATCTCAGGGAAATGCACAAACAACCATTCATACAACCACACACAACTAAAGGCAATTTGGAACAGCCAAGTAGCCTAAAGTGCAGGTCTTTGGACTGTGGGAGGAAACCGGAATGTCCAAACAAAACTTCACACAAGCACGGGGAGAACAGGCAAACTCCATGCAGAAACACCCGAGCCCAGGACTCGAACTCAGGAATTCTCGCTGTTAGGACAGTACTTCTCAAATAGTGGGGCGCAGTGTGATGCCAGGGGGGCACGTGTGACCCTGTGGAGCTTTTTTTTGCCATACTGTACTAGAATTAAGTGTAATTGCACATCCACTACAGTAGTTGGCAGTGGCGCTCTCATTGTCGTGCTATGGTATCGGGGATTTTTGCAGCGAGCAAACGATATGAAGCAAGCGATATGAACAGGACTGAAGAGGAAGGCGGAGACAGGATTTTTATTTTTCACTATCAAATGGTACAATAATTTGTCAAAAAATATTTACAGTTTAAATAAGGAAGTATTTTTTTTTCCATTTCAGGCAACTTGGTGCACTTTAAATATTTTCTGTTACAGATTAAAAAAAAAAAGAATATTAAAGTTTTTCTTTGTTGAAGTTGAACTATATTTCCTTTATTGTTTTTTATGTTAAAAAAGATACACTGTTATGCAGAGGTGTAGTAATAATTTTACAGACAAATAATACTATATATAGTCACGTGCGTGGGGAAGGGGGGGGTGTCACAGAAAATAATTGAGAAGCACTGTGTTAGGACGACATGCTAACCACTACCTCACCGTGCTACTTCTACTGTTTACTGCAAAATATCATTCAAGTTCTGGGTCACATTTCACCTCGACAAATTCACCTTGACATCGCAATTATGGACATCATTATGGCGTGCAGAGAATAATCTTTACCTGCTTGTGTTTCTTAGAATCTCCACTCTTCTTTTCTAACTTCTTGTTGGTTTCATAGACCTTTGGATCTATAGTGTACAGGCACTCTGTCCACTTCCCGTAGATGATGCGTCTCTTCTTTTTGCTGCACCATAATAATAAAAATAATACAAATGTACATTTTACAAAAGTCTTTTGACCTTACAAGCAAACAGATAACTTGGAAAAGATAAAAGGCACACGGGCACACACACACACACACGGTACTGGTACACAGATGTAGAACAGCTAATACAAAACAATGACTCAAACCCATCTGCCTAATTTGATGTCGACCTTCCAAAGCATTGATGCTACAAGACCCCCAGAAGATGCCTTGGGTACTTGATGCAGAGCAATTACAGATCGTTCGTTACAGCCGCTCGACTGGATAAACACCTGGAAAATTTCGAGGCCTGGGCGACCCTTTGAACTCTTCATGTGCCTCAAACCATTTCCGAACAACATGTGCACGATAGCAGGATGGATTATTCTGTTGAAAGAGGGCACCGACATCACGAAATATCACCGCCACAACAGGATGTACCTTGTCGATAGTGTTTAGGTGGGAGGCACGTGTGAAACTGACATACACATGCAGGTCTGGACTCGAGGTTTCCCAGAAAATCACAGTCCACACTACCCTCCACCTGCTTTCTTCTTTCTTAGTGCATCCTGGTGCCGTCACTTTCCAAAGTAAAGAGTGCACATACATTTGAGTGCTAAAAGAAAATGAAACTCATCGGACAAGGTGATCTTCATCCTTTGCTACAAAGTCCAGTTCCAAGACCCGTGAGCCCAATGGAAGTGATTTTGATAGCGGCATGGACACACAAGCACCGTGTAATGACTGTGTGTTCAGACACATTTCTTCAGTAACAATCTATAAAGATTTTCTCTGACTTGTAATGTAGTAACCCTTCTATCAGTCTAGACTACTCCGTATACCCTTTGTTGCCCTCATGCATCAATAAATGCTGGCTGCCCAACACGCAACACTACCAATGATCCTCAGACCAGTGTTGGCAGGTGCTCACCACTGGCGAGGGTGAGGGCCCCACAAGCTTTGCCATTTTCATGGAAATAATCGGGAGATTTTAACAGTATAGTTCTTGCCTTTTTTTTTTTAAATCCTAACAGACAAATGAATGGCACATGTGCGAGGTTTTCGTATATAATACAGATAAGCAACGCTAACTAACATTTCTCCCCCCATTTTAACCATCACAGAGGCAGGCCAGGAGAAACCTGTTTGTTAGAGGTATGCACTGTTTATCTATCAGCATCTCTTTACAGCCTCATTTATCTCTTTATAGCCTCATCATTCAGAGTTCAGCACAAACTACATGGAAATGGTAGTAAACTATGGTTTTCGAAGATGTGTTTTGGCTGTCATTCAGAGTTTTTAGTACTACACAGAAAAAAAAAAAAAAAAAAAAAACATTAGTAAATGTTTATAATTTATTCTTAGGCGTGTGGATTCCTTCTGTCAACTAGACTGGAAATTTGGTCGAAGATGTTTTCACTACCTATCCAGGGAGCTTCTTCAGTTCTGGATAGGTAGCGAAACTTCTTCAACCAAATTTCCAGTCCAGCTGACAGAAGGAAACCACACGCCTTGGATACTATGACCTGGATGACTGAGAATCTTCACAGACATGATTTATTCTTCCATTTTAAACAGGAAAATGAGGATGTTTTTGTAGACATGACCTCAAGGAGTGTCTGTTTTCTCTGAATACATTTTTTAAAAATCTCCTGATAGTGGATCAATCAGAGTTGTTCAAATGTTCTACAGAAGGGCAGCGGTGGCTCAGTGGATAAAGTATGGGTTACTGATCTGAAGGTCAGAAGTTCAAGCCCCAGTACCACCAAGGTTCCACTGTTGGGCCCTTAATAAAGGCCCTTGACCCTCAAGTGCTTAGTTGCATGAAAACAACAATAATGTAATGCAAGTCACTCTGGATAAAGGTGCCTGCCAAATGCTGTAAATGTATATACATGAATCAACATTACTTGCTTCAACGAACACTGAGTAGACATGAGGTTTTGGCTCATCAGTGAGGGTAATAAAAACTTTTACAGGCGACGTGTGCAGTGCAACAATAAAAAAATTAAAAAACACTATTAAGAATACAGCTTTACAGATCATAGTTGTTCAATATTATCTTACCTCTTGTCATGGATATGACCCTCCACCCGGTGCAGTTCTTTGCCAAACATACTGCAGGGCTTAAAATTGAGTACACACTTGTCCCCAGTGCTTCAGCCAAAAAAAAAAAAAAAAGTAAATATTTACCCACACAGTCTGTAGTCAAAAGGGACACACTCAAATATGTTCAGTACTACAGCAAAAGGTATAGGTATCTGTACATGTTGGTGACAATGATAACTTAAACAATATGGGCCTGGTTGCTCTTTGGCCAGTCTCTAAAAGGAGTTACAGTGCATTCATTACCTGTGGTTAATGATCTCCACTGTTCCATACTGTTCAATCCACAATTTGCCTATGATGACATTGTGCACACAGCACATTGGATTTGTCCAAGTGTATGCCTCTTTGTGCCTATAAATAAGCAATACATGTCAAAGGTATTATATTATATTATTATACATAACGGCTGTTCATTACACCTACAGGCTACTCACTTGGATAACTCTAGTGTCATGGTTCCTTTGGGTTCTGCTTCTACACTTTTGCCCCAAAACTTCAATTTGGGGTAGATCGAGCCATGGAACTGAAAGTCCTGGCTGAGCGATTCAGCATGAAAAGCACTAACTGGAGGATGGTGGCTAACCTGCTCCGAGATCAACCGGTAGCCCTCGTCTTCCCTAAAACCAAAAAATTAAAAAAATAAATAAAATAATTGACATCACATTCTAGACTCTTAAATAGATTGTAATCTGCTATAGATCCATATGATTAGTATTGGCTTACCTTATCAGCTCATAGGTCTCCCCCAGTAAAGGGTTAAAAGGTTTTCCAGTTCTGTCCCACTGTGACGCCACAGCGGACACCGCGAATGCAGCAATGAGCTAACCAACAAAACCCAAGGCTCAGCACCAGATTCATTATACATCTCAAAATAATTTAAACAACAGCAAAGGAAATTTCGAGGCAAATGCTACCTGCATACGTTCTATAGAATCAGATAGTGTGCAAGCTTCATGAATGAGGTATGCGTGTTCCATGTATTCTGTAAGTCTCTGAAGAAAGCTGAGCGGCTCGTTAAAAACCACAGGCATGGTTATCTTCGACAGCTCCTGCACAGAAGAAAAATGATCACCATCATCACCTCGGTCACTCATTGCAGCTATTATCCTTAAATATGGCATGAACAGGACAAGTTCATTCTCTCCGTACCTACCATGCCAATACATTTCTTCAGGAAACCCCAAATACTGAAGTCATGTCTGGAAAACATGGGAGCAGGGAGAGCGGTCCTGCACAGGACAGAGAAAGACAAGTATGTAATTGTTTAATGCTACATGTGCAATTCAAGTGCAATACTCATGATCAGAGCAGGTCTCGGACATCATAACATTTTATCTCCATGCACCTTATAGTTAAAATTCTACCTCTTACCCAGTGTATATCATGCATATTTAACATATCATTCAATCTTATGTATACGTGTCTATATGTGATATACATACAAAGTCTACAAATGTGGAAATACGTGAAAGATAGGATATTTGTGTGTATATGTGATGACATGTGCACATGCAAGCGTGTGTGAGTGTATATATATATATATATATTAGCACAAGTGTGTACGCATGTATATATTGTAGCATTTTGCTACAATCTTGCACGATTATATTATATATATATATATATAAAATTATATATGCACACACATATGCACACACACACACACACACACACACTTGTATGCAGGTATATGCAAATGTATAATTTAGTGTAACCCCTAGTTGTTTTTGTGTGCTTTTATTTTCTAAATTGCTGCTCACAAAAGAGCTGCCAAACAGATTTTCACTGTTCCTGCAACAGTGACAAAGATATCTTATCTTTTATCTCTTATGTAATACAAATCTTTTTTTTTTTTTTTTTTTTTTTTTTAAACATATTGACTTTCATAACACTTCTGCAACACACCTTCGTTGCCAAACTCCATTCTCTGATCGAACACATCCATTCGATGCCTGTTTGCTCTCAAAACCAGGGGCATCTTTAAAGCTGACTTCACAAGAGTCATCTGATTCCAAACCTGCAAGAGTGGCAAAAAACCTCACAAAATACCAAAACAAAAATGATTAAAAACGCTAAATTTAGCATGATTCACTATTCATACCTGTCTCTGCATCATAAAACTCCTCTTCGCTGTTCATGATGGACAGTTAGCAATAGAGTCATCAGCGAGAGAGCATTGTTCCTCTGAAGCAACTGACTGAACGAGTCCTATAAAAGAGAAAGGATGATTTGCATCTGAAGGAATAATGCTCACATATTTAACAAGAGAAATACTACAAATGCCAACACATGAAAATGTTCATGAATATAGGCATTAAGTATGTAATGCTGCTTAATAAATAAATGATTTCAGGAGGCTAATGCCATGACACAGTGAGCAGATCAACAACTAAAATAAATAAATAAATAAAATAATAAGACAGACTTGTGAAAATAACAATGCTTAGAAAAGTGCATATCAATAACATTTTTACTGAAACTGAATACTAGCTATGAAAGGGAAGAAGCTGGCATACAAGGTCTGAGCAACAGGACATTGATCATTTTACTGCAAAGAAAAAAAGAATCACTTCCTGAAAATATAACCTTTACCTGCTCTTCACAGCTATAGTAATTAACAACATCTCAGAAAATAAACAAATCATCACAATGGCCAAAAATAGCTTGCCCTCTCTGTGTTTACTGACAACATTGGGACTTGAAACTTGTGAGTGAAAAAACACAGTGAACAAGTTACAAAACTCGTCACACAACACTTAAGAATCAAAGTTATTTCTTTATAAACAGCTGAAAGGAAAATAATTTCTATCAGAAGAAGCAATTTTTCTAGCAGTAAAATCTTCAAGGTAAAATAACTGGTATTATAATGTAACCTACACAAATACCATGTTGCATTCCCTTTGAAAATGTACACACAGACATGTACATTAATATTTAGCATCATATTCTGAAGTCACAATATTCACATCTGTAAGAGAAAAATACAACAAAAGTAATCATTTCTATACTAAACTACAGGCTTGCACAAGTTCATGAAAGGTTACATTAGTTTTCACAACAGTGCAGAGAACAGGTTTGTGTAAGGACTAAAATCTGATAGCAAACGTGCTGTGTAAGGTGGCTATCACAAAATCAGTCAGAAAGCAGTACAGGTTAGTTTTACCTCAAATCATACTCGATGAGAAATCTACCAGCATGCCTTTAAATCCTTTCTAGTTCATAGGAAGTACAGTCAAGTTGTATGGTTATTCTACATAACATTTACTAATAACTAAGCTATATAATGGTGATGTGGTGAGTTGCAAGCCCATCGCTTCAATCCTTCGCATTGTAAAGTTGCACGCTATGGAAAGACGTGCAGCTCGGCTGTGGCCGAAATACATTACCTTACTAAGCTATCACATTGCAATACCAAAAACTAAGGAAATAGTCTCCAAACACAAATAATGAATATACTATAGCTACAAGCAGCATTGAACATGAAGTCATGACGCATAAAATGTTAAAAAAGTAATGTCAAGCCGACAGGCTCATCAGAGCCAGAGCTTATCCCGGTTTGTTGGAGTGTGAAGCCACAAAGGTGTTCAGCTCCTCCTGAATGGAATGCTGTGGTCCACTGCAGGTTCCCTCCCTAGTATTTTTACTGGTACCCATTTATACTGCTGGCTACTGTTTGGCACTTATGGTTAAGCCTTTGTCCAAGGATCAAAGCACGGTGGGGGTGTCTGACTGGGATTCGAACCCATGACCTCTCAAATCATGAGCCAAGCCCACCCTAACCACTACACCATAAGGATCACGTATCTAAACCTGAGCACACCTTCAACTTTGGGACAACTTATCTAACTGCTCCATACATCCTGGGATACAAGTACAAGAGCTGGGTTCAGGACAGAGGAGTGTTTAAAATGATGCTTTATAATTCATGACATTCTCTTATGGGTCATACGCACGCGCGTCATAACAACTTAATATTTTAACTTGGCTAGCTTTATAGGTAATGCTAAACTAGCGACACAGGCTGCCACACCTGACATTTTAAACTCGAACACTAAGTGTGGACATGACAGGGCAGGAAGCCACAGGACAACACTAACCAGACATACACGTTTAAACCTCAGGCTTCAAAACAAACGTCAATAACACTGCAGGCTAACCAGCGGCACGTTTGCTGTACTTTAGAAATATAGCGTAGCTTGAAATCAGAGCCTATCTGGCTTCTCTTGTGAGCTCAGTGTCAAGCCTCAGACAGCTAAGCTAATCGAGCTAGCCGTAACTAGCTAAGTAATGTTGTTGACGTTGCCTGTTAGCTAACGCTAGCTAAGCTCCGTGGGATTCCTGACCTCCAGTCCTTAAAAAAAAGAAAGACTTGTTTACATTCTTGACAGAACAGTGAAACTATGAATAAGGAACTAAAACATATTAACAAAGCTTTCTTACATCACCTAATGCCTCGTTGTTATTCCAGCAGTAAACAGAAAGCAACGGTATACTTTTGAAGACTGACATAAGAGGCGGGAATTATTACGCAAGGGTGACATGATTGAGAGGTGAAGGAGCCAATATGCTTGCAGAAGTGGGAGGTTGTATTACTGATTGACAGGCGTGTCATAACGGGCGGGATTTGGCCTCAACATAAACAGGAGGTACTAAAAAGGTATGGATGTGTGTTATTTATACCCCGTAATAAATATCCATCTTGTCAGCTGTCCTCTTCCACTTGTGGGCGCCTACTGTCTAGATAATCTTACAATAGTCTATAGTCTAAATATAAATAAGTGTTTGATGCAGCAAGGCTGTGTGAAGATTTTAACTAAATCTTTGGAATGGGAAATAGCATTAAATACTAAAGAATATATAAACAGACCAGTAATTATGGACAGATGTGCTGCTGTTTAACAAGTAATGGTAATTTAATTATTGTATTCTGTATATAGTGGTTATGGTGCTGGGCTCATGATCAGGAGGTTGTGGGTTTGAATCCCAGTGAGACCCCCACCGTGCTAAGACCCCTGTGCAAGGTCTGAACCGCAAGTGTGTCTCTGTTCACCCAGCAGTATAAATGGGTACCAGTAAAAAAAAAAAAAATACTGGGAGGGCAACCTGCGATGGAATAGTGTCCCATCCATGAGGAGTTGAACTCCTAGTCACTTCATGCTATAGAAACTGGGGATAAGCACCAGCCCTGATGAGCCTCTAGGCTTCTCTAGGCTTGGGTGTAAAAGCCCAACAAGCTTTACCTTACCCTTTTTATTCTGTATATAGGATTACAGTGGTTAGTAGTTAGCCATTCTGCCTCACAGCAAGAAGGTTCTGGGATCCATCCCCAAAGGCTTAAGAGTTTCTGTGTGGAGTTTGCATGTTCTCCCCATGCTTGCGTGGGTTTTCTCCGGAAACTCCGGTTTCCTTCCACAGTCCAAAGATATGCACATTAGGCCAGATTTCTGTTCCAAATCCCCCCAGGGTGGGGATGTAGAGTTAATGGTAGGTGTGTGTTGGCCCTGTAAATTCTTTCTTTATTTTTTATTTAGCTATACTGCATTAATCCCATAAGGGAAAGTGAGTGCACACACACACGTGAACAGTGAGCACACACAAACTCACCGCAGTGGGCTGCCACACACATTGGGGCATCTGGAGAGCAGCTGGGGGTTAGCGGGCTTGCTGCCTAGCGTAAGATTAAGCGGTTTGGCAAATGGGAGTGAGTGTATATAGGATTAGATTTGTTTACACCCATATCCAACCAGTGGCTTTTGACACTTAATACATTTACACTTTTCTTCCTTTAATAAATATCATTCCTCACCACATATGGAAAATGAAAAATACCACAAATAAGGACAATGCCAAGCTAAACTAAGGTTTTTCTGTTAACTACGTAGACAAAAAATCTTAAGAAGGAATATTTTATGGTCACATAAGAGAGATTGATTTGATTGGTCACTTAGCAGAGGTATGTTATGGGGAGGAAAGGTGAGGCATTCAGCTCCAGAAACACTGAAGCATGGTGAGTGGCATCATTCCTGTTCAGCTTTGTTTGTCATGTGTATTTTGGCCTTGTATGTTTCAATTTGACAATGAGTCAATTTTAGAAATTCGCACATAGATAATAAATAAATTGAAGTATGTGCACCATATCTCTTTTCTTTAGCCTATTAATTTTTTAATTCATTTACAATCATTCTGCAACTAATAAAGTACAAATCAAATCAGTCCTTAAAATCTCCATGCCATGACATTCATATCCGCGAATAGTGTAACTAAACTTTAGACTACAAATGCAAGTAGAAGTGTTGTATAGGTTAAAAATGCAAATAGTTTTTTTTTCAAAGGCTAATTGGATATACTCCGTTGTCACTAGATGTGAATGTGAATGGTTGTGTCTGTACTAGCCCCCCGATGGTGTGGTGAGAGGCTTCAGCCTTCCTACGACCTTAATTAAGGATAAAGTGATTTGTGAAATTGAATGAAAAAAAGTTTTTATGTTTAACTTTTAATTTTATGTTTAACTTTTAATTTTGATAACCAATTTATCAAAAAATATGGTTAGGGTTAGGTCTTTTGAAGTGTGTGGGATATAGAGGGTTGTTAGGGGAATAGTTGTGAGCACTTTTGCATCCGCCCACCCCTATGAGTTTACCCCCTCTGACACACACACACACACACACACACACACACACACACACACACTTCAAAGGGCCTACTTGGAGTTAAATTCGCTTGCCAAAAAGTTGGAGTGCTGAACTGCTGAACTTGTCACCATCAGAGACGGACAGACGCACCATCCAGTTTTATCCGTCTCTATATAATAGCTTATGAATTAGGGATCATTGGTTTAACTTTTGATTTCAGCCAACTTATTAATTTTAATATTTTTTTCCTGTCATTTTCAGAGTGTGCCTCGTATGACGAAAGCAAAAGTCGAGCCGGTTTACGCGCACCTACCCGGCGCAGTTAAATCAGAAGCGCACAGGATGAACCAAATCAAGCCTAAAGACGCGCATTCAAAATCAAACCGGGAGCCCAACAGCAGCAGCAGCAGCAGCAGCAGAAAAGAAACAAAGCGCTACGAGAAAACGTGGCGATCTGCTGCGGGCTCAGTGAAGAGTCGGAACAAACCCTCAGGACGCAAGGCAGTCTCAGACGCTAGTGGATTGAGTAAAGACTCTGGTGGAAAGACGGACAGTAGTTCCGAGACCTCAGATTGCACTTCGGAGGAAAGCAAAGCAGTGAATAAGGATGTACAAAGCGACAACTTTGAAACAGATAACGGGATTGCAGCTGCAGGGAGGACACATGATCGGGGAGGAGAAGTAAACGAAATGAATGAATGTGACTTTTCCAACAGCACCCTGACACCAGTACTTGGTGGAGTAGAGCGGAATATTTCTCCATTCACCCCCATGGATTGCAGATGGAAGTTCAGTGCGACAGGAGTTTTGGAGAGCAGTGGGGAAGGAGTGCATGATGATCTGTTGAGGGAGATGGACGATTTACGATCAGAAAATGAATACTTAAAGGTAGGATTAGTCTCTCTCTCTCTCTCTCTCTCACTCTCTCTCTCTCTCTCTCTTTCTCTGCCTACATATATAGATAGATACTGTATAATTTAATTCATTCCACGATTTGCTGAGCCACAGGTGGTTAGGCTTGGAGTCTGTCTCAGTTTTGGTGATAATTTACCATAAAAACTTTCTGCAAATTGTAATAAACTGGTTATTAATATACGAAATCTATCCAAAAGTATTGGGCTGGCAAAGCTAATTCTTTTGCCCTTGTATATAAAGAATAAAAGATTTTTCAGAGGTTTAAAACCTTTCACCCTGTGTGTGTGTGAGTGTGTGTGTGTGTGTGTGTGTTTGTTTGTGTTGCCCTGCGGTGGCCTGGCGAGCTGTTCAGGGTGTACCATGCCTTCACCCAGTGTTGGCTGAGATAGGCACCAGCCTCCTCATGACTATACTTGGATTAAGTGGATCAGCAAATGAGTGAGGGAGGGTGGGAGTAATGGAGTTGTTTCAAATTTGGTCAAAGGGATATATTTATACATCTCGTTTTGCAGCAAAACGCTTTGTGTGTGTGTGTGTGTGTGTGTGTGTGTGTGTGTGTGTGTGTGTGCATGTGTGTGTGTGTGTGTGTGTGTGTGTGTGTGTGTGTGTGTGTGGATGTGTGTGTGTGTGTGTGTGCGTGTGTGTGTGTGTGTGTATGTGTGTGTGTGGGAGAGAGAGTGAGAGAGAGAGAGAGAGAGAGAGAGAGTGAGAGAGACCCATCACCACCAGATGGATCATAATACAGCAAACTAAATAAATCGATCAGACTCTCAGTCTTAAAAATACCCAAAATATTTAAAAATCAGACGACAAAAGATGTATCTCAAGTTTGATGGATTCAATTCAATTCAGTTTGGTCCATTAATTGTTGTTTTTTTTTTGGATGATTTTCATGTCGGGAATGTAAAATATAAATGTGCCCCCGAACATCTGAACGCCCGATCCCTTCTGATCTCAGAAGCTAAGAAGAGACGGGCCTAGTCAGTACTGGGATGAAAGGCCACCTGGGAATACCAGGTGCTGTTCAAGAGGATACGGTGGGAAGGCAAAGGCAGACCACCCCTGTGTAATATGCCTATTCAGCCTCGACCACCTGGTGCTCAACGGGAGCAGAAGCCTGGAACAGGCACGGCACATGAAGAAGAAAGTGAAATTGAATTTTATTGAGTTTTTTTATGCATTTAAGTAGCACCATATCATTAAACCATATCATTATTTTCCCCTATGATGGTAACTGAGATGTCAGTTGTGCATCTTATGACATAGAAGTGAATGGACTGCTGTAGTTAAGATTCTCTTACATGTCTTATGAATATCAGTTTTCAGATGCACAATATAGCGATGCATGCTCAATTTACAAACCATCCATTTGAATGCCATCACTTAAACAAGCAAAGCTGCAGATAAGGAGTGTAAAAGGAGCCAGTACTAAAAATAAAGGCACAGACTGTTCATAATGGATTTAAGATTTACACCCTCTCTTAAAAAACCTTTAATGCTGTAACTGTCATCATCTTCTACTGTCACTGTCTCAAAAGGAAAAGGTCAAGCAGGAGGTGAAGTGATTACTGTGATCAGCCTGAAGTTTTTTATGGGACAATACCAGCCTGCCCTGCGATGGCCTGGCGAGCTGTCCAGGGTGTACTCTGCCCTCACCCAGAGTTGGCTGAGATGGGCGCCAGCCTCCCCGCGACCCTAATTAGGAATAAGCGGTTTGGAAAATGAATGAATGAATGAATGAATACCAGCCCTGAAGAATTCTTCAACTTAAAAGCATCTGGCTTGTAAATTTAAATTCTGATATAACACATGGTGGCACAGTGGCATAGTGGTTAGCATGTGTGCCTCTCAGCAAGAGGGTTCTGGGTTCAAGTCCTGGGAGACAGCATATTCTAGTCAAGACTGTCGTACCTATATCTGCACCTCTCCTCGAGGCAAATAAATGCAACTCCTATATCAGCAATGTGGGGCCATTGGCGTAGTGGTTAGAGTGCTGGACCCATGATCAGCAGGTTATGGGTTCGAATCTCTATGAGAACCCCACCGTGCTAGGACCCCCTTGGCAAGGTCTTAATGACAAGTGTGCCTCTGTTCACCCAGCAGTATAAATGGGGTACCAGTAAAACCAGTTCCTATGCAATTTCCCCGTTTGTGGGACGAATAAAGGATTATCTTATCTTAAAACACTGGGAAGGTAACCTGTGATGGACAAGCATCGCTTCACGCTACAGAAACAGGGGATAAGCACCGGCCTGATGAGCCACTAGGCTCAGGTGTAAAAGCCCATGATGAGCCACTGGGCTTGGGTGTAAAAGCCCATGATGAGCTACTGGGCTCTTACCCTTACCTTATCAGAAATATTTTTGATCTCTTTGCACATAATCAGATCTCACACAAAGAAAAAATCTCCCTCCTTTATGAATTAGTGCAGATGTGATGCGGACATTTTATAATAAGGATATTCACCAATACCACCAAAGAACACCATAACAAATGGCTGTGGGGATTGTTTTCTTCGATACTGATACGGATGTACAAAGTCACTAATGCGCTAGTTACTGAAACCACATTACGTGTAGTAATAAGATTGACTTTTCATTCAGGATGAGTTGGAAGAGCTGCGCTCGGAGATGCTCGAGATGAGGGATCTTTACATGGAGGAGGACATGTACCAGTTACAGGAGCTCAAGCTGCAACTCGAACAGGCCAACAAGACATGTCGCATTTTGCAGTTTCGCCTTCGCAAAGCCGAGAGACGCAGTCTGCGTGTCGCTCAGACTGGCCAGGTTGACGGCGAGCTTATCCGCACTCTGGAACATGATGTCCGGGTTAGTATTCCCAACACGGGATGTTTGGAGTTTAAGTAAATGAGTGAGGCACACAGCAGCTTGGTTCTTGTGCATGCTTCTCTAATTCTATGAATCACAATGTTTCTGGGAAGATCAAGCATTAGTTTTTTTTATTGAATCCTTTAATTTCAGTGTGCAATTTAGTCGGTCAACTCATAGACTTTCCCCACATTAACTTGTGATTTAACGAGTGACTTCCTTTCACAGGAAAAACACAGTGCAGGATGCCAATCCGCACCACTCATCAGTTCAGGACATGTGCTAAGTTTATACAATGCGAGACCATCTAAGTGTTGCTCTGAATCAGTGCTCTATGATTCAGTCCGCTCTCAGTTAAACTTGTGGAGGTCGGATACTTTTTTACAGGGCAAAACCACGGTAATAAAAACTTTACTAAAGATTATGGCTGTGATAACATTTAAGGGCAAGGATATACAAGATTATACAGACATGCCTGGGATTTTCTTCTAGCGTGTATAGTGGGAGGATTTCTTTTCTGGATGTGGTTCAATTATGTTTTACGGTAAAGCAGAGGGGAAAAATCCTGAGTGCTCTGCTTGCCAGCTGCTGTTTTGTGGCAGACCACTCACAGCACAAGCATTTTTTGGTTTAAACTCATCAGCCAATCAGGAGAAGAGAGTAGTGCAGGAACATTAAAACCTAATCAACACAGCAGGGGTAGTCCACATCAGTATGCACTTTCCTTGAAGACTGCCCCATGCTATGCAGTAATTTTGGTTTTAACCCTAAAGTTTATTCTTTGTACTATCTTTGAACTTTTGAAAACTTGACAAAATTCTAAAAAATCTTTTCAACTGTGCAGACGTCCCCCTCCCATCAACCAGTGCGTTTAAGAAACAATGTGATTTTTGTGTATGCGACCTAAGACGAAACTAAAGACATGCAGAAAGTGAGCGAGACTATATGTCAAAGTCGGTAGCATCAGTGGAGGAAGGCTCTTGGCAGCTGTCTGTGTTCATAGTGGGTCTGCCTAGAAGTGGTCTATTTTAGAGACATGCAGGAGAAATAGATACCCCCAGCAAGTTTTGTGCAATCTGGCACAGTTAAATGTATATGTGTGTTTCATATTAGAGATGTTTCAATGGATTCTACCTTAAAGAAACACAGCAAATTCACTTTCTATCAACTATACTCCAACCTTTTATCTATAAACAGTAGATTTCTGGTCTTCAGATGCTGTGACACCGTTTCAACCAACAATCACCTGAACAGAGCAGAACCCTGAACTGAATACCATGGCTGTAGTCACATGAAACTTGTACCCTGGAAATTGCCATTGGAGAGGTTTCACGTGTTATTTTCATAACAGTAATATCTCGAATGTTGTACAACAGAGCACTGAAGCCTTGTATTGAATAGCACACATTCATATTTCAACTCAAGGCAGTTCTGTAATAAGCAACCTAAATAGATGAGAGGAAAGATTGTTTTTTTCAATGGATGAGGTTTGGATTAGTTTTGCCTATTGCACTAGGTTGATTAATACCGTATTTTCCTAACTATAAGTCGCAGTTTTTTTCATACTTTGGCCAGGGGTGCGACTTATACTCCAGTGCGACTTTTATATTACATTTTTCCTTTTTTTTTTTTTACCAGCCAGCTGGACTAGTTACCTAACAAAGTTACTCACCAATAGAAAATCAACTCACCAAAGTGTGTCTGATCTCAGTGATTTCACCCTTGGTAAAAATGACTCAGAAGATTATATATTATACAATTGTTCATAACTAATATGCATTTTATTTTATTTCAAGAGTATTTTGATGCTGTTGGTTCAGAAAAAAGAGAATTCCAAGCACCACAATAAAACAAATCAGAGCACCAAAATCAAATAAATAACAATTATGATATTGCAAAACTTGGCAAATGAGTGTTAAATAAAAACAAATAAAATTGAGCACCAGAATTTAAGTC
>JAQNCB010000003.1:24612201-24624695 GCA_030068295.1 Euristhmus nudiceps | reverse complement strand
TATGGAAAGTGTGGAAGTGCGTCTTTTAATTTAAAGCAATGTGTGCATTTACGCACAGCAGCGGTACAGTGGCTTCAATAACACACCGCATATCAGTCTTAATTTCAATTTCTAGTTTCTGCTGCAGGTAGGATATTTATGTTTGCGCGTGACGCTGAGGGCATCCATGGCGTGTTTGTAGAGCACGCGGTCAGGATAATCCATCCATGATTTTGCGGGGTTTAATACAATTTGATATTATTGAGTTTGAGTATTTCGTTGGGTGGTAATATGTTTTGAATGTTGAAAGTGATTCCATTCATTTTTTTTTCAATAAATGTTGATTTCTTTAACTTTGTACATTCGATTGAAACATATTGAAAACAGACGTAATCTCCAGGTTTGATAAATCACAGTGCGCATGCTATTTTAATCCATTTACATTTTCTCCTTCCAGTCTTGTGCAGCGTAGTGTGTAAACGCCATATCTTGCAATAATAAATAATATTAAAATAAATATTAAAATATTAAATAAAAAATAATAAATCGGGTTGTACATTTATTTGCGTGTTCTTACTGTGCTGTGCTATGAGGTTTGCACACACTACATGCAACACTTTAGTATACCCGGCCCAAACACTCCATCCAAATGCTCCTGGCCCGGCCCCTCTGTCAAATTTTAGAACCCGTTGTGGCCCGCTAGTCAAAAAGTTTGCCCACCCCTGGGTTACTATGTCTGCCTCACAGCAAGAAGGCCCGGGTTCGATTCCCAGCCTGGGTATTTCTGTGTCGAGTTTGCATGTTCTCTCCGTGCTTGCGCTGGTTTCCTCCGGGTACTCCGGTTTCCTCCCACTGTCCAAAAATATGCGCAGTAGGCTAATTGGCTGCTCCAAGTCTCCCCTAGATGCGAGTCGAATGGTTGTGTGAGTGTTGGATCTGTGATGGCCTGGCAGGCTGTCCACGGTGTACCCCGCCCTCGCCCACAGTTGGGCACCAGCCTCCCCGTGACCCGAATTAGGATTAAGCAGTTTAGAAAATGAATGAATGAAATCTGTTTCATCTGTATCGCATACATATACTGATACATTCGAAATGAGGCTAAACTATTCCCATGAGATAATTTCCTTCAAACGCATGTTGCAATCCATGAACTCTCTCTAAATTAGTGCGGTTCAATATTGCAACCTCGATTATCTAATATTAAACTAACAGGATTTATCACTTACTCGCTCTCCTCCCCTCCTTTTCTCAAGTGTTCTCCGAGCGTCTTCTCGAACTCTTCGTGCTGCTGAGGACAGACACGCAGTAGACAGCTGACATGTCGGACCAGGACGCGAGCCCTGGCATCGTACTCACCTGAAGCAGGAGAAAAGGGAAGTGATGAAAACACAATAGAAATCATAAAACCTAGTTGAAAAGATCAAAAGGATCCTCACCGTCTTTAACCGAGAAGGAAACAAGATCCTGAGAGAGAATAAAACAGAACAGGGCAAAGCAGGTGGTTTAAATGCCAGCAGTACATAATTACATTACATTACATAATGAGCAGTGGGTGCTGATAATCTGTGTGCATTTACACACCTGTGTGATCGGCAACGCTCCAGTGCTGAGTAGCGGCTCTGCTTGAAGAATGGACAGGAAGGTGTCACCACCTTCGCACCCCAGTCCGGCCAGGAACGCCTGCATCACTGGCATGACTGAGTCATCGAGACCCAGCCATTGCACTAAGCCTTTCAGATACTGCTCCCGAAATGACCTGCCAGGTCAAAAATAATTCATGTTGAATTTTTTTTTTTAATGTACAAATAAAAATATCAGATTTAACTCATATTTTCTCTGCTACTTTTGTTCTGATCCTGGGAAAAGTTGACTGAGGGACACGCCACACAATGCAGCGTAGGCAAATCGGCCCGGTTCACTGAGCTGCTGTCCGATCACTGCCTCCCCTTTTTTGCCATTTATTTTGGATTCTTTACCTCCTGGGTCTGTTAAAAAGAGAGAGAGACAGACAGACAAAGCACAAGTAAAAAAATAGTTGCTAGCATATATGCTAATGTCATGTAAAATTAGGAAGGCGTTGTTGTGACAGAACACTATGTGCATCCCCCCGTGTGCTCAACAGCATACTTGGTATCATCATGGTCATCAGTGAATTTAATTCTTGTGGCTTGGAAATCAGGTAACAGGTCAAGGTGAGCTAGTTTTTACAAGGTTAACAGGTGAGCCCTGCTGACTTTGTGCGAGAGGAGGGGTACACCCTGAACAGATCATCAGTCTATTACAGGACTAACAGACACTAACAACCATTCACACACATTCACACTTCTGGTCAATGTTAAGTAGCCGGTTGACATGTACATGCCTATGAATTGTGGATGGAAACCTGAACACCCTGAGGAAACCCACAGGAGCACTTGAAGAACATGCAAACTCCCCACTAAAAAGGTCCTTGTCTGAGATTTGAACCCTGAACCATCTCGCGCTGAGGTGTTCAGAACTTTGAATTTCTCAATTTCCATTCAGGGTGGCATGGCGGTACAGTGGTTGGCATGTCCACCTCCCAGCAAGAAGGTCCTGGACTTTCATGTTCTCCCAATGCTTGCATGGGTTTCCTCTGGGTACTGTGGTTTCCTCCCACAATCTAAAGACATGCACATTAGGTGTGTGTGAGCATGCGTGTGTGTGCACGCGTGTTGGCCCTACAATGGTCTGGTAAGCTATTCAGGGTGTAGCCCATCTTCAGGAAGTGTCAGTTGAGATGGGCGACCCTAATAAGATGCTTCCAAAAAGAATGATGTTGTTATAAATGGCCCCATTATGTTATTAAAATAATTTTGTTTAAATAAGTTTATTTAACTTCACTCACTCATTTTATGAACCGCTTAATACTACTAGAAAGCTCACAGGAAGGCTGTGTTTATCTCAGCACTGGGTGAAGGTGGGATACACACCCTGAACTGCTCACCAGACCATCGCAGGGTAACACACACAACCATTCACACTGACATCCACACCCAGGGGCAATTTGAAACAACCAGTTACCCTACTGTGCATGTCTTTGGACAGAGAGGAAACCAGAATACCCAGAAGAAAACCAAGCACAGAAAGAACATGCAAACTCCACACAGAAACACCCGAGCCCGGGACTCGAACCCAGGACCTTCCTGCTGTGAGTGGACATGCAGAACTCATTCCACAAAGAATGTGGCTGCAGGTTTTTGTTTCAACCAAGCAGCAGAAGCACACCTGACTTGGCTCATTTAATCAACTGATCTGAGTCTTCAGACAGTTGATTGGTCAACCTGTGTGCTTTGTCGAGAGATTGGCCAATCAACTGCGTGAAGCCTCAGAGTTGATTAAAGGAGCCAAGTCAGGTGTGCTTCTGCTGCTTGCTTGAAACAAAAACCTGCAGCCACAGCGGCCCTTTGTGGAATGAGTTTGAGACCCCTGCCTTATGGTTAATGTTACAGTATTTATTTTATATAAGGGATATGACGTGTGAGCACGTGTACATGTAAGCAGTCATTTTGACTTTATTATTATTATTATTATTTAATATTCTACTCTACAAACTGAAAAGCAACACTTATTAACGTCAGCTGGATCACGTGATCACATTCCTCCAGTCCAGAGGCTAAGGTTATTTAGCTTCCTGGAGGAAGTTTTCTGGTTATTATTAATAATAATAATAATAATAATAATAATAATAAATATACAATGTAACCGTTAACTTACCTAAAGCTGAACCCGGACCCTCTCCAATTGGTGAGTCCATGCTCCCAAAGGCTGGTGTTTCACTCAATATTCATTTCAGCTTCTTAAGAGTCAAAGTTCAGTTTTATCAACACGTAACGCGTCTGTCCTCCCCTAATGTTAATGTCCAATCAAATCCCTCTAGATCATGTTACCCTACTTCCGGACTTACAGAACCATAAACTTTAAGTTCAAATCATTAATAAATATGGGGTTAATCCGAGATATACCGGACAAAATGCTGAACACAAGCATAATAGAGAATACTCCATAAAGAAACACGTCACGGCAACGTAATTAAAAACGAAAATAAAAGTGTAATACCCGGGTGGAGCGGCAGAGGGCAGCACTAACTCAAATGTACATTCCAGTCGACTCGGCTTCAAGCTTCAAGGCTTTTATGAAGTCGTGCCCTCACTCACTCACTCACTCATCTGTCAAACCACTTCATCCTAGTCGCGGGGAGCCTATCTCAGCCGACAGCGGGCAAAGGTGGGGTACACCATGAACAGCTCGCCCAACCACTGCTGAGCCAACACACGTAATCTTTCATATTTGCTCACACAGGGGCAATTTGGAACATCCATTTATCCTGATATGCATGTCTTTGGACTGTGAGAAGAAATCGGAGTACCCAGAAAAAAAAAAAAAAACAGTTAAGCACAAGGGAGAACATGCAAACTCCACATCCAGGACTCAATCCACTTGAACCCAGGACAAGACGTTCATGGTGTGAGGTGGACATGCCAACTAACCACTGCACTACCGTGCTGGCTCATAAGTTGTGCAATTTATCATAAATTAAAGCACTGTGGATATTCAGCAAGACAGTTATTTGCAACTGTGTACACAGGACAGCACAGCCTAAGAGCCATATCCACCTTTTAATAGGATAAAACAAGATGAAATTTTTCTTCATTATTCCTGTTCAGTAAGTCATTTTTCCTCGTCACAGTGAATCCAGAGACTATCCTGTTAACATTGGATGCAAGGGGGAAAATGCGCCCTGGATGGGATACCAGTCTATTGCACAGCACCGTGAACACTAATATATTTCATGGAGCTTAAACCAGAGACCACTACAACCATTTTTTCTGTCCCACATACCCTGAAGGAACCAAGAGTGAATATTTGAAATCTGGATGCAAGAGCAAATCCAGTATTCAAAATCTGTATCTGACGCCAGAACGTATTGAAATACCACACATGTGTTGCATATGGCTTTTCTGCATTAACGGACATTTTGGCCCAGAATCCAATTTTTATGGCAACATGAAATGTACCATCTTATACTTGAGCCTCTTTTAATTCACAAGACACTTGTCACTGCTGCTGGCACTAGACACAAAAACTGGAATTGGCAAGGCATGCTTATCCTCTTCAAGATGAATCTGCTGTTGTAGATTACTTTTACGAATGTGAGCATAAATTTAACCACAATGTGGGAGAAACAAAAAAGGCTGTTCAGGCATATGACTCATCACATACAGTATTTGGATGAAAGTGTAACCATGTAATCATATTACAGCGAGTGGGAGGATGAAACTCACCCCCCCATCCCCCCAACCACATACATCCTCCCATTTGTTCCATAACTACCTGGTACCATACATCCATAATCCATAGTGATAAGGGAAAGTACAGTAGGTAGAAAAACATTAAATATTTTTTAAAAATTCATTATTATGTCATAATGTGGTGTTCAAGAATGGGCTGCCCATGTAAGCATCAGTACCATAACACTTTCTATTTTATTTTACAGATATCTTAGCACTGCATTGCTTTTTATCTCAGAAATAAAGTGGCATAAACCCAGAGGTGCATTGAGGAATAGCTAGGAAACCATATACACACCTCCATACAGCATAGTCCCCTTTGACCTTGAATGACCACAAAAGGTCAAAATTAAAATCATAATTTTGAGGGCTTATAACTTTGAAAGAAGGACAACAGATACGTTGTTACTATAAAACACTAATAGGAAGCCATAAATACATTTTCAAATGAAACAAGTACTTTTGACCTTGAAAGGTCAAACCCCAGCCATCTCTTAAATCTTTAAAGAGATTTTTTTTTCTTTCCTAATTTGTACTCACGCAGGTCTACATACTATGGAACGTATAAAAAACATACAGCACAACGTAAAGGGGTCACAAACCAGTGTCTTCCTGGTGCCGGTTCCAAGCCCGGATAAATGCAGAGGGTTGCGTCAGGAAGGGCATCCGGCGTAAAAACTGCCAAAGTAAAAATGCGAATCAAGTGTATGACCTGGATGGATGCACTGAGAGAGGACATGAAGTTAGTTGGTGTGAGACAAGAGGATGCAGAGGACAGGGATGGATGGAAACAGATGATTGGCTGTGGCGACCCCTCATGGGAGAAACCGAAAGAAAAGTAGTAGATATCATAAAAAACAGGGGTAATCAAAGTCATTATCTCTACAGGGCCAATTTATTACATTATCCATGAATACATGGTGGAAGTACCTTGCATTCTATAAGCGCCCATCCAGTTATTATTATTATTATTATTATTATTATTGTTATTACTAATCACTCATTTGCCAACAACTTAATCAAATTATTGGGATGGCGGGGAGGCTAGAGCCCATCTCACCCGACACAGGGCAAGACTGTACACCATGAGCAGCTCACAAGACCATCACAGGGCAACACATACACAAACAGTTACACTCACTTCCAAACCTAGTGGCAATTTGGAACAGCCAGTTAGCCTAATGCAGTGTGTGTGTGAATGGTTCTGTGTGTGTGTCGGCCCTTTGATGGCCTGGTGAGCTGTCCAGGGTGTACCCCGCCCTCGCACAGAATTGGCTGAGATCCAAGCATGGCAAGAACTTGCAAACGCCACACAGAAAGCTTGAATCTGGAACTCAAAACCAGAACCTTCTTACTAACGTGCCACCCATAATAATAATAATAATAATAATAATAATAATAATAATAATAATTATTATAATTATTATTATTATTATTAACAATAACAATAATAATAATAACAACAATAATAATTATTATTATAATTATGGGTGGCACATTATTAATACTAATAATAATAATAATAATAATATTAATAATAATATTAATAATAATAATATTGGTGTTGTTGCTGTTATCCTTGCTGCTGTTGTTTGCTGATTGTTATGGATTACAGTATCTACTTTCCCAACAGTACTTTTTCGATGGAGCTCTCCCTTTCTGTACATGCTGCTACAGGAATGTAAAGGCAGTTCACTGTCATCACTTGTCATAATCTTCACTGATGGGCTATGAACTGTATGACCCTATAAATGGCTTCCTACAGCACTCAGAGTACTAAAAATCTTTAGCCAGGAGAACAGGTTCTGTTAGTGCCCACATACAACTGGAATATGATCAAGGATTTATTGTCTAACATTTCTTATTTTTGTTTTAACATTTATTTCATAATCACTTCACTTTTTAAAAAAAATAATAGAATACGCTAATGGCCTGGCGAGGTGTCCAGGGTGTACCTGCCCTCGCCCAGAGTTGGCCGAGATGGCCATCAGCCTCCCTGCGACCCTAATTAGGATTAATTGGCTTAGAAAATGAATGAATGAATATGCAAGGCAGTCTTCTCAATGCTCAGCATTTCTAAATAAAAAAAGTAAAGTGGAATATTGCTGCCTGTATGTGATGACACTAGTAAACAATCTACATGCTTAGCAAATGCAACAAATTGCAGTCAATTTTATAATAGATGTTTGGGGAATATAAACCACATTCCTGAAACGTCTTCATATTATTTTGTTCCCCCACACTTAACTTCTACATGTGCTGGGTTTTTACCCCATTAGGGAATAATGTGTTCACACAATGTGTACGGTATCATGATGCAACAGTCTCCCATTATGCCATTAATCTTTCTCAATATGACACTGAAGGAAGTGTTTATTTTTCACCCTGTTGAGAATAGTCACATGGCAGCTATTCAGCTATTCTTTTTGGCGAATCAATATGAAATAGATCATCTAGTATGTAATTTAATAGTAACTGTTTTCTTTTGAGTCATCAGCGGTCGTGAAGTGACTCAATATAATCTGTCATTAGGACAATGCCAACCAGACAAGCACAGACTAAATACAAAAAAAATAAATAAATCAGCAAATATGTACAAAGATTAGTGTTAAAACCAGACAAAACTATTATAAATAAACATAGAAACCAGATTAAAAAAAATTGTATTGTAGTATTCTGTTTTCTGTATTAAAATGATGTACTGTATTTAAAAAAATTAAACAAATGTGGATATGTTTTGTCACTGCAATTCCTATCATCCTGACATTAAGGGCAAAGCATCAAGGGAGATATACAGGATATAGAAAAGAAAAGCCCCTTCAAAATATTCACATTTTGTTGCTTTGTCACCTGAAATCAACACACACACACACACACGCACACACGCACACACCTGTATTTACTCAATGCAACTTATAACAACCAAATGTAGTATTAATAAAATAAAAAAAGAAAAAACTGAATTACTGAGATGGTTAAAAATACTCAGATGTAACGAAGCATCTTCTCCATTGCATGCCAAGCTAACTGTCTTCCACCTATAATCAACTGCAATCATTCAGATTAGTTCAACATAAAATAACGATTCCTAAAGAATTCCAGTGAAGGGAACAGAAGTGAAACTGAAAGCAATCAACTACGTTTAGCAAGGCACCAGCAAAAGATCTAGGGATATTGTTGTGGATAGGCACAAGTCACGAGATGGATACAAAAAAAAACATCTTAGGTTTTTTAAATTCCTAGGATCAAAGTAAAGTCCATTTTCAAGAATTTGAAAGTGTTTGGTACTACTATAACCCTTTCATCAACCATTTTAAGCCATTCATCCAAGCTTGG
This sequence comes from Euristhmus nudiceps, assembly GCA_030068295.1. NCBI lineage: Eukaryota > Metazoa > Chordata > Actinopteri > Siluriformes > Plotosidae > Euristhmus > Euristhmus nudiceps. The sequence continues at coordinate 24,616,071 of JAQNCB010000003.1, read as the reverse complement.
TGACAGAGAGAGGAAGAAAGAGGTCAGAGAGGCCTATGGAAACTTTGCAGCAGTTACAAGAGTTTTTTTTTTTTACAGAGTTGTCATTGTGCACAGGTGACAACAATATCACAAATGTCCCTCAAATGTGGCTTGTATGGGGGGATTGCAAGAAAAAAGCCATGCCTCAAGAAAGGCCACATTGAAGATTCTGAAGCCAAGTGGAAAAAGTCATATGAGACAGAAAAAACAAACAAACAAACAAACAAAACAATCTTGTCTCAGTGTCAAATCTGAATAAAAGTCAACATAGCTTACCATTCAAACAACACCAAACTTACAATGAAGCATTGAAGTGGTAGCATCCTGCCGTGGGAGTGTTTCTCTGTAGGGAACTAGGGAACTTGTCAAGATGGATGGGGGAAAATATTGCCAAATTCTTAAGGAAATCCTGTTGTCCTCAAGGCTGAAAGCTGACAATGAAAGAAGAAGCTCCCACTTCTTATATGGCAATGACCCATAGATGCCCAATAATGGCAATAGTAGAGATGGGTGAATGTCCTTGTGTGGCTTCGTCAAAGTGCAGACTTAGACCCTGTTGATAATCTTTAAAATTTTTGGTACACCAAAATTATTGGTACACCAACAGGAAACAAAGTCCCATTTACAGGTTACATAGAAACACACTGACAGCTATGCAGCCTACTCTTGACAAACATCAGCAATGGTTATTTTACATGCCTCTCACCATAGAGAGTTGCCTTTGATAACCCAGTCAGCTGCACTGGGGAGACAACAGTGACAACTTTTGACAGTGGAGCGTGAACCCCCAACCCTGGGATCAGCAATCCAGTGCCTTACCACCAGGCCACCACTGCCCCATGACTTGAAGTTTGCAGTCCACCAGGAGTCACCATCCAGTCTGACTGAGCTTCAACAGTTCTGTAAATGAGACAGAGCAGATTCCTACAGACTGTAACCAAGCAAAGTGGTGCCACAAAGTACTTACACAGGAGAATATTTACATTTTTTCATGTAAAAATTCTTTAATATAATGTATAATTCTTATAGTAGTTTAATAGACATGTTCAAGTAAGAGCTCCGTGGTATTCAATCTGAGCCATAACTAAAACAATTTAAGTAGGAAAAAAACAACCCAAGACTTGCCACTAGACATGAGACAGTCGAAGACACAAAAGAAGTAGTCGAGTAAATTAGTCTGCTATCATGAATAGACAGTTGCACCAGCATTTCAGGATAAGAGCTTATAAGAGCAAAGTATGTAGCTGTTAGACATCCAGTGTTTTTATTTTTTTTGTTCTAAAAAAGCACTCACTATAATACCCTAGTCCTTACTATTGTTCTATTAGACCCAGGCGAGACTATGGTTTGTGTTCTTGCAAGTACATCCTTGCAAGGATCTGTTAAGACAGGTCCTCCCTATACGCAGCTATTTCTCAGAGCGTTTGGCATTCAAATCAAAGGCAGGATATAATAAACATGCTCCTCTGACATCCATCTATTCGGTTAAAGTAAACATAAAAAAAAAAAGAGTTATCACACAAAAGCACACATTATTTTTACATACATATTATACAAATTTGGACGTAATTTAGATTCTAACTCCCGTAGAGGAGGAGACCAAACTTCAGTGTTCTCAACGGTGAACGCACTTTGCCTCTTCCACACATGCTCACATGTGCATACTGTAGAGAAGTTTGCATGCATGTTACACGTTTGCATGCATGTTACCATGGGTAGGAGTCAGCTGGACACTTGATGAAATCATAGGGGTGGCAGGATGTGAGAATAGATCGTGAATCAACTGGGGAAGAAACTAAAGGCGAGTGCAGCTGTATTCAATTCTTGCCAAGTTAAACCAGGGAAAATAAAAGGAACGTGACAGACATTCACAGATGGATTAGCAAAAAGGAAAGAGTAGGAATAGAGTGGACAGAGTTTATTTCCTTCTTTGCTTTAGGGTTTGATTAACACTGACCAAGATGTTCATTAATATCAATGTATATTAATTAAAAGTCATAAAATATAAATTGTATATTATATTATTATGTACAATATTACTTTATGGAAACAGCGTAGTGATTGGGCATGACAAGACATTATCCTGGGTGGATAATACTTGAATCAAGAAGATAAATACAGGCACTTGTTTTTGTTTAAATATCTTTCTTTCTGTGTAGTATATATTAAATCTTTTGAAAAAGTAACACAGCTCTTGCATTTTCTCTCACGTGTCCTCCAAGCTCACCTGTGTACATCTTAAATTAAAAAAAAAAGAAAAATTCTAAAAATCTTGTTTTTGTGTGCTTGTATAAAAGTGTAGTGCATACATAAATAATTATTCTACAGATGTACCAAGAAACCCTTTTGACCCGTAATCACATATTTCCGATTCTGAGCTGGCCCAATCGTATTGTGAATGTGTATATATAGTCCCAGCGCAGATTATTACATCACAGTGACATGGACACACAATTAAAACTACATATCATTAGCATAGACTTTTTTCACAATGAGTAAAGACATAATGCACACAATTTTTAATACATGTAAACCACTGTGAAAACATTTGGAACAATAAACTTAATTACACACTTAACACACTATCACCCAGCAAAACATACCCAAATTAAAGATAATCATCAGAGCGGGTGCTTATCCACGGTTTCTGTAACGTGAAGCGACTAGGAGTTCAACTCCTCCTGAATGGGACGCTGGCCCATCACAGGTTACCTTCTCAGTATTTTTACTGGTACCCGTTTATACTGCTGGGTGAACAGAGGCACAGTTGTGGTTAAGCCCTTGCCCAGGAGTCCTAGCACGGAGGGGGGTCTAACTGGGATCCCAGTTAGCTGCACTGAGGGCACTAATATATACATACACATATATTATGTATCGTGTGTGTGTGTGTCGTCACACTTCAACTCATAGCCTTAAGCTTACACTTCTTTCTGCGTATGTGTGTGTGTGTTTAATGCTTCAGATGGGTTAAATGCATAGCCTGATTTCCCCTTATGGGATTAATAAAATACATATAATCTATAACATTGAATATAAAAGCAGTTTGCTGGGATTCCTATCCAGGCTCCCTCTACCAACTTTTTTGTGTTTGTGTTAGCCCTACAATAAATTGGTGACTTCTTCAGAGTCAACCCTGCCTCTCTCGTAAAGTCAGCTGGGATTGGCTCCACACAAACATGTCGGGTAAGTGATAAAGATAACAGATGAATTTATAACACAAAATGTAACATTACGAGATGCATACTACTTTTGATAATTAATGTGATTATTATTATTATTATTATTATTACTATTATTATTATTATTATTTTAGAAACAAAATAAACAGACCATCTGAAAGGACAAATACCAAAAGAGGAGAAGAAAAAGACACAGCAGGATACAAACACCTGCAAATGTTAAGGTTCACATCAACACCTCTAGACAGAACAAAGAAGCCAGAAATTCCTGCCTCACTGAACTCAACCATATTCAGGAGCAGCTGATAGTTTAATTACCTGTTACACCGTTACGTCAGTGACATTTAAGTACAGTCATAAACTAGTTTACGATTACACCACTTCCTCTAGGTGATATAGTGCTTTAGTCATAATCAAAAATAGAAGACAAAAGCAATCAGCTCACCCCTTCCATAGCTTATAGGAACATACGCAGGTACAGTCATGATACATCACAACAATTTAGCCATAACAACTAGAAGGACTCAGAGTGTGAAAACCTCTGCCAACAGAAGACTCCATGTCGGAGGTAAACCTAAAACAAGACAATCAGAGATTGCGCGCCCCTCGCCCCTTTTGACATATCAATAAAGGGGAGATTCTTTTTATTTATTTATTAAGTGTAAACTGA
>JAQNCB010000003.1:24538851-24549729 GCA_030068295.1 Euristhmus nudiceps | reverse complement strand
GCTGAGATGGGCACCAGCCTTCCCCGTGACCCTAACTAGGAATAAGCGGTTTGGAAAATGAATGAATGAATGAATAACCACCAGCCCCAATGGCTGCACTTTATTTACTCATTATTTGGTGACACACCTCATATATATATATTTACAGTTCATTTAGAAATTGCACAGATAATAAATTATACTATTTGTTTAAAATTGATAAGAATAATACTTCTCAACTGACTACTCTATTTCTAAGTAATCAGTGAGTCCGGCTGCGGCTAATATGGCTAATATGTAGTCATTAGTTAGTCATTGCTTATGAAGTCATTGATGTAAATTACTGTTTAAATGATTTGTGATGTCTTTGACAGTTCTCCCAATCATTATCGACAAACCATGCTTTCAGGCAGAAAAACAAATGCATTTATGAAGAGAACACAGTTCCAGAACATTTATATATAACTTTCCACACAGTTAAAAGGTTCAGAAAACAAAATTGATTGCATAAAACAATATTTGAAAAAGCACATTGCAGTAAGATATTTGAATAAAATGTTGCATAAGCCATGAATCATGAATAATTTAAACACAATAGTAAACATTTTACTGTCACATTTTTACAAAATTTTATGGGATGCCATGCCTGTATAGTCTGTATTGTTACAAATAGGGACGACTCACACCGGAAAGAGGTCCTGGATTCTTTTTTCTTTTTCCTTCATCACGATATAGCTTTAAATAGCAATCATTATAATGGGATGACGTTTCTGTCTGCATTGAAGCAGAAAAAAATATTTCTATAAATAGTTGAAGCTAATGAAAGATAGTGGGGATGCCCCTGTCGTAGAGCTCTCCAAAGCTTTTAGTGATGCTGATGGCAGATCAACCTCATTCCTCATTTAGCCTCCAGAAAATGGGGAGTGAAGGTGAGGCTTGAACAGAGAGGGGGGATGACACGACATGGTCAAATTTCCCTTTCTCAGTCATGAGCAGAAACACACACACACACACACACACACACACACACACACACACACACACACACACACACACACACACACACACACACTTGCACATAGAAACACACGCAAAGACACACATCCACATTTTTCTCTCCCTCCGGTCCCTCTGCACGCTCCTGCTTCATAAGGGCTATAAATAGAGAGAGAGCAGCTGGAAAGAGAAGGCAAGCAACAGGGAGACATGTGTGAGTGAGCATCTCCCCCACACAAGTGCACACACACACACACACACACACACACACACACACACACATAGAATGAGGTACACATTGATTTTTGTTTTTTCGCTTCCAGTTCTCCCATTCTCTAACACCATTCCTCCCCCACCCATTCCTTTACTCTCAGCCATTCACCTTAATCCATTAACCATTTTTTCATGATTTTCTTTTTCATGTTTTACTGTAAATATGTAAATTATTCGACTGCTTCTCGAGTGTAATGTTGTATTTTGATTATTAAAAATGCTAATACTAAAAAATATAGGCCAGGACCTTCACAGTGATGTCTCCTATTCCAGTTTATCCACAGCCTCTATTGTTTTAACTCCGTACTATAATCTGCTCATCAGTGAGACTCAAATTATATGTGTGCTGATTGGAGCTTAGGGTTGAATGGAAATACTGATTTTAAATGGCCCTTTATTCACTTCTTCTGGATACCCTTGCCAGCAGTCCTTGTGGATGGCATACCCTTAGACTGCTATAAATAACTATCCCCACCTTCCAGCAGGGCAGACTGATCTCTCTCTCTCTGTCTCTCTCTCTCTCTCTCTCTCTCTCTCTCTCTCTCTCTCTCTCTCTCTCACACACACACACACACACACACACACACACACACACACACACACACACACACACACACATTTGTTTTAATGTATTCCTATATTGCAATCAAGTCACATGCTGTTTTCGAGTTCAAATAAAATTATGTTGTACATGCCTCTCATTCAATGAGCTTGATCCCCTTCAGCAGCGAGACAGATATAGCTGCTTCAGAAATATAGAAATACAATTTTAAGTCGAGCTGTTTAAGGGGTTTTGATAAGCAACAGACCACTAGGTGGATTTCTTATGTTAAAATGGCTGCAATGTGTATGAGTTTTGGATGTACCGGTACGTACTGTAGGACCCACTATGGATGTCACGATAATGCCCCATCCAAGGGTATATTCTCAGGCTCTTAATTCTTAGTGACTCTGACCAGTATAAATCATTATTATTATTATTATTATTATTATTATTATTAGTAGTAGTAGTAGTAGTAGTAGTAGGAGTAGTAATATAATAATAATAATAATAATAATAATAATAATAATAATAATAATAATAATAATAATAATAATAATAATAGAGTGGGTGGCATGGTGGTGTACTGGTTAACATGTCCGCCTCACAGCAAGAAGGCCTGGGTTCGATTCCCAGCCTGGGCGTTTCTGTGTGGAGTTTGCATGTTCTCCCTGTGCTTGCGTGGGTTTCCTCCAGGTACTCCGGTTTCCTCCCACAGTCCAATAACATGCACAGTAGGCTAATTGGCTGTTCGTAATTGCCCCTAGGTGTGAATGGTTGTGTGAGTGTTGGCCCTGCGATGGCCTGCCAAGCAGTCCAGGGTGTACCCTGCCCTCGCCCAGAGTCGGCTGAGATGGGCACCAGCCTCCCAGCGACCATAATTAGAATTAAGCGGTTCATAAAATGGGTGCCACATGGAGGTGTAGTGGTTAGCATGTCCTCCTCATAACAAGAAGGTCATGAGTTCGAGTCCTGGGCTTGGGGAGAAAGTCTTTGTGTGGAGTTTCCATCTCTGGGTTTTTGGGTTTCCTCCCACAGTCCAAAGGCACACACATTAATCTGTTCCTAATTGTCCATAGGTGTGATTATGACAGTGAATGGATGTGTGTTGAACCTGCAATGGACTGGTGAGCTGTTCATGGTGTACAGCTTGGAGTCAGCTCAGATAGGCTTCAGCCTCTCCACGACTCAAGTTTGATAAAGCTGAATGAATGAATTAATGAATGTTACAGACTGTAGCAATCATGTATATATGTACCATGCGTTTAAAAAACTATGCTCAGTTTATGAAGGAAGAAATGGCAAAAGCAAAACATTCGGTTAAGATCTATTGACTCTGTTAGGCGATTACATTATTAGACCGGATAGTGAACTGTTTATGACACTGAAACATTTCTTTGTGTATCTCAGTTAAAGAATAAAACACACCAGAACATGCTGTTGTGGGAAAATAATCAATGCAATCAATGCCAGTTATTAATTTATAACTGAAAAACTTGTCACACCTTTAACGCTTTACAATATGGTTTAATGTTGGAATCTCTCTCAAACAGGCTAGCTTGTTGCCATGGAGACAGAAATGCACTTTGCCTCCTTACAGAGAAACACAAATATATATATAGTCGTCTGTCCTGAAGCCTCACTGTTGACCATTACATAGTGCTGACGCTCCATCCATAAGTGCTAAAGAAACATGAACTAGCATGAGTGCATTGGGTGCCCAAGACTCAACAGTGCATGTGGGGAGTAAAGGCTAGTACCTCTGGTCTGATCCCACAGACACACAACCTGCTGAACCTGTGGGATGATAGAAAAGATGTCACACAGCATTACAGCTAGCTGTGTATGGGGCTTCTTAGCTGCAAACCAGTCAGATGATGTTAATGTTATGGCTGATCTGTATATGTGCAGACGCTCCCCAGCTTACGAACTTTCGTCTTACGAACATTCGGAGATACGAACAGAGTTGCCTGTAAGTCAGATTTTGTATTTAGCGCCTTTTCCTGTGTAGCATATCTTTCCAACGCTGATACCAAAGCCAGGAGGGGCACGTGTGCATGCTTTTTTTTGCCATACTGCAGTAGAATTAAGTGTTATTGTACATCCACTACAGTAGATGGCAGTGGCGCTCTTATTGTCGCACTATGGTGTCGGGGATTTCTGCAGCGAGTAAGTGATATGAAGTTGAAAGAGAAAGAATGTTAATAAAGTTTTTCTTTGTTGTAAGTTGAACTGTATAATGTTAATAATGATACACTGTTATGCATATTTGCACTAATAATAATTTTATAGACAAATAATACTATTTATAGTCACGCGTGTGGGGGAGGGCGAATTTCTTCTTCTTCCTGGGGGGCGTCACCGAAAATAATTGAGAAGCACTGCATTACTTATACACTTACGAACAATTTACGAAGAAATTCACCTAAGGAATGGTCGTTTGAAATGTAACTCGTTCATAAGCTGGAAGCTGGGAAGCGTCTATTTAGTAAATAAATATCTGGTGGTACTATGGCTCAGTGTTTAGCACTCTAGCACAGCAAGAATGTTCTGGGCTTGAACCTTGCAGCTGAATGGGACATTTCTGGGCAGGGTTTGAATAATGTTCTTCAGTTTACACACAGAGACCAATTACATGGAACTGGTTACTCTAAGCTGCTCAGAGTTGTGAATGTGAGGGTGTATAGTTGTTTGTATCTGTGGTAGACTGCATAGAATGGGTTAGGTCTAGTCAGGATGTAGTGCATCTCTGGCCGGAAGTCAGATGGGATTGGCTCCAGGTTCCCTCTTAACCCTGATGTGTAAACAATATAGATTATCTGATTCTGATTTGTGGTGTTGTTGAACATTATTAATTATAGTTATTGCCACATAAGGGTGTCAGTGTAACTTCGATATTCTGCAGAGATTATTTCATGCTCTTTGCAGCCTGCGTCAGGTCCAAGTTTTCGTTGTGTTACTAAAAGCAATTAAGCTCTACGTGGTTTCTGATGTCCTTCTTGAACATTGCGAAGTAAAAAAGTGCTATATGTTTGTCAAATTTTACTTATTTCAACACTTTTTTATAATACCTGCCTCAGGAATGTACTTCACTGTTTACCTCTTTATTATTTTGTAATAGGGATCTGCTTAAAGGAACGGAGGAACATGTGAAGAACTATTAAAGGGGCAGTGTCATGATTGTTTGAAGAAAATAGCCTAATTATCATGAATAGTGTCATCAAGCAAGACTATCATTTATATAGTGGGAAATTTGCTTTACGAAGGTTACTAGGCATAAAGTTTGTTAAGGGGTTGTAACACAATCTCAGCCTCTGAAATCACTTCACCCTAACAAGATCTTAAACAGTTCATCTCTATTTGCTGAATACTGAGCTCATCTACTCTCGACTCCTTTTATTTGCAATATAAAATTCTCCTTAACAGATATAAACGAGTATTTTGTTTATCCTTGCCACTGATGACTTTTCCTCAAATAAATTTTGTAAAAATAACAAAACACCTCATGAGTGCCCTGGTGGATTAATATTGCTTTTTTTGATATGCAATTTATGTAATGCATGACTATGGGGGTGCATATTAATCAAATATATATATCTATATCTATATATCTATATATTATTTGGCATTTATTTTCACAGACACACCATCCTGGTCCTGGCTCCCACAGTTCTGCAACCTGCGGGATCTCCGTAGACGTACACAGTTACGACAGCTGGACGACTCCAGTGGAAACATGGTGCATATCAAGCAAAAGCTTTACCATAATGGTCATCCTAGCCCCCGTCACCTTTGACTCTGAACCACACTACCCCCTTAACTGCACCATTCCTAAATGCTGCCTCAGAGACCCTCTTCAACAGTCCCATGAAGGTTCAAACCACCTTTTTTGACTTTCTACAGCCATTCGTTGCAGTTCAGTATTTGAGAATTCACAAACGGAGACTCAAAAACAAAGAAATCATGACCTTTATCCACACGCCAGGTCCATGGGGGTGGTTTGGGTAAGGTAGGTTCAGGGCTTGGTGGTGGTGGGGTGTTAGTAATATTTTGAGAGTCTTTTTTCTGTACAGGTAATTTTTTAAATTCAATTGAGGCATGCACTTTTGAAATTGGTTGGGGTAGAGGAGGGGTGGGACTAGGGGCACAAATCCATGCAGTGCTGGGGCAGTGGGACTGAACTGCTTCACTTTATTTTCTTTCTTTCTTCCTTTATTTTTTTTGGTCAGTTGTTTCTTTGGAATGGATTTAGGAACCCATATGGCAGGGGGACGGGATGATGAATGTGGTTTTGTGACAGAATAGTTTGAGATGATTGCTCATGTAAATAGTTCTACATATTGTTTTACGGGACTTAAGTCAACACAGGGTTAGGGAATGTTAGAAATGAAGAATTACTTGTGTATCAGGAATATAGAGTAATGAAGCGTGAAAAATAAAAAGCCTGAAAGCGGAAATGTGACATGAATTGTTTGGATGAAATACATCTCTGTAAAAAAAAATAATGATCGACAGATTTGTTCTTTAGTGAAATTAATGAATGTATTTGATTTTATCTGTAAATAAAGGAGAGCGAGGGAAACCTACTGACGGCCAGGGCTCTTTGTGCTATGCGGGGTATAAGTGGTCTTCAGCACTTGCCTTGTTTTTTCCGCGACTCTGTCCACTAACCTTTACAGGTCTCCTTCGAAACGACTCTCTTGTTAAATGAGTACATCTAGCCTGGCAGCAGAAAGAGCCCTGACCCACTTTTTCCTTCCTCTCCATCTCCAGACATTGCTGTTGTGAAGATGAAATGTCTGTTTTATTAAAAGTGCAGTTGAAGCACAACTGGGTCCTGTTGTAGAGATGTGTTATTTCTCAATACTTTCACCTACAAAAATTCTCATTAGCTTTTTTTCATTGCTAGGACTGATGTCTATAAAGAAACTGAAATGTGGCTGTACACTTGCTGGGGCATCAAAATAATCACATATTTGAAACTACATATACAAAGAGCTTCCGTGAAAAATGTAGCCTATAAAAATATCAGTTGTTTTTTTTCTATTAGATATTATATCTATCCTGGACTAGCATTCTTATACCTAGAGTTCGCATTTACTGATTAGTACAGATTTTATTGGTCTTTCTTTCAATCCCAGTCCCACACAAACACTGAAATATTGCAGAGTTCTAGAGCAAGCACGCTAATATTTTGAAATCTGCTACGTCAAGAGATTCCGCATTAGATCACTTACATACTCAGGCGGAGTGTAAATGCTAAAGACAGATAAGACAGCTGATAGGTTGTGGATACATTAATTAAAGAACGAAAAAGTATTCAGTATGAAAATACATCCATCAAATCCCTACTGTATATAAAACACTTTTGAACTGGATAAACATTATGGACTGGGATGATGCTTTTGTTCAAAAATATTAGGTAGTATACAGTAGGAAAACAATCTGTGGGCGGTATGGTAGTGTAGTGGTGCCTGGGATTGATAACCAGGTTCAGGCACTCCAGTTTCCTCCCACAGTCCCCAGACATGCACATTAGGCTAACTGGCTATTCCAAACTCACACTAGGTGTGAGTTTTAATGGTTTTGTGTGTGTGTGTGTGTGTGTGTGTGTGTGTGTGTGTGTGTGTGTGTGTGTGCATGTGTTGCCCAGGGATGGTCTGAAAAGCTATGTAGGGTGTACCTCACATTCACCCAGAGGTAGCTCAGTTAGATGTGCACCAGCATCCTCGTGAGCCTAGGATGAAGCGGTTAAGGAAATGAATGAATGAATGAATGAATGAGAGACCAATGTGTCCTGAACTCTTAATTTAAATAAATTGCTTTGAAATAACTACAGTCTGTTTGCTTGAAATTTAAGATACTAAATTAAGACAACCCGAGACAAATAGGATTTTCATTGCCATATTATAAATAGAGTCTAATAATGTGTGCATATTTACTGATCACATGATTCGATTCAATATCATGGTATGGTGCACCCCCCGAGTATAATATAGTATAATACTGCACATGGTGACTTTTGCATCAATGAATAACAACAGACAGATAAATATGAACTCCCTTTATTATTATTATTATTATTATTATTATTATTATTATTATTATTATTAACAAAAGCACTTATATATATATAACATGCCCCTTAAATAAGACCTTGGCCGCAAGAATAGATGGCTTTGATCGCAGGGCTCTCAGAACCATCGAGAACATCAGGTGGCTCCAGCGAATCTCCAACAAAGCACTTAGAGCCCGCACAAACCAGCCCAGAGCCTCCCGCCTGGCTGCACAACGCCGCATCCGCTGGTTCGGCCATGTTCTCCGTCTTCCCCCTGACCACCCGACAAGAGCCATTCTGAAGTTTGACCCCAAGGCTGCAGGCTGGAGATGACCACGAGGAAAGCCGATGGCTCGACATCAGAGCTGATGACCTCCAACGGCACGGAGTTACCCTGAAGGATGCAGATCTGCTGGCACAAGATCGATAGTACTGGGGAGGCCTGGCTCACCTGGTCAGCTCTACGCAACGGGACGGGATACCAGCCCCAACGCAGGAGCAGTAAGTAAGTAATATATATATATATATACATCCATTCATTGGTGCCCATCTCAGCTGACTGTGGGTGAGGGCAGAGTACACCCTGGGCAGCTCGCCAGGCCATTGTAGAGACAGAAACACGCTGACGGCTATGCAGCTACTCTTGATGAAAGTCAGCAATGGTTCTTTTACATCCCTCTCACCACAGACAGTGAGAGACATGACCGGCCTTTGATAACCCAGTTAGCGGCACTGGGGGGACAGCAGGGAAAAGTGTTGACAGTGGGGCTTGATCCCTCGACCTTGGGATCAGTAATCCAGCACCAGCCCACCACTGCCCTATATAATTGTTTATAAACATGCAACATGCAGAGAAACACACACACACACACACACACACACACACACACACACACACACACACACACACACACACACACACCCACACATTTACTCTCGCGCATGCTCACACACCCATCAAGACTTCAAAGAATGACTTGATTAACACAGCACTCTAAGATTTTCTTGCTGCATACAGTGCCAACAGTGACATGAAAAGCCATATCAAATCTAACAACTGCATAGACTGTTATTTGTCAGTCCCGTGGTCTGAAACCTTGAACCGGTGCGACACACTGAAGAAGGTAAGTGGTCTAAAATCCAAGATCAAAACATATCCAGAAATACGCCCTCCCTTTCCCCGAGGTAGCAGGGCAGACCTGACTCAAGTTTCGTGCTTCAACTCTGGGGAATTTGTGTAAAGATGTAGATTAGAAAGATTATGAGGAACGAGAGACTCCTTTGATTTTTTTCCTTGATTTTTTTTTTTCAAATGAATGTCTTTAACATGGAAATTACCTCACTTATTTGATGTTATTTCCATTCCAATGACTAGCACATTTTTTCTTTCATCAGCTGATTTTATATAGGTGTTAAGATATGGTGTGTTTATTGTCAATAAGGAGGAAGGCTTGTATCTATGCCAAACCACCACTAATGGATGCTGCCAAGAAGATTTAATGACTATAACTTCATCATTCTGATAATTCTATGAACATTGCATAAGGCTCTTTCAAATTAAAGACATCCAAGCAACAACAGCTTCTCGAGGAAGAAAGTGTCCGGAATCCATCTGTCAGGCTTGAGCAGTGGGGAAAAACAAACCTACTAACAACAAGAAAAAAGTCTAGAATGTATAATGTACCTGCCTGTGGTCACGTTCGATGTACTAGCAAGCGGTGATTCAATCAAGTGTAATTGCTCTCATTAGAGCAAGAACAATACTGTTAATAGAAGCTGTTCATGAGATTAGCATCTAGTTGTTCCTTCCTGACCACCACAGCACCATCTTTTGCAGTTTAATACAAAGTCGAAGTGATTACACTGTGTTTGCTCATAGAGAAACATCCTAATTTTTATTGAAGAAGAAAAGTATATCATTCAAAGTGAGCATTTTCACTACATCTTTTTTATTATCTAAATGTACAGGAAAGCTAATATTTTTTCTTTTTCTTTCTTTTTTGTTCTTTTCTTTTTTTTTTTTGCTTGTGTAGTAATAATCAAGCTTTTGTTTCAAGGTCTTGTGAAAATGCGTACCATCTGGCAAGCCCAATACTCGTTTCCAGTATTTACACTTATTCTTTCCAACAGAAGTGCTCGAGATATACTATTTCCCTGTGTAGAAACTGGAGACTTTACAGAAGAATAAACATATTGCCATTTTTACAAATGTGCTGATGTCTTTAACTCCAAGAAAGCCTTTAACATGGTCTATGCACTTTTGCAAACACTATACTGTAGAAGAGCCGAATAACAGTCGGTGTAGGATGAAACACGAGAAACCATGAATCAGCAATACTGTTCTGACAAGCTGCACCAGTATACGTTACATATAGTGGGACACTCGTAAAACACCTAGCCAGCATATATAATATGGCAAATAGGTTATATATTGTTACTAATTTGAATAACCCACGTGTGTTACGACGTGTTGTATAATCTGGAAACGTGACCAAATTAGCATAAAAAAGTTTTGTGTTTGAAAGTTTTACAAGATAGCTATGGTTTCGCCTTTCAAGGTCACTCAAGGTCAAAGATAATTGTCTTTTCTAAAGTCCACATATGTTTTCCTATTAGTCTCCATAGCAGGGGTGCTCAATACGTCAATCGCGATCTATCAGTCGATCGCAAAGGTAGTATTGGTAGATCGCATGACATTAAAAAAACAGACATCAGCCTATCATCTATCTCGCCCGTTACTTGATTGACATACAGGGTCGCCGTTTCTTCAGGTTTCCGACAGCAGTCTTTTTCACAAAACATACTTCAAAAGCGAAAGCATACTAAAGCATAGTTTCTGGGTGAGTCACGTGATCGTTAATACAGAAAAGTTAGTACAGAAAATGTTCATAGTTAATTATATTGTATTGTATTATAATACTATATTTCATTTCATTTCATTTTCCAAACCGCTGATTCCTAGTTAGGGTCGCGGGGAAGGCTGGCGCCCATCTCAGCCGACTCCGGGCGAGGGCAGAGTACACCCTGGACA
>JAQNCB010000003.1:24191217-24204220 GCA_030068295.1 Euristhmus nudiceps | reverse complement strand
GCATCATGGGAAAACATGTCAGCGTACACGTACTGAATTTTTAGCGGTATTTTTACTAATATAATAATTACAGAATACATACACATTTTTTCCGATGTTAAAACGTGAGTTAAAGTCCCGAGGAAACATTCATTCAGTTTTTGAATTAGGGTTATGTTTTGCTTTAAATAGATCCTAGCGCGTGTGTGTGTATCAGGAACAGTATCTATAACTGTATACTCTTGTTGAAATACTGTTCAAGTCCGTATCATGTCGTTTGTATAGTCTATACTGAAGGCTGATGATTTGTTTAAACAGTCTGCTTCAACATGTGATACAAACAGCAGATGAGTAGAAGTTGAGTAATGAGGTGTAAATTAGCAGAAGTTAAACAGTGACTCAACTGTGTGTTCTTTTTCTTCGTTTTTTTTTTTCTCAAGCAGACATCTGTCTTTTGGTTTCTGTTATTTTCTGATTTGCTACATTAAACAGTCAGTCAGAGAGCTCATACTATGGAAAACCCACATAATGGCCCTATAAAATGTTGCTGATGGGGCAACTACCTACTAATTAACGCATCTGCCAACAGTCAGCATGGTGTCTCAGGGCCTCAGTACTGAAATTCACATAATGTGCAGAATATCCATCCACAGAACTAATTTACACGTTGTTATTCCATATCGATAAACAAAAAAGAAACATGTATTTTTTTATTTTTTTATTTATTTATTTATTTTTTAAGGTGTTATGGCTCATGTAAGTTGAGGTAATAATGAACATGCTGAAAGTGGCCAGAATAATTTAATATATATATATATATTTAAATCCTTTTTCTATTAGGATGAGCAGAAGGAGGAAACCGGGTAAGAAACGCCGTGGGAGGGGCTCAACAGACTCTGTGAGCAGTAGCCAGAGCATGCCGTCTCCAGAACAAGTAGAAACCGAGGACTCTCTTCATATCAACAATGAAAGGATGAAACTAGAGGACGGAAATGTTAGGGGCAGCATCAACTCCCTGGACACACTGGATGGCTCAGCACGGGCGCCAACAGAGAACGGTGGGAACATCAATGACCAAGAACCTGAGCCCCTGTTGAGGCTCCCTGAAATGACGGACACGTCCATGGAAAGTGTAGGCCAGCCACTCCGAGACGTAATGGATAGGTTAAATGGTGCTCTGGATGGAAGCAACTGGGAAAGACCGGAAGAGGAGGCAGAAGATGGAGGTAGCGGCATTAATTCGGCCACATCGCCGCTTCAGCAGCGGCCCTTTCGGGAGGACGCAGGCGGCGAGCCTCCTGATCCCGACTTACAGTCCCAGCATTTGGCCTCAGCAGCTCTTGCGCAGTTCTACTGCTTTACCCCCCACAGTCCAGATGCTGCTACCGAGAGTGGTAGCCACTATGACTCTGCAGGGAATTGCCAGTCGCAGACTGTTTACACTGGCAATGAAGATGAAGAAGAAGGAGAAAGAGCAGAGCAGGATACATCCTCCAAAATAGAAGAGAAGGAGACGGGAGATTTTGAAATGGCGCAAGCGAACGGTCCTGTTCAGGTTACATGTGAAGAAATTGGAGGAGGAGAAGGATCTGATGCAGGAGAGTGTTTCCATCCTGCAGAGTTTAGGTCAGAATAAAGGCAGAGGTTTTTTTTTTTTGTTTTTTTTTCTCTCTGTTTTTTTTTTTTTTTTTTTTTTTTGTATCCTTCCAAGAAAAGTTCTGAAAAGAGCAATCTTTTTTCCTCTTCCTTGTTTTTTTTTATTTTCAGGGTGGATAATAATCACCTACTGTTACTTATGATCCATGTCTTCAGAGAGAATGAAGAGCAACTCTTTAAGGTACATTTAAAATCTGCTGTTAGACAACTAAACTCAATCACTCACCACTTAATCCTACTACAATAGTACCTCAAGATACGAAAATAATTTGCTCCGGAGTGGCTTTCATATCATGATTTTTTTTTTTTTTTTTTTTTTTTTTTCCGTATAATGAATAGCTTTTTACATGTAAATTGCCTAATTCGTTCCATGTTCTACAAAAACACCACATTTAAATTTTATAGTAAGGGCAAAACCAGAATGAAATCAGAGCCAAATACATTTGAATCATTCAATATGCCTAACCTAACCGTTAATACCGGTAAATAAAGTAGATAATAGAACATAATGAAAAAGAAAATGGGAAAACCTTACCTTTTGAGTGTGGCAATGTCCGATAGC
Organism: Euristhmus nudiceps; assembly: GCA_030068295.1. Classification (NCBI taxonomy): domain Eukaryota; kingdom Metazoa; phylum Chordata; class Actinopteri; order Siluriformes; family Plotosidae; genus Euristhmus; species Euristhmus nudiceps. The sequence continues at coordinate 24,202,023 of JAQNCB010000003.1, read as the reverse complement.
AAAAGTGGCCAGGAGGAGGGCAAAGAAAATAATAAAAACGGCAGAAAATAAATGGCAGGAAACATTAAACTCAAGCTTCTAATTTCCATCGGAACCTTCTACTTTTCCTCTTTTTGGCGATTGACAAACCGACTTAAAGTGTAATACCGCCACCATGTTACCAACGACTAAAATCCGTCATTTCAGTAAGTTGGGTGTTGAAAGTTTGTCTCAACTTGCTCTGTCAAGCGAATTAGTATCTCTAAAGCTCAAGGAATAACATTTAATTTGTAAGTATTTTATCTATGGAATAATTGTTTTTTTTTTTTTTTTTTTTTTAATTCTTAATTATTTATGTTTAATTTTACTTGCATCATGGTATTTTTACCAGCACATATAACATGATGATCCAAAATAAAGCGCAAACCGGAGAGAAATGTATCAATCCTGTAGCTTGTTTACATGTGTAAAGCCTAGTTGTCAAATATAACCAGTCTCTGGTAAGATGGTGGCTACTTGGGTGAGTTCTGAATACATGCGACATACTAAGCAGCATCCACCATGGACATGGAACAAATCTCTGAAATGCATCATACTGTGTATGTGCTTCATTTTATTTATTTATTTATTTATTTTTTAAACAGATGATGAGAATGAGCACCGGCCACATGGAGGGTGACCTGCAGCCTCTCTTTCTGCTGCTAACAAACTGTTATATTTACCTGTTGCGCAAAGGTAAGTCTGTTTATCCAACCCAGTGCAGTGCACCATCTCCGGTTACATCAGTTATAATGAATCATATGGGGTTCAGTCTATAATTGCGTTCTACTATTTCAGGAGCAGCAGACAAGCCGTATAATGTAGAGGAAGCTGTGGCTTACAGTGAATTAGATTACATATCAGTGAGTACATATCTGTTATTTACTATAGGAGTAACACATTTCTTTTAAAGTCAGGTTCTCTAATACTGTGATCCCTCGCTATATCGTGCTTCAGTGCAGCGTGGTATTTTTAAATATATATACATAAATAATATGGAAAAAAAAGTTCACGAAAATGCTGCGAGGAGTCGCTACTGACTCGGATTCGGTTCTCGGCTTGACTCTGACTCATACTTTGAGTGCTGATTCTCATCCCAGCCTCTTCTAATGCAGAGAAATTCATCTCGACCAATCAGCTTGTGAGATATCAGAGGTCGTGTCCCAAACCGAAGTCAGTAGAGACCTTGCAGCCTTTCCCTTAACTCTTTCACTATTAAATAAAGAAAAAGTTAAGGGAAAGGCGGCAAGCTCACGACAGACTCCGGTTTGGGACTCGGCTCTGAAATAAAAGCATTCGTGTGACAAAAAGGCGGAAGTCAAGGCATTTCTTACACTTTATTTACATCTATGTAAAATTACACGTATGTATTTTATAATATTTATATTTTGTGTACATTTTATTTACATCTTGTGCATTGTTTTTGAATGTTTAATTGTTATTATAAGCATTTATAGCATTGAATATGTGTTTATTGATATTATATACATGTATGAAGACATCAGTCAGGGCGGGTCGATCCTACTTCGTGGAAATTCGGTCTTCGCAGGGGGGTCTCCACCCCATTAACCGCGAAAAGTGAGGGATCCCTGTATTCACACTGACTGTGTGTGTGTGCGCGTGCAGTACACCCTGTAGTAATTATATTAAAGCTCAGGTGTCGGACTCAAAGCCCACAGGCCAAATCTTCAAATCTGCGAGAGCTTTTGAAGTGTATGATTATCGTAAATTCTTTGCTTCAACTATTACCATGAAATGTAATTTATCATCCATCCACTAGGTGGAGCCAGTCTATTTTAAGTAAACAGCTAGCCATTTCTGACTCAGGAAAGAATACGAACTAGAACTAGCTTGTGACTGTCAAAAATGGTCAGAAAAGAAAAGTGAATAAAGTACAAGAGGACAAATGCATAAATAAATAATATGGCCATTCAGATTTCATGGTGACCTATTTTGAATTGATGTTAAGTGATTATTTGGCCCTCGATCACCTCGAAATTTAGTGTTGTGGCCCTGGGTGAAAATGAGTTAGACACCCTGTGTTCAGGTATCAGTTTTAATGTTTGTTTGTTTGTTTCCCAGGTGGGGTTGGACCAGCAGACTGTCACTCTGGTGTGCACTAACAGAAGAAGGCAGTTTCTTCTGGACACTGCAGATTGCTCACTCACTGTGTTAGTCTGTATTATGGTTTATATCACATGTCCATTAGCTTCACTCTCTTATTATTACATGTGGTGATGGAAAAAAAATCAACCAGAATTCTTGATGTAAAGATGTTTTTTTTTTTCTGTTTGGGCTTGTTTAATTGAAGCGGTGGTTATTCAGCTCCTCTCTTGTATTTTAAAAGTGCTGAATCATTCTTCCCAGAATCCAGTTCATTGTTTTTCTTTTGAAAGCAAGCAGGATTTTTTTTTTTTTTTTTTTTTACTCTTGTGATTGTTTGCTTTTAAGCAGCAAAATAATGAAGTTATTCCCCTCCTCCCGCCATATTCTAGCTGGTTCCTCAGCATGCTGAAATCTGCCATGATGAATGGCTGTGGTGAGCTGCCTAATCCTGCTGTCCTGACCGATGCGACGATGGAGAAGCTTGCTCTTACAAAGTTTGTGTGTCAAGAGGCGCACTGTGAGGTATGTGGAGCACGGGCACTTGAAATCTAAATACAGATTCTGTAATGTTTACTCATAAAATACTTTGCATAAATACTCTGATGTATTTTTTTTTAAATGTAACAATGCTTCTGTAACCAGTGTTTTGTTAATAATATTGTTAGATTATAATCTCTGAGGTCTCATGCTGAGGTCCCAGGGTTCACAACACATTTCCTGATTCCAATATTGACGACGCACTCCCTGTATTGTGTTTAGGTGTCCGAGGTCAGTATTCGTCTCTATTCCCTCATTCACTGGGAAGACCCCATGGACGTGGGTTTAGGCACTCCGACTTCTCCGTCAGGCTCAGGGAAATCCAGCATCACCAAGGAGGGAACACTGCTGTATCGAGCAGGGACTTCTTACCTGGGGAAGGAGCTGTGGAAAAGTTGTTACCTTGTGCTCAGGTATAGCAGCACGATCCTATTGATGAGAAAATGTCCACACGTGGCCCATGTGATCAAACCATATGTCTGTTTTTACATTTGCTTGTTGTTGTTTTGTTCAGTAGTGGGATTCTCTTCCTGTACGCTGAAAGGACTGATATTGCTCCATTAATGTCAATTCCGATGGGGTAAGCATGTTTATCTGTGTTCATAGTGCTTCTTAACTGCTTCTGACAGACATATTATAGGTGTCTTGTCTAGATCTGTGCCTCTTTTGAATCTGTGTGTGGGTGTGTGTGCTGCAGAGGTGAGCACTGCGGAGGATGTAGACGCTCAAACAGTGCAGATAGGCCGCATGCATTCCAGGTGATTTTGACCGCGCGCTCTCCCCTCGAGCTAAGTGCTGAAAACGAGCTGGACATGGCAGAATGGATGCAGCTCATCTGTCAGGCTGTGTCTAAAGGAGTAAGTTTAACCCTCAATCGATGAACCAAGCATCGATCATTTTTACTTTTTTCTAGTTATCATTAGTATTAACAAGCTTTTATCGAACAGTCTGCTTGTCTCTGTGTTGAGACTGCATAGATTATCTCTCTTTCTTTTTTTTTTTTTCTCTTCTTCCCTCGTCAGGTGATTCCGCAGGGAGTAGCACCGACACCTTGTATCCCGTGCTGCCTTGTTCTAACTGACAAGAACTTGTTGACATGTCATCAAGATTGCCAGACCAGTTTTTTCCGTTCGCTTGGAGCAGCGGATATCAGTGACATCACGGGTGTCTGTATTGAAGAGAATAAAGAATACTGTGTTATTGTAAGACAGTAGAGTATTCACACCATCTCCTTTTTTAGAGCTCCTCAGTAATTTTTTTTTTTTTCCCTCACTTGAACAATAAATATTAATAAATAAAAGTTTACTGATGGTACATAGTGGGGAATATATATGCAGTGGACTTTCTAGCTGGTGTTGAAATCTTCATCCATGTCTTTTGTTAAGAAAGTATGGACATAACAGTTTTTTTAAATTGATTTCTTATATTGTCTGATTTGATTTATTTTTTCTTTATAATGTAGGAATTTGCAACAGACCGCTCTCAGTTCCTCCCTCCATGGGTTCTTTATTTTAGTGGCTGTAGAGAGAGAGATCGGCTCTTGGAAGAACTTGATTCAGTCTGGAAGTCTATTTTTCAGGTATAGTCATCCCTCACTATACCGCGCTTCAGGTTCTGCAGCTTCAGTGCATCGCGCATTTTTTAAAAATATTCATTGAAAAATAAACATAAGCAAAAATATGGGAAAATGTTCAGGAAAATGCCGCGAGGGGTCTCTCCTGACTCGGATTTGGATCCCAACCTCTTCTTCTTCTGCTGGGAAATTAATCTCGACCAATCAGCTTACGAGATTTCAGAGGCCACATCCCAAACCAGAGTTAGTAGTGACCTTGCTGTCTTTCCCTTAACTCTTTCACTATTAAATAGGAAAAAAGTTAAGGAAAAGGCGGCAAGGTCACTACCGAGGCCGATTTGGGACATGGCTCTGAAATAACAGCATTCGTGTGACAGAAAAGGCAGAAGTCAACACATTTCTTACACTTTATTTACATCTAAGTACAATTACACATATGTATTTTATATTTGTTTTTATATTTTATTTACATCTTAAGTGCTGTTTTTGAATGTTTAATTGTTATTCAACGCTATAAATGCTTATAATATGTATTTATTGATATTATATACACATATGCATGTACGTATACATCAGTCAGGGGGGTCAATACTACTTTGCAGAAATTCGGTCTTTGCGGGGGGGGTCTCGACCCCCCCCATTAACCGCGAAAAGTGAGGGATCCCTGTAATAGTTTCAGGAGAGGATTTTATATATACTTTATTTTTATAATGCTTGCCTTTTTCTTGTCACTGGTTAGCTCTTTTGTCTTCATAAGATGCTTTATTTATATTATAGGAACCATGTCATGTGTCATGGCAGATATTAGAGCACATCAGTGTTTTTTGTTTTTTTTTTCCTCCCCCCCCCCCCCTCAAAATTGATTACCGTACTAACGGCCTCTGCTTTCTCATATTTTTATTTTATTTTATTTTTTAATTGTTGCCTCCTCTTTTCTGTTGCTTAGGTCTCTTTGGCTCGTAAGAGTGTATCAGACGAGCTGGTGCGGAAGAGATGCAGGGAGGCGCTGGAGCTGATGAGGGGTGCCTGGCAGAGGAGTGACAGTCTCCACAGAGGGAGATGCCATAGAGAGCCATGGTGCTGAGAATCTGTCAGTCAGGTCAGAGTAGATTCAGGGCAAGCACTTGATTCTTCTTCCTGCTATTAATGTAATTCTGAACAGCAGGCTGTGTGAGGAAATGAAGACGTTTCAAGAAATTGCACAAGTATTTGAATTCTGGTGTAGGAAGCTGTTTGAGCTGGGCAAATGGGCTAAATAAATAAAGAAATAATAAAAAAAAACCCCATTAATGGGCTGAAACACTGTGCATGAGGCGATTGGGTACGAATGGAAATCATTAATGAAAACAGAAACACTTCATCACAAATGTACAGTTTGTGTAAAGTGTAAATATAGAGTACAGAGCTTACGTTACTGGACTCATTGTAAAGTTCTTTTTTTATTAAATACCTCACTAAAACCCATTTATCATGTATGCAAAGGTACTCGTTGAAGGATTCAGTGGTTCACTGTCTTGACTGTTACTGAAACATGACATGGTTTATTTTGTGGCTGCTAAAGGAATTACTGTTGATGTTGAAAATATCTGTTTAAACACACCTGTAATACACAAAGAGGACAAGAATAAAAGGAAGAAGCTGGTTAGGAATGAAAGTCAACACTTGCTTGAACTGAGATGCGAAATTGCACATAATATTCACACAGTTTTAGCTGTTATTCTGCATCGCTTTTACTTACAGTATATATACTGATCTTATTTTTACCAATGGAATGAATGTAATTGCTCTGGTACACACAATCCGTCAGCCTGGATCAAGGTTTTTCTTTCTTTTTATTTATTTATTTTTTTTTTACTGCAGTTTTCAGATATTCATATTTCACCCTGTATGTTTTATGTAAAGCCTCTGGATTTTTTTTCAAATTCATTTTACAAAAAAAAAAAAAAGAAAGAAAGGGGGTGGGGTTATACATGTACTTTTGCATAGTGTGACCTCCTGCTATCCCTGAATGCACACAATGGTACACTATATCATCCTTATTTGCAGTATAATGCAATAGGCTGTAATGTGAATTTCCACGCACAATATTACATTAATGTCATGAAATGTTCGCATTTAGCTTTGTTTTTACCATTAAAGACTTCCTTTTTTTTTTTTTTTTTTGGGTCATAAATACATTTTTGGGCTGATATCCTTTTTAGAGTCAATTGTAATCGTGTCATCCTTCCACTTTTATTTGTTGTTTTAATTTTGTTTATATTTATGTAGCCAACCAGTGTTTAAGGATCGGTCTGTGAGGTCACTACTTTTATATCTGGCACATCCCACCACTTGAATAAGTTTGCTTGACTTTTACACAACCCCTTTTTTGAGACCTACATGTGATCCATCCATGTCAACCAAAATGATCTACTTGGTAATTCATCCATTCATCATTTTCTGAACCGCTTAAGCTTAATTAGGGTCACGGGGAGGCTGGAGCCCATCTCAACTAACTCTGGACGAGGGCAGAGCACACCTTGGAAAGCTCGCCAGGTCATCACAGGCCAGAAACACGCTGATCGCTTTGCAGCTACTCTTGATGAAAGTCAGCAATGGTTCTTTTACATGCATCTCGCCGTAGACAGTCAGAGACATGGCTGACCTTTGCTAACCCAGCTGGGATTACTTGGTAGTATTGTGCATTTTAAATTATTAATGTTTCTCCAAGATTTTCTTTCTTTCTTTTTTTTTTTTTTTTTTTAAACAATATATTTTTACATTAAATAGCCATTCCATGATTCTGCCATATTATCATAAGGTACACTCTGGAAATACTTTGCGTGGGTGGTTTTAAAAATGTAGGTTTCTGTGTTATGAGGATGTTTCGCAGGATGTTATAACTTGATGCGATGAAGGAAGTTATAAAAACCTCAGGTTTGATGTTTGTCCGAATTAAATGTAACCTGTGTATTTGGACCTTGCTGGACAATGGTGGTTTAGGCTTGGAATGATTCAATTTTATAAAATCTTTTTTTTCCTCTCCTTTTTTTTTTTTTTTTAAGCTTGGTTGTAATGTATATGTAAATATTCTATTTGTATTTAGTTGCTTGTTTTATTTGTATGCCTTTGTCATTGTTAATAAGGTAACGCAGTCTGTCCTAATTTTAAATACACTAAATTTCACATTATTATTATTTTTTTTTGTGTGCGTGTTTTCAATAATGTTCTCTCAATACCTTTTTTTGTTTTGTTTTTGTTTTTTTGTAAACTGGAAATAAACAGATAAAAAATATTTTCAGATTCATTAATGAAAACCAGAAGTACTTGACTTTCGTTAGTTATCTCATTGTCTCACACTCACTCACACCACACACCTCAATTTGACTGCTGATCTACTGCGCACAAACACCCCCCCACCCACCCTTCCCCCAAATTTGTGACTAGTTTGCTTCAGTGGACTTCTAGGATTAAACCAAAGCACTGAAACAACGCTTAACTCCAAGGTTGGAGTGGCTGGCTGCTCGCCTGACTTCCTGGTCTGTCTGAATTCACTAATGCCCTCCTGGCTGAATGACCACAAATTCACACTGGTACTCTCGAAAATATAGTGAGAACATCCTCACCGAAGGAGCTGTTGAAAGTGCCTCAGCGACCAAACGTGGACTGCAATCTAATAAAAAAAAAAAAAAAAAAAACTGGCCATGGACATAATATTCGGGTGTCCACAAACTTTTGGCTGTACAATGTGCTCAACATTTCTAATGCAAAAAAATGTATTTTAATACTAAAATTTCCCTCATTTCATATCAATTTGAGTTGTTTTCCAATACACCGAAACATACAATTTGCATAAGATACTGTAATGTTTTCTATGGTGTTGCTAATGTTTTTGCAGACACCTTACTGTTGCTGCTGTTTGTGCTTAATTTTCAAGGCCACCAAAGACTCTCTTCTGTGTACTTGACAAGGGTGGGCAGAACTCATTAAGCTGATGCACCTAATCAACAGGAGCCACCTGTTTTCTCTTTATTTTATTATTACCCTTCTGCTTTCAAGGCAACTCTAACACCAAAACAGAGCCGCAAGTCTCACAAGCAATATTTACCATCACAAGGTGTTCCCACTATACCCTGGTCTGGGTATGTACGTTTTGTTTTATGTATGATGACATCATGTACAGCGAGTAAATAATAATAAAAAAAAACATTTTTTTAAATACATTTTTTAAAAGATTTAAACTGTTTACTGATTATAGTTGGCACAGCAATAGTCTGCTAAACTGTTCACGATGTACACTGTCTTCACCCACTGTCGGCTGAGATGGGCTCCAGCATCCCAGCGACCCTACCAGGATTAAGTGTGATTTATAGTTTTCAGATCAAGACAATGTTTTTTGGGAAATACAGTGGTACCTCAAGATACGAAATGAATTCGTTCCTGAGTGGCTTTCATATCATGATTTTTTTCGTATAATGAATCGCGTTTTACATGTAAATCGTCTGATTTGTTCCAAGCTCTACAAAAACGTCACATTAAATTTTATAAGGGTAAAACCAGAATGAAATAAGAGCCAAATACATTTGAACCATTCAATATACCGAACCTAACTGTTAATACCTGTAAATTAAGTAGATAATAGAACATGATGCGAAAAAAAAATAATCGTAAAATGAGGAACCTAATGTGGAAATAATAAAAATGGAAGAAAATAAATAGCAGGAAACATTAAACTTAAACTTATAATTCACATCGGATTCTTCTTCTTCTTTTCCTTTTTTTAGCGGTTGACAAACCAACTTAAGGTGTATCACCGCCACCACCTGAACTGGAGTGTGGATCTTGACCAATAGGAGTGCAGGATCATGGTGTTGAGCATGATGGGAAATTGTGTTCCATTTGTTTCATATGCTGAATAATTTTTCATAAAGTGAAGCGAAAAAACCTTTGCATATCGTTTCGTAAAATGAAATTTTCGTATAATGAAGCTTTCATATCTCGAGGTTCCACTGTACAATGATCTTTAAATGCAAGTTAACCATTATTGAGAAAAACTATAATGCATGCTGCTGTACTGCTTTCATGTTTAATTCATTTTTAATTGTTAAAATAAGGCAACGTCTATTTTATGTTGGACGTTTACAGAAACATTGCCCAACACTGAAACCACAGTTTGTATTGTGAAGTTATTGTGAATTATATTAAAGGCCCAAGGAGGTTTTTCAAGGGGTTTTCTTTTTTTCTTTCTTCCTTTAAGCCACTTTAGGACACCTATCATGAGCCAGAACTATATAACTTGCATGAATCCCAGAAGACTCTGCAAGTAAACATGGTTCTATGAAGTATTACCCAGGAGTGTTATTTGTTGTTGTTGTTGTTGTTGTTGTTGTTGGAGTCGTATTTTAAAATTAACCTTTGTGCCTTTGTGTTACTAAAGAACTATATGGAATATTTGAAAGGGAGAATAATTATACCTCTGCCCTCGCCCAGGGTCGGCTGAGCTGGGCGCCAGCCTCCCCGCGACCCTATTTAGGATTAAGCGGTTCAGAAAATGAATGAATAATTATACACTGCAGAGTAAGTCAGGCATTAGAATGGTGTAAGCTGTAGTAAGCACTATAATGTCCTTTAATAAGCTTTTCCCAGTGCACTCAACATAATTGGCCATCAAATGCCCACAGCTTGACCAAACCCAGTAGCCAAATTGCTTGTGCAAAAAAAAAAACAGTTTCCCCTTGGTTCTCTTGCTTTTGCAACCATAATGGGGGCAGCCATGGCCTAATGGACCAAAAGGTCAATAAATTGAGCAGGAAATAAATATGTGGTGGCGGAAAAGGTAGGGAGGGGTTTGCAGCACCTTCCCTTCCTTTGAGTAAGCCACCGAGCTGCTCTCTGGGTGCTGCAACGTGTGGCAGCCTACTGCTTTGTGTGTGTGTTCTTATTTTCAATTGGTTAAATTGAGCTGACCAGCCAGATAATCCTTGTGGGACTAGTACAGTATATCAAAATCCCCCCAAAAAAGTCAGATACTTCACTATAAATAGAATATCTGGTACTTTTATCAGTGTGTGTATGTGAGGTGATTCACTCAGACAGTGTTTGGAACCTTCCTGTACATATCAGTGCTTCCCATTTATAAGAGAGTCCTGTATAAGGGGTATTTGGTCTGTCCATGTGATTTCACTGGTGGCGAGTGGGCACCTTTTATGCTTTGCCACTAGATGGAGGAGCACAAGAACTAGGTATTGAATTGTTTGTAGGATTTATTTGATATTGTGCTTGAAGGCAGCTAAGGCTATGCTTACATTTTGGAATTGATGCAAACTGGCTGAAGGTGTCAGCAGGATCACATGTCTGAAATAGTTGGTCTTCTATAGCTTCCTACCTGCTTGAAGTGTATTTAATGCATAGAAATGCATTATTTCATGCATAGAAATTAAAAAGAAGGATCAGGCTTGTTCAGTTGAGTTTTACTTGCTGTTCATTAATCAGTAAATGTTAATTAAGTGTTAGTTAAGTCAGTAAATAATAGATAAAAGTCAGCACTTTTATTATATATATATATATACTATATATGTGTATGTATGTGTATG
>JAQNCB010000003.1:23288405-23301649 GCA_030068295.1 Euristhmus nudiceps | reverse complement strand
TGTCAGCGTACACGGACTGAATTTTTTGCGGTATTTTTACTAATATAATAATTACAGAATACATACACATTTTTTCCGGTGTTGAAACGTGAGGTAAAAGTACCGAGGAAACATTCATTCAGTTTTTTAATTCGGGTTATGTTTTGCTTTAAGGACTCCTGTTCACAGCATTTTCCTACTGACTATCATATTTTATTGATACAGTAATTATCATTATTATCTTGTGTATTATATTTAACAATTATTTGCAGAAGGTGAGGTGGACATTCCATTTCGGGGACAATTCAATATGGCGGCATCCAAACATAGCATCAGACGAATATTTGATAGATGAAATAGATAGATATAGATTTGATAGATGAAAATTATATAGAATTACACATAAATCAATATTTATATCTTGCATGTTTTAAGCAGGACAGAGGAGGAAGAGCTCCATGTGCCGTGCATAAGAGCGTTTTCATGCTGTCTCTTTAAACTCATTAAAAGTTTATATATATATATACATTCATTTTCTATTTTCTGAACCGCTTCATCCTATATGGGGTCGTGGGGAGGCTGGTGCCCATCTCTCTCTGACTTTGGGTGAGGGCAGAGTACACCTTGGACAGCTCGCCAGGCCATCGCAGGTTTTTTGGGGTTTTTCCCCCTATTTTCTATCTAATTTAGTCGGATCCAATTCGCATCCCCCAGGTATTGCATACCTTATCACACGACCACCACCGACAATGCTATGCAATGCTAGCCACCCGCCTCTTTTCGAACAGCAGCGCCATGCATATGTGGGGGCGGCCTAACACACTCGGAGGGCAAAACGCTATCTGCCTTCTCGTACGAATGATCTCACAGACGTCCGTGATTGGCTGGCGATCACTGTGAGTGCCAGGGAAGTAAGCGAATGCCATCCCTCCATCACATGAGAACTCGGACAATTAGCTCCCATGGACTTCTGGCACAGACAGCTGTGCATTAACCTGGATTCGAACTTGTGATCTTTGGGTTAATAGTCACGCACGTTGTCGATGCACCGGCAGGAGCCCGCCATCGCAAGTTTTCAGAGACATTCTAACTTTTTTGAAGCACTTATAATTTATTTAAAAGCATTTATACAGTGTTTCTTGTATATAATGGAGAAAAAAATAGTATTCCACCCTGAAAGACAAAATAAAATAGAGTTAACTATTAAATCTCATGGCAGTGTTTTTACCACTCAGCTCGCCAGGGCAGAAACAGCCTACTGCGATGGCCTGAATGCACTCTGCCCTCATCCAGAGTCGGCTGAGATAGACCCCAGTCTCGTCTCGACCCTAATTAAGATTAAGGAAGTTCAGAAAATGAATGAATGAATGATATATACACTATGGTAAATACAGGGTATTATACAGATGTTTGGTTTCTCATACAAGAATACAGCCTGGCTTGGTTTGTGAAAGGTCAACACACACACTTATTATACAGCATACACATATGCACATAACTATACAAATACAGAGTAAACTCTTGTGTGTTTTTCCCTCTGTTTTTTTGTCAGTTGTGTGGATGGATGACTTTGAGTACAGCGTCCAAATCTCGGAGCTCGACTGGGACGCCTTCTTTCGAACATGTGAAGAGTGTAACATGTTGCCCCCAGGGTTAGCAGGCTTAGACGACTCAGGAATGAGTGACATGGATGACATGGCAAACCAGCGAACACAAACTACTCCACCGACTAAACCGACTGATCCAGAGCCTCAAATTGATGGCCCTCCTGTCTGTGAAGGCTCTCCTGTGGAGCTCTACCTTAGCAAATATGGCTTGAGGAGCCCAGATCAAGTTCTCTCTGGCAGTGAAGATGACTTCCACTTGGAAGCTGTCAATGTGTTCTTTGAGAGGTTGAAAAGTGTCTCATTGACTGAGGATCAAACAAGTTTGAAAAGTAAATTAGCTGAGGGACATGATGTGAAAGATGACAATAAAGCTACAGCAGTGTCGCAGTCGAACGGGAATCCAACGGCACAGAGAAATGACCGCCATACCTGTATGTATACTGAGTCTACAGATGATGAATTAAACCGAGAAATATGTCAATCTACCTATTCAGACACAGAGCTGTTTACCCGAGAAGAAAACTGGTCACTGGATGTTTTGAAAGATGGGGGTAAATGGGAGGCGAAGCTGATGACACAACCAGACACTGAAAAGAGTCGATGTTCTTGCAATGTTCTAATCAATAGAAAAAATCCCACAGACCCAAACAAAGTCGAAGAGGCAAATTCCCAGCAAGTTACAAGCAGTAATTCTGACTTGGTAACAGTTCAGGATCAAGCCTCCAGTGTTACCCCAAGAAGGCGTAGAAGAAAGAAAAAGAGGATGAGTGCAGAACTGGTGGAAAATTATCCTGGATATGAAGTTCAATTACCAAGCAAAGTGAGTGACTCAGATAAGGACATATTACATGGAAGAAGAAAGGAAGTAGATCAAGAGACCCATATGGCTGAATGCTGTGGTTCGGGAACTGCTCCTGTGGTATGCTGTGCACCTCATGATGTTGCAGAACATCATAGGCAAAATAGTATTTCAGAGAATTTGTCAGGATTGTCACAGGCAATCTCAGCGATAAGAGATATCAGTACATCTCCACTGGCAACAACTAATTTTCAAAAAGAGCTCCATCCGAGCGCAGTAAGTGTTGTTCAGAGGAAAAGAGAAATAGACATCGTGTTTGAGAGTAATCTAAATGGCCAATCAGCAGAAAACGGGCAGCTTGACATGAGAACGGATCACAAGTCTCCCGAGCCTGGTACTTCTGTCACCGAGACACCTCAACGTGATGACTGTCTATTCGGAGATAATGCAGGAAATCATTTACAGCTTAATAATCATTTGCCATCAGTAATGCTAGTACCTTCTGATGTGTCAAAGATTAAGAGAAATCCTGCAAGCATAGAACATCTTGTTAAATTATCAGTTTCACATCATGTAGATGATACCGAGTTACAAACACACAGTACAGAGTTGCAACTAGCGCCCCTGATAGCAACACACAATGTTGTTTGCTCAAAACCACCCAAACTTCAATTTGAAGATCGAGTGCCATTGTCACATGTTACGTTTGATGGGTCTGGTGCAGCAGGTCAAAGGAAAACCTCAATTTCCTGTGTTACATTTCCTGAGTTAACAGACTCGACACTAGTCTCAGCATCTCTCAGTGAAGAGAAAGAGAATTCGTCTTCAGTGACTCATATTGAAGTCCCCCGTGAAAAAGAAAGTGAGAATTTGAAAGCTAAGGGCTGTGTGTCAGGAATGTTTGATTTCAACTTATTAACACAGGTAGATCATGTATATACAGCTCAAATAAATCACCAGAATGGTCACATGATACACAGTACTTCAGCCCAAATATCAGAAACAGAGGAAACCATGGCGGCTCCATCAGTTGAACCAAAAGCTTGTATCTCCAAAACATCTGAGAATCCTCCAAATGAAGGTCATATAGAAGAAAACTGCCCGTCTTCAATATTAAAGAATCTTCTAGAAAACATGAATATGAAAGCTGTGGAAATTCTACCCCCTGATTTCAAAGGTCACAGGAACGAAGAAGTGTCTGTCAAGGGGCAGACCAAGACATACCAGTCTTTGAAATGCATCACTGACCCAGACAGTCAACTTTCAGATTACTCAGAATCAGAGCCCATCCAGTGTAGCATTCTTACCAATTCTGAAAAACAAAAAGCTCAAATTCACTGTGTAGATATACCACCATGCTTTCCATATAAAGATCTTGATCTGTCACCTTCTATAGTGGTACACTCTCCATCTCCTCCTCCCGAGTCAACTGATGGACCTAAAAGCATAGAAATTAAAGATGCTGATATAGTAAGTCAACCCACACCTCCAATTTATGCTATGTCTTCATTTTGGAACGAAATGGAGAAACTTACCATAAATGATATATTGCGGCTTCGATTGGTTGGCCAAGCTCAGCACCCCAGCGTGCTACTCCATCCAGAAGATAACATTATCACAGATGTGACAGATGCAGATGATTCGGGATTTTTTATGCACGTGAATGAACCCAAGCCTGACCAGTCCAGTGGAGAAATATCATTGATATCTGACTTTGATGGAGGTCCTGTACAGCTCCTATCTCCAGATGCAGGCAAGCAAGAAGAAGAGACACCTAATCCAAAAGGTGTCATCTGGGAAAGTGATCCAAATGTGGCCGGAACTGCAACTGAAACGGCAGACGTGTTTCATTTAGATGCAGCCCAATCGTCATCTCTGCATAAAAGTCATTCAAGTCATTGCTTTAGGAAATTGTGTAAAAATGTAAGTGTTCAGAACTTGCAAGAGCTTGAAAATCAAAATTTTGGGACGATTCTGAGAAACGCCTCTCTCCACCCCATTGATTCTGTTGACGCCACTCATTCTGAAGTCCAGGCTGATTATGTCGATCCATTCGATCGTGTTGACACTTCATCCCCAGTTTATCTTTCTGAAGAGGAGGATGTTGATAGCACCGGCATCACTTTCTCAGAGATCATTGAGTATCTGTTTGGTACAGATGAACCCAAACAATCCGACCCTGAGCTTGATGCCGTTGCAGCTTCTTATCCTAGTGGAACTGAAACCTCTGTCCCGGAGATGTATGATCATTTCTTTTCAGAGTTTGAGCCAGACAATTTATTTTACCCACTCACAAACGACAACAGTACTACTACCGATGAGCTGGTCCCCATCTTCTCTTCCTCCCGCTCAGCAACCAGGAATGTCCAGTTCCCTGAGGTGTACGACTACTTTTTCCCAGATGATTCTCCTGTTCACTCAGATGAAGATGAGGAACCTGAGCAGACAGTTATACGTGTGGTTACACGATATGACTATATGCCAGCCCGAAATCATGATTCTGCACCAACCTCTGACCCATACAAAGACTTTTTCCCTGAGAAAGCTAATAATTGGAACTTCACATGGACAAACCCTTTTTCATTTAGGAGAATCCGTCGTACAGGATTCACAGTCCCACCAGAGGAGCCCAGTTCTCAGGCTCTGACTCCTGTAAAACATTCTGGCAGGTCATTTCGTAGAGGAATTCAACCGATAAATGTATTAGGTGTTGATGAGAACCCATTTCCAGATTCTCTGCTTCTCAGTCTGGACAATCACATATTCAAACAGCTGGCAGAGCAGCAGAAGTTGTGCAAAGAGATGCAGACAGTCGTTGCTGATCCAAGTAAGCCTCACCCATTATACTACACTCAAGCACCTACACATGAATAGCATTAGGAGTCCTGCTTCCTTTATTTTAAACAAGGGCGGCACAGTGACATAATGGTTAGCACGTTTGCTTCAAAGCAAAACATCCTGGGTTTGAGTCCTGGCTCAGCTGTGTTGTGTATGCATGTCCTTGTTGTGTATGCATGTTTCTGTAGGTTTCCTCCAGGTTCTCCAGTTTCCTCCCACAGTCCAAAGGTATGCACAATAGGCTAATTAGCGAATTCAAATTGCCCCTAGATGTGAGTGTGCATGGACATATGTGTGTGTGTTTTGCCCTGCAATGGTCTGGTGAGATGTTCAGGGTGTACCCTGCCTTTGCCCAGTGATGGCTGAGAAAGGCTCCAACATCCCTGCAACTCTAGTAGAATTAGTGGTTTAGCGAATGAGCAAAAGAGTGATGAGTGTGTGTTTTAAGCAACCAACATTCATCTCTTCATCAGCATTTTCTGAACTGCTTTATCCTTTATTCGGGTAAGGGGAGGCTGGAGTCCATCCCAGCTAACTCCAAACAGAGGTGGTGTACACCCTGAACAGATCACCAGAGCATTGCAGGACAGCACAGATATACAGTCATCCCTCGCTATATCGCGCTTCAGGTTCTGCGGCTTCAGTACATCGCGGATTTTTTTTAAATATTCATCCAAAATTAAAAGTAAGCAAAAAAAGTTCATGAAAATGCCACAAGGGGTCGCTACTGACTCGGATTCGGCGGGAAATTCGTCTCGACCAATCAGCTTGCGAGATTTCAGAGGTCGTGTCCCAAACCGAAGTCATTAGTGATCTTGCCGCCTTTCCGTTACCTCTTTCACTGTTAAATAGGGAAATAGATAAGGCAAAGTCCGCAAGGGCACTACCGACTCCGGTTTGGGACTCGGTTTGGGACAGCTCTGAAATAGCAGCATTCGTATGGCAGAAAACACATTTCTTACACTTTATTTGCATCTATGTACAATTACACATATGTATTTTATATTATTTATATTTTATTTATATTTTATTTACATCTTATGCATTGTTTTTGAATGTATAATTGTTATTATAAGCATTTATAGCGTTGAATATGTATTTATTGATATATACACATATACATGTACGTATACGTCAGTCAAGGGGGGTCGATCCTACTTCGCGGAAATTCGGTCTTCGGGGGGGCAGTCTCGACCCCCCATTAACCGCGAAAACTGATGGATCCCTGTATAACCATTCACATTCACATCTAAGTGTAATAGAGAATATCTACTTTTTGGACTGTGGGGAAAAAACCAGAGGACCTGGAAGAAACCCCTGCCAACATGCGGAGAATATGCAAACTCCAAACAGAAACACACTCAGTGGGCACTGGGCTCGAACCCAGGACCGTCTGCCTGTGAGGCAAACATGCTAATAAGGCACATTCTGTATTTTTATTATCATTGCTGCATGGCTTACACAAGAAGGGAATTTTAACAAAACAAAACAGTGTATTACATGTGTACCTGAGTGGCATCTTACTTCAAAATTAGACTCTAAGAGCTATTAGGTAGGTTTTCCATTCGGTGTCATTATAATGTTGCCTAATAGGTTTGGGCTTGACTCGGAGCACGTAGCAACAGGCGGTGGTGGCTGTGTTCATGCCAGAGGAATGGTCATGTCCTGTTCTGACTGATCTTGGCTGGCCTCTTAAAACTTCCATGAGCCAGAAAGTATTCACATATTGTGCTTTGAACTACATGCAAAAATAGACCAGCTTCAGTCTTCAACCTGAGCGGATCACCTTTATAGCGAGAATATACTGTAAACCAATCTGAGGCAGTGATGACAGGACGAGTGTGCATGTCTTGTTTCCTGTATTTTAACATAAAATACAGTAAAGCAATTTTTTTAACGTCACAGTGGTAACATACTGTAACTTTGAATTTTTAAATGGAAAATTGAATCGAACCTGAGTAGATTTCTATGGGACTTCTCCTGGATTTGTACTGCACATGAATTAAGTAAATATACAAGTTCATTTCATTCTACTTTCATGCACAGAAAATAGAAATTATAAAATTTAAAGGATACAAATGAAGTGGGGCAGTGGTGGCCCGGTGATAAGGTGCTGGATTACTGATCCCAGGGTTGGAGGTTCAAGCCCCACTGTCAACGGGTTGTCACTGCTGGCCTCCCAGTGCAGCTAACTGGGTTATCAAAGGCCGGCCGTGTCTCTTACTGTCTGTGGTGAGAGGGATGTAAAAGAACCATTGCTGACTTTCATCAAGAGTAGCTGCATGTTTCTGCCCTGCGATGGCCTGGCGAGCTGTCCAGGATGTACCCTGCTCCTCGCCCAGAGTCGGCTGAGATGGGCGCCAGGAGGTAACCACCTCCAGTTTACAGCAAGAAGGCCAGGGTTTGATTCCCGGGCACGGGTGTTTCTGTGTGTAGTTTGTATATTCTCCCCATGCTTGAGTGGTGCTCCTCTCACAGTTCAAAAAGACGTTCACATTAAGCTAATTGATTGTTCCAAATCACCCCTAGGTGTAGGTTTTGTGTGTGTTGTCCTACGATGGCCTGGCCAGTTGTCCAGGGTGTACCCTGCTCTTTCCCCAAGTCGGTTGAGATGGGCACCAGCCTCCCTGCGACCCAAATTCGATTAAGCGGCTTAGAAAATGGATGGATGAACATACAAAGGGTGACATGGCAGTGTAGTTATTGGCATCTCTGCCTCACAGCAAGATGATCCTGGCTTTAATTCTGAGGCCCAGCGAGGACGCTTTAGTCTGGGTTTTCTCTGGATACTCTGGTTTTCTCCCCCAGTCCAAAGACATGGACCCGAGGTGTGAATCTCAGAATGAGTATGAACGGTTTTGTGTGTTAGCCCTGTGATGGTCTGGCCAGCCTCCCACTGACCCTAATCAAGGATTAAGTGGTTCAGAAAATGAAATTAAAATTAAAATATCATCATCATCATCTTCTTCTTCTTCTGCTTGATCCGGGTTGGGTTGCAAGGGCACCAGCCTAAGCAGTGAGGTCCAGACGTCCCTCCTCCAGCTCTTCCCGGGTTACACAGAGGCGTTCCCGGACCAGCCGAGAGACATAGCCCCTCCAGCGTGTTCTAGGTCGACCCCGGGGTCTCTTCCCGGTCAGGCATGCCCGAAATATCACACCAGGGAGGTGTTCGGTAGGCATTCTAACCAAATGCCCGAGCCACCTCAACTCAACCTCAACCACCTTTTCCAACTTTTTTTTGAGGTGGAAACTTGTAATTGTTTAGTGGTCATTATTTGATAAAAGCAACTCAAGGCAAGCTATAGGACTTGTGGGCAATTTGTGACCGTACCATGTGCCGTCCAAATGATATGCACAGTGGCCACTATATTAAGAACACCTGTACCCCTTCATGCAATCATTCAGCTTCATCCAATCATCCAGAGTGTTACAGCCAACATGTTTTTCACGTCCAGATGTTTTTCTCTCACCCTGATGGAGATGAGTGGTTATTTAAGTTACTGTAGCCTTCCTGTCAACTCAAACTATTTTTCTGTCTCATGAACAAGTTGTTTCCACCCATAGTACTGCTCCTCACTTTCCCCCAGATCTCTGTGTAATCTTCTGTAGATTGTTGCCTGTGAAAATTCCAGCTTATCTGCGGTTTCTGAGATACTCAAACCAGTCCATCTGGTACATTTAAATACACTGAGTTCACATTTTCCCTCATTGTGATGTTGAGTTACTGTAAAGTTAAAAGGATTAGCGTTTAGCCGCTTGATATCATCGCAAGGGGGAACTAAATGGGTCTTTTGAGTTAGCATGCAGTTCCTGGTGATAATCTTATAAGATAGTCGTGGTGTTGTAATAGTTGATGATTGTATTTTTGTTTTGGAGTTGAGGACAGGATGTGGTTCAGAGTTCGGTGATTATTACAGTGATGTTTCCATGTAGGGGGATCACTCACTTTTCGCGGTTAATGGGGGGTCGAGACCCTATGCTTATAATAAGAATTAAACATTCAAAAACAATGCATGAGAGGACCAAACCGGAGTCGATAGTGACCCTGCAGCCTTTCCCTTAACATTTTCCCTATTTAATAATGAAAAAGTTAAGAGAAAGGCTACAAGGTCACTACCGACTCCGGTTTGGGACACGACCTCTGAAATCTCGCAAGCTGATTGGTCGAGACGAATTTCCCAGCATTTGTGTAACACATGAAGAAAAAGAAGAAGAAGAAGAGGATGGGATCTGAATCCGAGTCAGTAGCGCCCCCTCGCGTCATTTTCCTGAACTTTTTCCCTATTTTTTCTTTTTTTTAATTTTTCGATAAATCTTTTTAAAAATCTGCGATGCACTGTAGCCGCAGAACCTGAAGCGCGATATAGCGAGGGATGACTATATCTTTGACCTGTGATTAGTTGAACGGAGATGCTCTAACTTATATTTTTGTTGTTGATTTGCAGCTTCTCTCCAAGAATGGTCATCTTTACTGACTTCAAGTTTAGACGACAGCCAAACCCACTGTAGCATGAGTAGTGGTGGCTCTGGGATGAAGGCACTAGGTTGCTGATCAGAAGGTTGAGGGTTCAAATGTAACCACTGTTGGGCCCTTGAGCAAAGCCCTTACTCCTCAACTGTTCAGTTCTATAAATGAGATAAAAAAAAGAAGTGGCTTTGAATAAGGATGTTTTACCAAATACCCTTAAATGTAAATTTTGAAAGCTCTAGCATGGTCTGACAAATCCTAGTGTATATAGATCTGTTAGCTTTAGCCTGCTTGAAATTCACTAATTTAATTAAATTGAATTATTTTACGCGGCGCGGTGGCGTAGTGATTAGCACGTCCTCCTCACAGCAAGAAGGCCTGGGTTCGAATCCCAGCCGGGGCGTTTCTGTGTGGAGTTTGCATGTTCTCCCCGTGCTTGCGTGGGTTTCCTCTGGGTACTCCGGTTTTCTCTCACAGTCCAAAAACATGCACAGTAGGCTAACTGAGCTAATTGGCGGTTCCAAATCTCCCTTAGGTGTGAATGGTTTGTAAGTGTTTGCAATGTGATGGCCGGGCGAGCTGTCCAGGGTGTACCCCGCAGTCGGTTGAGATGAGCGCTAGCCTCCCCGCAACAGTAATTAGGATTAAGTGGTTCATGAAATTCAATGAAATTAATGGATTTTAGGGTTGGGGTAGTGGTTAACAAGCTTGTGTTGTAGAATGATGGCCCTGGGTTCGAGTCCTGGACTTGATAAGGCCGTGTCTGTGTGGTTTTTGACGTTATCCATGTGTTCTCATGGGTTTCTTTATACTGTATACATTATGCCAGGGAAACTTTGACTTTTGCATTTAACCCATCCAAAGTGAGCACACACACACACACACACACACACAAACACACACACACACACACACACACACAGTCAGAATCAGAGCAGTGGGCTGCCACACACACACTGTGCGGTGCCCAGAGAGCAGTTAGGAGTAAGGTGCCTTGCTAAATGGCACTTCAGCCATGAAGGTGGAGGAAGAGAAGGTGTATCTCACACTCAACCCACCACCACACATTTTTCTTTCTGCTTCGGGAATCAAACCAGCGACCTTTCGATCCCAACGCCGATTCTGTAACCATTGGTCCACGGCTGCCCCCGCTGGGATTTACAGTTTCCCCCATACTTCATGCACATTAGGATAATTGGCTGTTCCAGATTATTGTAGGTGTGAGTTGTGCGTTGGTACTACAGTGGACTGATGAGCTGTTCACGGTGTTCCCCGCCTTCACCCGGAGTCAGCTCAGATAGGCTCCAGCCATCCCGTGACCCTCGTAGAAATAAGCAGTTTGGCAAATAAATAAATGAGTTAATAGATTTATTTACACAAAAAAACATTAGATGATCTAATACTTATGTAAATGTTCTAAATGGTGACTTGTGAGGATTTTAAATATCATGCATTAATGTATATAGCTCCCACGCCCTCGCAGGATTCCTCGGATCTCTAGTTTCCTCCAAATTCCCAACAAGATGATTGGCAGATTGGTTTGGATATTGTTCGCAAATTCGCAAAAAGCCAGTATTCGCAGGATGGGCTCTCGATCAGTGGTACCCAATCCTTCCTTCAGGTTTTATCTGGAACCAAAATCTAACACACCTCTTTTAGCTGATGAAAAAAGTTTTAATTCTGTGATTAGATGGTCAGGTGGGCGTGATTAGGGTCCGGGCCAAAGTTTTGGGAGACGTCGATCTCCAGAAAAAGGGTTGGTGACTGCAAGTCTATCCACTCGCCCATGATGAAGAGTAAGGCCAAAAAAAAAATACCTTTATTTCCGGTCACCCGACCGACTCCCTTTTATTTCCACCAACTGTAAAGTTTTTCATGTGTTTTTGTAACCCAGTGGTTATTTAATAACAGAATGTTATTCAGTGTCAATAGGTGCACTGTCTCTTTAAGAAACTCAAGCGGGAAGGTTCACTTTAGCAGTGTTGAGAGAGAGAGAGGGAGGGGGTTTGCGGGGCGAAGCACGGAGCGGGGAGGGAGGGAGGGGTCTTCATCTCCGCATCTGTGAGCGCCTTTGGGGGGAAAAAAAGCAAAAAAAAAATGTTTTACCGACCTACCGACCCGAAATTATTCTGCAAAGTTACCGGAAACAAAGTTTGTATTATTTTTTTTTGCCTTACTGTATATGAATGATTAATAAGCAATCGCATATATTTTCAGGGCTGGATGCACCACTGCTGCCCATTAAACAGGCAGATATGTGCTTGGTTTGCATTGCTTTGGCCTCATGGGTCCTGAAGTCAGTCAACCCACAAGGAGCTGATACATGGAAAGCTGGTAAATATCCATCCCAATATTATTTCCATGACGACCTTTTTCAGTTTCAGTTAGTGTCCAAAGTTTGCTTTGAGTTTGTGGTTTTGTTGGTGGGGTGATTATTATTTGACCATTCAGTGAACTTTAAATATATATTTTTTTGACTTTGATACACTGAAAGAAATGTTACAGCAACTGTGCTCACATGACATTTATTACACTCTTACAAATACTTCGGGAGATTTCAGGACATAAATAGTGCATACGCCACTGATAGATGTCAACTTGTCTCATTGCTGCAGCTCTGTTGGCAAATATAAGTGCTCTGTCTGCCATCCGATACCTCCGGAGATTCACGAGGGATGAGGCGGCAGAGATATCTCCACTGCGTCAGATCAAGCCGGCGTAAAAGCTGACCACGGGCCTCTCGGCGTTGCCAGGTCACCTGTCAGTCACTCACTCCTTTTTCCTATGTAACCCAATCAGAGCTGAGTATACATATCAGAAGCTGTGCATGCAAGCATATCAGCTGATTATATTATAACCTTCATCTAGAACCCTGTCCACGGAGACACGTCGGTGGACATTAGCGTTCATATTCTTTCAGAATTACATCATAACCAAGCCGTAAAATATAAAAATGACCAAATGTGGAGATTTCAAAAGCGGTGTGTTCGATTTTGTGCCAGTTTTTATGGGCAAAGAGAATCAAGTAAGTTTTGAAGATTAGTAAAATAAGTGGGACTATAACATAAATTGTCAATCCTGAGATAAGATAAAGGTATTAATGTAAATTAAAGGCATTTTAAAGGCATTAATTATCACTAGAAATATTCAGGGCAACATGGTGGCGCGTCCTCCTCACAGCAAGAAGGTCCTGGGTTCAAGTCCCTGACTCCTTGCTCAGACATTTCATTGTGGTCTCCATGTCCTCCAAGTACTCCAATTACCCCCCCCCCCTCCTGCACACACACACACATTCCAGAGACATGCACATTACACTAAAGGCCCTCTGACACTTGCAAGACTTTTTGTCAAGATTCTTCAAGACTCGAGTCGTGGCAAGTCGTGAACTAGTTGTGAACCGTCATGGACGAGTCTTTCCACGAACCGGGAGTTCGTGCATGCGCATTTGCGTGACGAGATTGCGCAATGCCCTTCCTGCACGGTGATGTCAGGGGAGCTGAAGATAAAATCCGAACTATGTACCAATAAATGTTTTGTTTCGTTTTCGTGTCTC
>JAQNCB010000003.1:23187457-23198565 GCA_030068295.1 Euristhmus nudiceps | reverse complement strand
CCCTGAATGACATGCGTATATATGTGTATATAATATCAATAAATACATATTCAATGCTATAAATGCTTATAATAACAATTAAACGTTAAAAAACTAAATACAACTAAATAAAGTGTAAGAAATGTGTTTTTAGAACTTTTAACATAATTTTACTGAGGCTCTACTCACTTTTCCGCTTGACTTCCGCTTCCTCTTCTTCGGTTTACAGAGTTATGCAGATGTTGGGAAATTCGACTCGACCAATCAGCTTGCAAGATTTCAGAGCTGAGTCAATTCAAGTCACAAAACGGAATCAGTAGTGACTGTGCAGCATTTTGCTGAACTTTTCCCCTATTTTCAAAAAAAAAAAAATTCTATGAATATATTTGAAAAATCTGCGATGCACTGATGCCGCAGAAACTGAAGCGCGAAGTAGCGAGGGATCACTGTATTTACGTTTACAGCATTTAGCAGATGATCTCATCCAGAGCGACTGGGTTATTAACGCAGGGTTGCTGCTGTGTATTTTCTGTGATTTCTTTTCTGCTTGGAGGGGGTTTGGGCTCTTTTGAGTGTTAGGATTTTTTTGTTCTTTTTCCAAAACATAATTGCATTAAAAAAAAAAATCATCATGACCCATACAATACCATTGAAAAGTATATTGTGCCAGTTTATCAGGATATAAATATTAAATTATTGTTAGCCATGGATGTACATGATCTGGTTTCAATAGAGGAAAATAACCGTATCCACAGTTCAGCACATTCACTTGTGGCTTTTTTTTTTTTTTTTTTTTAAATGCTGCTGCTGTAGGATTTAACCTAACTTTGTTCTCATATCATTCTTCCATGTAACCTCAAGAGCAGTGTTGTTTCGAGGGGAACTTTATTCCCTTCAATTAGATTGTTCCCAGGTGTACTGTTGTGTGTGTTTTTTTTTTTTTTGTGTTTGTGAGCAGTCAGTTGGTAATAAATCGTGCACCTGGGAGAGCTGTATTTTGGTTTAAAGAGTTTGTCTTGGCAGGCCAGCTTTAGGGATTAATTTAAGAAGATTAAAGAGAAAATATCTTAAAATATTTAAATATTACAGAGAATATTTTTTTCATTACTGCATGTTCAAATAATTTTCTTCTCCTTTTCCCTCCAGCAACTGATAAAGCAATGGAGCACAGGAGAGGAGACGGTGCGAGTGCTGGCCTTTCTGGCCATCAACAAGATCTGCCGTCAAAAACAAGCCTTCTTCCTCAACACCGTCCTCAAGGTAAACCAACTGTCAACACCGGAGTTCAAATGAAAAATGGCAGGTTCTCCAGTAACTTGTGCCACTTGTCATGCTTGGGCTTGTGCTTCGATGTTTTCTTTATCCCTTATCTATCACAATGTCTATTTTAGTTAGAAACACTTATTTATATGGACCGAATCAGACAAATACAGTTTTTGTGATCAATAAAAATTACTATCATTGTATTTGGTTGGTTTTTTATTTATTTATTTATTTATTTATTTTATTTTAATTTTTTTAAAATTCGTTATCAAGGAAATCTGACGGACATTTTTCCCGCTTAGCAAATCCCATTATAAACCCCCTTGTTGCTATCGTCATTTCTGTCCGTCAGGTGACGATAGCACCCTCCCATTCATAAATCACTCGTTGTCATAATAAATATATATAATATCAATATCAAAATAGATACTGCTTACTAGTCATGGATTTGATCATTAGCAAAGAAATTTATCCACTGAAAAAGATTAATATTGTTGTCTATCGTCAGTCCGTCAGCTGATGGTCCATGACGATAGCCGGATGTTCAATAACGCGCATGCGCCATTCTTGTAAACTTGCGCAAATCGGCGGCGCTCGCTAGTAGAGGTTCGTATTTTTTCACATATTTACGTAAAAATAAGCTGTGAATTTGTTTGACAGAAAGTCTGATGATAGACTAAGTTGACGATAGCAATCTATGTGGGAATAAAGTGGCACCGGTTACTGGAGAACCCGTCTAATGACAAGTGAAGTCCTTCCATCTGTATCTGTATTTATTTTTAAATTGGTAGCATTGCTTATAAAGTACGGAAAATTTTTCAGGATTTCATAACTTCCATTTGCCAGCCCGAGGAACCAGAATTAGCACCGAGATTGATACGAGATGAAACATCTGTTTTGTTCTTTGTTGTCTATATGATGTCAGTTTGTTACGGTGGCCCGCAGGTGTTCTGGCACCACCACTAATTCCATGGCGCCAAATCATCAAAACTCATGGCAGAAGTCAAAATGCACAGAGGAAAAATTTTAAAACGGCATTGTACAGAAGTTGTTGGTTTTTATCCGTTAGGGTTATTTTAACCCTCATCTGTGGTCACGAGCTTTGGGTAGTGACCGAAAGAACAGGATCGCGGATATAAGCGGTTAAAATGAGCTTCCTTCGCAGGGTGGTAGGGCTCTCCCTTAGAGATAAGGTGAGAAGCTCAGCCGTCCTGGAGGAGCTCGGAGTAGAACTGCTGCTCCTCCACGTTGAGAGGAGCCAATTGAGGTGGCTCGGGCTTTTGGTTAGAATGCCCCCCGAACGCCTCTTTTGGTGTGGTGTTTCGGGCATGCCCAACTGGGAAGAGACCCCGGGGTCCACCTAGAACACGCTGGAGGGACTATGTCTCTCGGCTGGTCTGGGAACACCTCGGTGTCCCCCGGAAGAGCTGGAGGAAGTGGCCAGAGAGAGGGACGTCTGGCCCTCACTGCTTAGGCTGCTGCCCCCACGACCCGACCCCAGATCAAGCGGAAGATGGTGATGATGAGGGTTTGTTGAGGGTCCTTTTTTTTTTTTATAAATCCCCCATTTGAGACAATTGGACAAAACAGAACCACTTCATGCTAGGCAGCATTTTCAGACTGTAATCCGGACCTTTTTTTACCACTTGTCTGGATTACTATAATGCAGTTTACCTGGGGATTACTGAGTCCTCCGTCCTTCTCCAGATTCTCCAAAATGCTGTTTTATTAATAGGCAGGAAGAGGTATGAGCGCATTTCTCTCATTATAGTCCCACTACACTAAACTCTGATTTATTTGCAAATTATTTTATTTACTTTTAAATCTAAACGCCGTGCTCCTTCTGTCTCTCTGGGCTACTTCAGCTGTACAGACCCAGCCGCACACCCAGGTCGGTTGATCAGTTGCTCCCGAGTGTACCGAAAGCTAAGTGTGAGCACCGAGAGGACCGTGCTTTCGCTGCTGCAGCTCTGAGATTGTGGAATGACTCGCCCCTGCATGTGAGACAGGCGTGCTTGTTGTCCATTTTTCAATTTTATCTAAAAACCCGTTTCTTCTCCCAGGCCTTTGGGACCCAAAACCCTCCACAAGGTTTTAGTGAACCAGCAGGATGTAAGATGGCCATAATTGTGAGGGTGTCAAAGTTTAGTCACAAACATCGGTGTGCAATCATGAACCAATTTGGTAAACACCTCGACGTGCCGATGAGCAGTGTTGACGTTGTGTCGTCAACATTTTTTTTTTCCCTTGACCAATTCATGGCTTTGAGCTTCCTTTTTGGAGAAACTTATTTTGACCTCATCTTGTAAAAGAAATCCTGATCAAGGCGTGTGGTTTCCTTCTGTCAACTGGACTGGAAATTTGGTTGAAGATGTTTCGCTATCTATCCAGGGAGCTTCTTCAGTTTTAAAAACTCATGCAGGCAACCAGAATTTATACTCTGTGGTTCAGGACTCACCCTTCCTAAGAGGTGTTAGTTTCACCTAGACCAGGATTGCTACAGAGTCGTTAGGGTCTCTGTCTCTGAACAAAGCCGGGGTGTGAGGGGAAGGTCGTTGGCAGTTTCACTCTGTGGATGGGAACAGAGAGGGGGGTGTGGAATTTTGCTGCAGCTTTGCTGGGTGAAGATTCCAGCATCGAGCGGTACATGGGTGAAAGATGATGTCTTAGGCGCCCCCTCTATTCAGAGAGGGTCGTTCCCTGTTCACAAAAATAGCTTCTTTCGCTCCACGTTCAAAAGTCAGAAATGCTGACATTCCTGTTTGTGTGTGGTGTTTTGCATAAGTATTTTATCACTGTTTCCTCTTCTCCATCCACTCTCCAGGAAACTAGAGTAGAATATGAGGTGCTATGTAAATATTGTAAATAAGGGACAGTGTGTGTGTGTGTGTGTGTGTGTGTGTGTGTGTGGTATGCCCACCAGATTCTTTTTTTAAATTTTTTTTTATTTTTATTTTTTTAATTTATTTATTTTTATTTTTATTTTATTTTTTTTTATTGGAACATGGCTGCTCCACTGTCAGGGTGTTGCCCCAAAATTTAAGACTTTTAAATGTCGATGGAAACAGGTTTTGCCGTAATGTAGCAAAAAATGATGTTAACATAGTTTGGCACAAATAATATAATAATTGGCATTTCATTTGCTGGTCAGTTGTGTTTTTGATGTTAGCTGGAAGTTTTGTTTTTTATACCACATGCTTAAATCTTTGAAATTTATTTAATTTATTGCATATCCTTTAATACCAAAGATTAGCACATCATTCTTTAATTTTCTAAGCTGCTTAACCCTAATTGTGGGGCCGGTGGTGTAGCGGTTAGAGTGCTGGGCTCACGATAAGGAGGTCATGGGTTCGAATCTGTGTGAGACCCCCACCGTGCTAGGACTCCTGGGCAAGGTGTTAACCACAAGTGTGCCTCTGTTCACCCAGTAGTGTAAATGGATTCCAGTAAAAATACCGGGAAGGTAACCTGCGATGGACCAGCGTCCCATCCAGGAGGAGTTGAACTTGTCACTTCATGCTACAGAAACCAGGGATAAGCACCGGCTCTGATGAGCCACTGGGCTTGGGTTTAAAAAAAAAAAAAAAAAAGTTAGTTAGACTCTGTCGCCACCTCGTGTTCACATCCTTCCAGGAACACTCTAAGCGATTTTCGGGCAAGGTAGGTTTACAGCCAATTATTTACTAATTTAACCTGTTAAAGAACAGATAGTGACTTTTAGGTGCAGCATAGTTGGGATCATGGTGGTGCATCTACTATTCAAGTCTCTACCAAATAACTGATACCATAGAGATTATATATTAAAATGAATTCATTAATTTGTCTTGTACTCTTATAGTAAGAGTTGGAAAATCCAATCGTCGTCTTCCGCTTGTTCCGGGGTCGGGTCCCGAGGCAGCAGCCTAATGATGAACAGTCAGTTTCGGTCTTTTGGAGTCGACAGAACTATTAACATGTGTTAAAAGGGAAAAAAATAAACAAGAAAATCTCTTAAGTTTGTTTTGCTTGTGTTTCTGCGTAGGATATACTAAAACACCTTTAGCGAGTGTGGTCTAATCTTGGCATCTCGCTATTCTGTGGTGATGATGGGTTTCCGTTAAATCGTATTTTGATAGTGTAACACTGTTTCAGACAATCTCAAAACTTTACGGAGGAGGCGATCATAACATGATGATCACATGATATTTCCTCATTGATGGAGTCATCAGAACGAATTCACATTAAAAACTTGTATCAGGAGAAATTCAGGGTGGTTGGAGCGCTGCCTTTAGGCAGTGCCAGTTTGTTTATAATAATGGATTCCATGTAGTACAGTTAAATAGGTAAAGAAAGTTAGTGATGCTGTTATGCACATGCTCGAGTGTTCGCGCAGAGCTCACATGCTGGTCATCATTTAAAAATGTACAAAATTTCCCATAGATTCTTTAGTTTGCTTTTCTGTGCTGATATTTCTGTCTGTATTACAAGAATTATTCGCCTTAGGTTTTGTGGAGGTCACTGAACTGAGTAGTCCTGTCCTGAATAGCCCTTAACTATCCACCTCCACTTTACACATGATTATTAGTTATGGTATGTCAGTTATTATAAGATATCTGCCTTTGAGACTTAAATGCATTATGTCTGGAATATAGCTTGGAAATCAATGTAATTTTTTTTTTATTTAATTTGTTTGTAGCAAATGTACATGGCTTACGTCCAGAACTGCAAGTTCACCTCCCCCAGCACGCTGCCCGTAATAAACTTTATGCAGCGCACCATGGCTGAAATGTACTCCATGGACACACAAGTTTCTTATCAGCACGGCTTCATCTACATTCGCCAGCTTGCCATCCATCTGCGCAATGCCATGAACATGAAGAAGAAGGTAATCAGACATGATCCATGAATGATGAGTCACCTTGAGATGTATATTTTTCTTTCACACAGATGTGTGTGTGTGTGTCTATGTACGTACTAGTGCATCTCCACAAATTAGAATATCATCCAAAATTTGATTTATTTCAGTAATTCAGTTCAAAAAGTGAACTCTGTATATTATATTGATTCATTACACACAGACTGATACATCTCAAGTGTTTATTTCTTTAATTTTGATGATTATAACATGCAGCTGACAAAAACATAAAATTCAGTACCTCAGAAAATTAGAATATTCCTTAAGACCAATAAAAAAAGCATTTTGGCGCAGAAATGTTGGACTACTTAAAAGAATGAGCATGTTTAGCACTCAGTACGTGGTTGGAGCTCCCTTTCCAGAAATTACTGTAACAGTGTTACATGGTATGCAGGCAGTCAGTCTGTGGCACTGCTGAGGTGTTATTGAATATCAATTGCTCTGACAGCGGCCTTCGGCTCTTCTGCATTGTTGGATCTGGTGTCTTGCTTCTTCCTCTTCATAATACCGCATAGATTCTCTCTGGGGTTTAGGTCAGGTGAGTTTGATGGCCAATCAATCAATCGCAGGGATACCATGGTCCTTAAACCAGGAATTGGTACTTTTGTTAGTGTGAGCAGGTACCAGGTCCTGCTGGAAAATGAAATCGGCATCTCCATAAATCTGGTCAGCAGATGGAGGCATGAAGTGGTCTAAAACGTCCTGGGAGACGGCTGCGCCGACCTTCAACCTGAGTAAACGCAGCGGACCGACACCAGCAGATGATATGGCTCCCTAGACCAACACTGACTGGGGAAACTTTACACTGGACTTCAAACACCTTGGATTATGTGCCTCTCGTCTCTTCCCCCAGACTCTGGGACCTTGATTTCCAAAAGGAATACAAAATTTACTCTGATCCGACAAAAGTAACTTTAGACCACTAAGGAACATTTGAGTTCTTTTTGTCCTTAGCCCAGGTAAGACGCCTCTGACATTATCTCTGGTTCGAGAGTGGCTTGATGCACTGACTCCAGCAGCCGTCCACTCCTTGTGAATCTCCCACAAATTCTTGAATGGGTTTCGTTCCACATTCCTCACAAGGCTGCGGTTATCTCTGATGCTTGTACACTATTTTCTACCACAGTTTTTCGTTCTGCTCCACTTTCCATTAATGTCCCTGGATACAACATTCTCTGTACAGACAGCTTCTTTAGCAATGACTTTTTGTGTCTTGCGCTCCATGTACAGGGTGTCAGTGATCGTCTTCTGGACACATGTCAGGTCCACAGTCTTCCTCATGATTTGTTGGTCTACTGCTCCAGACTGACAGGTCATTTAAAGGCTCTTGAAACCGTTGCAGGTGTTTTTGAGTTATTTATCTGATTTGGTGTAACACCATGAGTCTCCAGTATTGAATTTTTTCATAATATTCAAATTTTCTGAGATGCTAGATTTTGGGTTTTCATTCGCTGTAAGTTATGATCATCAAAATTAAAGAAATAAACAATTGAAATATATCAGTCTGTGTGTAATGAATCGATATAATGTACAGAGTTCACTTTTTGAACTGAATTTACGAAATAAAACAAATTTTGAATGATATTCTTATTTGATATATATAAATGTAAATAAATCCAAGTATTGCATAGATGGAAATGTAGACAGAAGGTGGAATGACTGTTAATCCCCTGTGTGTGTGTCAGGAGACATACCAGTCTGTGTATAACTGGCAGTACGTGCACTGCCTGTACCTGTGGTGTCGAGTTCTGAGCACAATCTACCCCAGCGAGGTCCTCGAACCTTTAATCTACCCCCTGTGCCAGGTCATCGTCGGCTGCATTAAGTAAGTGCACTCTCCTAGCTTTACTCACTCACATTATCACCTTATTCACAGCATTATGTACTCGCTACACTGTTATCCCAGGCCTGCAGTGGACACTGGACTCCCCAACATTGGAGAGTTTAAGAATGTCACCTTCCGTCTATACCGTTTCAGTCAGCCTGTGCCCACTGTAGCCTCAGATTCCAGTTCTTGGCTGACACTAGTGGAACCCGATGTGGTCTGCTGCTGTTTAGTCCATTAAGCTCAAGGTTCTGTGTATTGTGTAATGCCTTTCTGCTCACTGCGGTTGTCAGCGGTGGTTATTTAAGTTACCTTATCCTCCCTGCCGTACCTTTTGACATCAGCAAGGTGTTTTCTCCTTCAGCTGGGTTTCCGCTCCTCGTTGGTACCTTTTTTTACACTGGCCTATAAATAATGGCACCATATTAATAGACCGTGGTTTAATGTTCTAAGATAATCAGACGACTGAATCTTGCACTGGTGAGCACATCAAACCCCGCCTTATTTCACCACAGCTCACATGTACCAGAACTAAGTACATTTGTGGACTTTTGTGGGTCCCACGGAAAACACGCAGTGCCCATGCATGATGCCCCATGTACAAGATCAGGTCGTTTTCCATATATGGTAAAGTGCTCTGGCGCACTTCCTTGGATTTGACCTTTATAGGGAAATGTTTATTTAATTAATTGAAAGTAATGTTAGTATGAAGACAATAAGCCACCCCAATCTTAGAAAGGATATGATATTGTTTTCATTTAATTTATCAATTGACAATTTTTTTAATTAGACTTTTTCAGAAACGTAAAAGACCATCAGCCAAGAAAAGATGACGGTAATCTTCTGGCATTGCGGTACCCGATGCTCTCTGCTTGTGTGTGGGCGTGCTCTTTATATATCCAGACTGCTGCAATACCTTGCAATTTTTCTTAGTACACAATGCTATTATAATAATAAATAAAAGTGCAACTTTATAATTAATTCAGTCGAAATTCTTTAGTAACGATGCACAAATCACCAGCAGGTGGCAGTGTTGTCTGGCTTTCGGGGAGGTCCTGGCACTAGTTTTGCTCAGTGATTCATGGGTCCGTAGGCTGGAGTTTTTACTTTTCCCAAAACCTTCTATTCATTTATAATTGTGATTATGAAAAATTGTGCAGGCAACAACATTGCAGTTGTTGTATTTCTGTATTATTGCATTGGAGCCTCTGTAAAATAAAATAAAGTAATGTTAAGTAATCCTCTTTTTAAAAAAAGAAGAAAAAAAAAGTGGGAGAGAGAGAGAGAGAGAAAGAAGAGCCTGCAGCCACAGTCTTAATGAATGGTTTCCGTTTGTTTGGCGTTTAGGTTGGTGCCCATCTCTCGGTATTACCCGCTGCGGCTGCATTGCGTCAGAGCTCTCATCCTGCTTTCCAGCAGCACCAAGACCTTTGTGCCTGTGCTGCCCTTCCTGCTGGAGGTAAGAGTCGGATACGGCTCATTAATTCGACTTTATTTTAGGTTGATCCGGGCAGGTGTGCTGCCGTTTAACGCGTCACACCCATGCTGTTCCAGCACACTGCTGTGGCTCAGGTTTCATTTCACCTGACGCCAGCATGAGCGCCTGTGTGGGTTGGCATGGGACGTGTGAACATGTAAACTCTGTGGCTTTGGTCGCCATGGTGCTTCTGTGTCCTGCTGGCACCTAATAACAGCCCTAAGAACTGAGTAGGATGCTGGAGCTGTTCTAGTTTCTCAATTCTTACCTACTGTACACTTTTTCTTTTTTTTTTTTCTTTTTTCGTCCACATTTCTAACTCTACTAGTTAAAGTGATGGTACATGACTCCTCCTAGAAAGGCAGTTTAAACTATGAGGTGTATGTGTTAGAAAGGCCTTTGTATGGAAGAAGTCTCTCTCTCTCTCTCTCTCTCTCACTCACACACACACACACAGGGTGAGTGGAAAAGCCGGTTAAACAGTCGACAACATTTTACCGTAGTGGGAGATGAAAGATAGAGGACAGAGTGTTTGGTTTGCGCGCAAGTGTTTGTCCAAGGGCCTGTGTACGTTGGATATCTTCGTTATCAGGAGGAGCGGAGGTCACAAACCGTCGTGTGTGTGTGTGTGTGTGTGTGTGTGTGTGTGTGTGTGTGTGTGTGTGTGTGTGTGTGTGTGTGTGTGAGGCTGGCATGGGCCCCTGCGGTGACAGCTGCTGTGAGAATAGAAGCGTGGAGGCGACAGCAGCCGCAACCAGCGGAAGAAAGAGGGCCGAGGGAAGGGGGTTGGTCATTGCAGGGGGAAGGGTGCACGTGTGTGTGTGTGTGTGTGTGTGAGTGTGAAAAACAGACTGAGAGAAAGGTCTGTGGTTCATGCACAGTTCTATGCGCGCTCTACACATCACATCCTCTTTGCCTGAGGCGACCCTCTTTTTGCTCCCTGTGTTTATTTGTGATGCACTGCCTGCACTTCCTGTTTTTGCTCGCTCTGTAAAACGAGATGAAGCTACCTGCTTTTTTTAAGAGATGCACAATGCAGGCGAAGCGTCGTCCCGGTCCTTCCCCGTCGCTCACTTTACACCTTTCTTTTAAGTAGGCTAACTCTCTGTATCTTTTGTCTTTTTGCTTTTTTTGAATTTTTTTTTTCATCCCCCCACTTCATTGTAGTTTTGTGTGTGTGTGTGTGCGCCATCATTCGGTACTTCCTGTTGTATTCGCCCCTTAGCGTATCAGGTTGGGACCATGTGCCACCACTTCCTCTCATGTTCCGCAGGCCGACACCACATCCGACGTTTGTACAGGCCGGCCATCGCTAAACGTGTACACACACACACACACACACACCTCTAGCACTAAATGGCCTCCTGTAGCCTTTGCAACTGTCTCAGTGCTTTCACACTTACATACTCGCATCTCAGCCTTTATGTAGTATTCCCAACTCACGCTTGCTTTGAAAGTGGAGTTATGCGGAATGTGATCTATAACACTGCGTACACTGAAGGGATAAACTAATTTAATTATTAGTTTGCAGGACGGGTAACTAAATGGGCCATGTTTTGGTTGTTAAGAAGATGAAGAAAAAAAAAAAAAAAGAACAAATGTATTTATAAATTATATAATAATTGTGTGTGTGTGTATGTATATGTGTGTGTGTGTATGTATGTATGTAT
>JAQNCB010000003.1:22957127-22968317 GCA_030068295.1 Euristhmus nudiceps | reverse complement strand
TGGCAACACCAGGTCCCATATTTATTTTAAAAAAAAAAAAAAAAAAAAAAAAATTCTACATTTCTGGTAGCATAACGTTGGAGCTCTAAAAACATTCATATGTTTTCAGTTCTACGCTGATTCTCGCTGTTGGATGATAAAAGATGTTTGCACTGCTTAACGGCTCCGGATTCCACCGCATAGCAATAACACCACACTGACTGTAATCAAATCCAGGGGTGTGAATCGTGTTTTTTTTTTTTGCTCGACTGATCCTACAGTTTACTCTTCCCAATATTACAGCATGCTAGAACTCAGTGATGCCTTTCTACTATTAGTTATTACCATTTTACTATTAGCAGAAATGAAGTCGTCACCTTTGCCATAAGCATTGATTTGCGATGGTTCAAAAGAGGCGTGCATCGTTAAATAAAGTCTTACAAACGCAATAGTTTATCACATGGCAGGCTGCCAAAGGGAGGATGTGTAAAATAGAGCTTTCACGTATCTCAGAGGATAACAATACAATCCTGTAGGAAGACATGGAGCGTTGTAAAGAAAAAGACAGGACTGTGGGTGAGAGGGTGGGGTGTTGGTTGTGGAGTCAACGAGGAATGCAAAAGGCCGGCCAAACGCAGATCTCTCTGGTGTCGTGGAACAGAAGAGGGAATAGTGGTCTGCTATGGCAGGAATGTGAGAATAGGATATCATTAGAGGCTGAAGGCAGCTCTCCTGTTCACACACACACACACACACACACACACGTCTGCTAACACCGGAGGGACACACAACAGCTGTCTAATAACATGGACCAACTGCACAGTTCCCCCACCGGAGAGCACCATCTACTTCAACCATGCTTGCTCTCGCCCACAGAGACGGAGCGAGACAGAAAGACAGATTGGAAATCTTATTGTGTGGAGCTGTTTCTATTCACTTCAACATGGCTGTCATAAACAGATGCACCAATATAACTTCATACCGCTAAAGGCGTCATCGCTCCACTCCACAAGAACAACGGACTGCATTTCTTTTCAGCAGGAAAGCAGATCTGTCTTTATTTTAAATATGAACGTTCCATAACCGTGACTTCTGTACTGCGAAGTCGGCGTGACACTTTATCCAGCCGTACCAGGACTAACAAGAGACCACGATTTATCTCCAAGATCATCCAGACTGCCAAGTGCACTCCTTACTATACAGATCCTTCCATAGTGAAGTGAGAGAGTGATTGTTTTTCTCTTTTATCGTTACCGCAACAATAGAGTTCAAGCTATACTCCGCCTCTTGCGTAAAGTCAGCTAGGATTGGCTCCAACTTCCCCCACGAATCACAAGCCTGTAGATGTAGATTCCATCGATTTCCTTCACCGAATCAAACCTCGAACTGAAAGATTTCTCTCAATTCCCAGAATCCTCTGATGATGTCATGTACAGTAGATGATGAGACATTGAGGAACATTATTCTAAAACTGATAAACAATTTGTGTACACGATGTTTTTTTTGCAGGTTGGTAAACTTGCCGGGGCCGGCGGTTGTGGTACGGTTGTTGGGTGCTGGATTACTGATCCCAAGGTCAGGGGTACAAGCCACATTGTCACCATGTTGTCACTGCTGTCCCCCAGTGCAGCTAACCGGGTTATTAAAGGCCGGCCGTGTCTGCCACTGTCTGTGGTGAGAGGCATGTAGAAGTACCATTGCTGACTTTCGTAAAGAGAGTAGGCTAT
Organism: Euristhmus nudiceps; assembly: GCA_030068295.1. Taxonomy (NCBI): domain Eukaryota; kingdom Metazoa; phylum Chordata; class Actinopteri; order Siluriformes; family Plotosidae; genus Euristhmus; species Euristhmus nudiceps. The sequence goes on along the minus strand of JAQNCB010000003.1, from coordinate 22,966,611 downwards.
TGGATTACCATCAGTGTGTTTCTGCCTTGTGATGGCCTGGCAGGCTGTGCAGGGTTCATTCTGCCCTCATCCAGAGTCAGAGTCAGCTGAGTGGTTCGAGTATTTCTCTGTGGGGTTTGCATGTTATCCTGTGCTTACATGGGTTTTCCCCAGGTACTCCGGTTTCCTCTCATAATCTAAAGACATGTACATTAGGGTAAATGCCTGTTCCAAGTTACACCTAGGTGTGGGTGATGGCACTCAAATGGTCCGGCAAGCTGTTCAGGGCGTACCCTGCCTTTGCCCAGTGTTGGTTGACATAGGCTCCAGCCAATCCGAGAAGGATTAAGCCATTTGGCAAATAAGTAGGCAAGTGAATATGTGGAAGGAAGGATAGATGGATGGATAGATACTTACCGGTAGTAATAAAAGCTTAATAATTACAGTACACATGCAGACTATAGTGATGCAACTGAAAATTAAGTTACATAATAAATGATTTGGAGTTCTTTTCCAGAACTGCTCATCAGATTGTTCTCACTTCTTTTAAACAGGAAGGCAGCCAGAACTTTTACCAATGATTTAGCCAATTTATTGGGACCCCATTTTATCACAAAAATGCCAACAGTTATCTAGCAAGCTGCAAAAAAAAAAAAAAAAAAAAAAAGTCAAAGCTGACATGATACAATATGGAAAACACCACTGTTTCACATTCGATATCATTAGATACCACTACAGTATACAGTCATCCCTCGCTATATTGCGCTTCAGGTTCTGCGGCTTCAGCGCATTCATGGATTTTTTTTTTAAGATAGTCATCGAAAAATAAAAATAAGCAAAAATATGGAAAAAAAAAGTTCAGGAAACTGCCACAAGGGGTCGCTACTGACTCTGATTCGGATCCCAGCCTCTTCTCTTCTTCTGCTGGAAAATTCGTCTCGACCAATCAGCTTGCGAGATTTCAGAGGCCGCGTCCCAAACCGGAGTCAGTAGTGACCTTGCGGCCTTTTCCTTAACTCTTTCACTATTAAATAGGGAAAAAGTTAAGGGAAAGGCGGCAAAGTTACTACTGACTCAGGTTTGGGACTCGGCTCTGAAATAACAGCATTCGTAACAGAAAAGGCTGAAGTCAGGACATTTATTACACTTTATTTACATCTATGTACAATTTTATATTATTTATGTTTTATTTATATCTTATGCATTGTTTTTGAATGTTTGTTATTATAAGCTTATATAGCGTTAAATATGTATTTATTGATATTATATACACATATACATGTACGTATACATCAGTCCGGGGGGGGGGGGGGTTGTCAATCCTACTTCGCGGAGGTCTCAACCCCCATTAACCGCGAAAAGTAAGGGATCCCTGTATACCACAACCCAATGGAGCTCGATCATCTGTGTCTTGTCCTCATCACTGACTCAGCTTTATATTTTTGACAACATGAAAAGGATCCACAGAGAAAGAGAGATTGGTGCATGTTTAATTCAATAGCTGGAAAGAAACTGAAGAACATGACTTTCTGCAGTCGAGATATCATTTTTACCTTTTCCTTCTCCCTCTCTGTGATGCAGCAGCTCATTCTGCGCATGTAGTCGATTATCTCAGGGAGGCTGTTTTCTGTTTACAAAAGAAAAAGGTCACTCAGAAATTTGTGCAGAAGTCTATTTCCAAAGTAGCAAAGAAATATTTATTCTTTGTATCATGAGCAGTTCATTTCAATGTCTATTCTACACCGCCCAGCCAAAAATAAATAAACAAAATAAAATTAAATTAAATAATTTAGTTGGACCGCCTTTAGCCGTAATTGCAATGCATTACTGTAGCCATGAGTGGGGTTAGTGGCGTAGTGGTTAGATATCAGGAGGTTGTGAGTTCGAATCCCAATGAGACCCCCACCGTACCAGGAGCCCTTAACCACAAGTGTGCCTCTGTTCACCCAGCAGTATAAATGGGTACCAGTAAAAATACTGGGAAGGTAACCTGCGATAGACCAGCGTCCCATTCAGGAGGAGTTGAACTCCTATTCGCTACAAAAATTGGGGATAAGCACCGGCCTGATGAGCCACTGGGCTCGGGTGTAAAAGCCATGGGCAGCAATAACAGAACAGCTGTTACCTAATGGTGAGAGAGGCAGGTCTGGGACTTAAAGGTCGCTGGTTCGATTCCTAAATCAGCAGAAAAAGTGTGTGGCAGCGGGGGGAGTGAGCTGCACCCTCCCCTGCTCCACTTTCATGGCTGAAGTGCCCTTGAACAAGGCACCTAACCCTCAACTGCTCTCTGGGCACAGCAATGTGTGGCCGCCTATTGCTCAGAGAGCGTGTGCTCACTTTGGTTTGATTAATTGCAGAGTCAAATTTTTTCTTGTGAGTTTAATATAGTATTAAAAAAAAAAAAAAGGTGAACATTATTCAATTGGTTCACTACATACAATATTGTCAAGGGTGAGCCTGAAGAGATGTACCTTCATCCAGAGCGAGTAATGTCACAGTCAATCCTATATCTTTCTGAGCAACTTGAGAAGTTGACAGAGGAAAATCACTGGCTTAGTGGTGATGAGCCATGACACCTGATTAGCGTAAACAGATAAACAGACTGGACAAAGAACCAACCCCTGAGGCACTCCCATAGTAAAGCTGCGAGATGAAACAATCTCTCCACACTATGCAGCAGGATCAATGCTGTAGAACCAGGATGGAGGCATCTTTTTTCCTCTTCCCATTTTACTCCTAATCCCTGTGCCATTTATTAATGATAATCTAATGGAACTAGTAATATGTTGAACATCGCCCTTCTAGAATAATCTCATCATACTGGATGTTTTCTTTCGCTGGCGCATCTCAGCATGCCAACCGAAAATCTCTTTAGTGGTGGATCAGAGCTTCATATAGAGACCAAATGCCTCACAAACCTGACGGCCTCCTTGGTGAATAAGCAGATCTACCACAGCGTTGCTGTCTGATGTTGCTGAAACATGATAATGAAGCTCACAGCCTTACAGTCTGATCGTGCTTCAGTCACACCAGGAGTGCAGCCATGTTATAACACAGTGGAAGGTGAGATCTCAAATTCTGAGATTCATTTTTTATCCTCTTCATCTGTCACCTGTTTAGATGGTGATTCTGGTGGATTAAAAAAAAAAAAAAAAAAAAAAAGTACAGGCATATTAAAAAAGCATGCGACCCATTCCAACCATGAGGGTTACAAGCACATTGTAAAGAGCTACTTACATAAAGATGTACATCAGGTACTATTTCCCAATAGACAATAGAGGCTGGTCAAAAACCAAAACCTCAAACATTGTACTCTTGATACCAATGCATCTTGATGCCTGCTCCTGGAAGATTTCTGCTCTACTCGCTTTTTACTGCTTTGTAAAGCCCAACATGGATATCCGAACACACACACATACACCACGATTCACATCAACATCGTCACAGAGAGGCAATTTGGAAAAGACAATTAGCATCATGTGCTTGTCTTTGGACTGTGGAAGGAAACCGGTGTACGCAGAGGAAACCCATGCAAGCACAGGAAGAACGGACAAACTCTACAGAGAAACGCTCAGGCCTGGGACTCAAACCCAGGACCTTCTTGCTGTGAGGCAGTTAGGCTAACCACAACGATACTGTGCCACCCAAAACCTGGTGCTGTAAACGAAGTCCATCCAGGGTCTCTTATTCACAATATGCCATTACGGAGTCATCCTTTCAACATGCTTGTAAGGTTAGTTGAAGAACAATAATTTATAACCCCACTATCAGGGGTGGGCTGGTTACCTTTTGAGCTTTATTGTACTCAAGGTTACTTCCTTTTACCGTCGACAGGGCTAGATCCTCAGCAGTCTCACCTGTGTCTTTCATATCTACTGTCTGAAGTGCTGTACAAATAAAATCACATTAATTCTCACACGTGATCACGTTGTTATGGTTAGTGTCCTTTCACCCACTGGAAAAATTCAAGAATTTCAAATATATACATTGATCAACTGTAACATTAAAATATTATGAAAGTTCACAGGAGAAAGTGAATAACATCGATTTTCACAGTGGCACCTGACAGTGAGTGGGCTGTATTAGGGAGAAAGTGTAGTCAGTTCTCAAAGTTGACATGTTGAATGCAGGAAAAATGAGCAAGCATGAGGATCCGAATGCCTTTGGTAAAGCGCATTGTGCTAGATAAACAATTTGGTCTCTTCATCTACAAAACAGCAGGTCTTGTTGGGTGCTCCTGGTATACAGTGGCAAGTAGCTACCAAATGTGATCCAAGGAAGGACAAGTTAACTGGCCAGAGTGTCAGGGATGTTGAAGACACAATGATGCATGTGGGGAGCAGAGGCTAATATGAGAGGTCTGAGCCCACAAAAGAACTACCGAAGCACAAACTGCTGAAGCTGCTAAGGTCGGTTGCAGTAGAAATGTTTCAGAACACAGTGCATTGGAGCATGCTGTGCTTGAGGCTGCCAAGCCATAGACCAGTCAGGTTGCGATAATGTTTTGGCTGATAAGTGTATAAACACAAAAGGTGAGAACAGGTGATTCATAGATGTTTTGACCCCTAGATAAATACAAAAGATGCCCGTAAAAAAAATTGGCGACAAAATGTAGAGAAGGGAAAAACAGTTTTGTGAGATTGAACATTCATGTCATGCAACAACAACAAAAATATACATATAAATATCTATATATATTAATTAGAAATAAAAGTATTCTTGTGGTGTAACTTAGTTTTATTTTAATTTCACAAAATTTTCAAAAAAATTACAAAATACTCAAATGGGCAGAACACAGGACTCACAATTTTTGTTTTAATTATTTCTACTTTTTGTTTACATTGTGTCATCCCATGGCGACTACTAATATATACAATAAGCTTCAAAATACCAGTATATATAAATCTTAGCAGTCAGAATTTACATTCTGCTATTGCCGCTTTGAAACAAGAAGCTAAACCATTGACAACACTCAACATCGAAGGTTTAAGACACAGAAAATCGGACAAAAAGGGTAGAAATGCTGGAAATAAAATCAGAATGTTTTATACGTTGAAGAGACGGAGACAAGTCGATGGCAGAGTCCAACTCGAAAAGAAAAAAATTGCTGATGATGGAGGTTGGGCTTTGGCTAACACAAACGGGTTTGTGTGCGAGCTCTTAACCAATGAAAAAACAAACAAACAAACAAACAAACAAACAAAAAAACCCCCAAACAAACAGTCTTCTACAACAGCACTGATTATCAAGTATCATTCCAATTCTGAAACACAAAAATACCTTCTGGCATTGAGAGCATCAATGAGTGTAAGATGACTTATGAGCGTGTGATACATAAAAAGAGTGAAATACTGCATGTAACAGTAGATGGTGGCGATCACATGGCCCATGGGAAGTGCAGTGTCAGGAATGCAGAGAAAAAGCTGCAGTGGTAACATGTTCTCCACGACTACAAACATGCACACACAAAATACGCATATTCTTGTTCAAAGCTCTTAAATCCATCTTTCATGGGGAACCACGGCTTTCGGGTATCACAGTGAGGTTGACTGAGTGAGGAGCCTCGCACCTGGAGGCAGAGCGACTTGAGTAGTGAAGGTGAGGGGAACTGCACTGCCATTAGCACCAAACAGCACAGGGCTGGTTTAAAATCATTAAAAGCATCCATTAAAAGCACTGAAAGGGGGGGGGGGGGGGGGGGGGGGTATCAGGCCATTCCCATCAACAGAAAGATCAGAATCATAAGCTTTATAAAACCAATTATATTACTTTGGTGCACAGAACAAACTTTTGTTTGTTTTTTTTAAAAACACTCATTCACTTTGTCAGCTCATTTAAAACCAATTAGATCAGAATTTCATTTTAAGCTGTTACTCAGTGCAAATTTTGTAATCTCTAGTTTACAGCCTTGGAGCCATCACACTTTGAGGAAATGAATATGGTAATGACATCACAAATGGGTCTGTATGTGTATCTGTGGCTGACAGTCTATAGAATGAAAAGGAGCTCAACTTGAGCATTTACCTTAGGTGTGTGTCTGCGTGGATAAAAATCTTGTACAAGCATTTCTCTGTGACCCTGTCTTATGGGCCGCGACCACGTGACATGGCTTCTTACTCAAATAATGCCATCTGACTCCCCTCTGAAACAAGGGATGATACTTCAGAACTATTATACTGGAGGTCTACAAATCGGTCAGGAATCCACACCTAATAATAATAATAATTATTATTATAATCATATGTATATATATATATATTTATATATACTATTTACAGACTCAAAAAAGTCATGCTGCAGCTTTTCTTAAAATTAAAAACCTCCTACAATGTATTAAAATAAACATTGAATTTAAGATAGCACTTTTCAGATATAATGGCCCGACTTCATCGTTTTTCCTTTTTCTTTTTTGGAATAAGCACAGTGACAAAGTGTCTTGTATTCTAGCACCTACAAAAATGTCAGGGAAGCTTCTCAGAGGATGTTCATGCAGGAAAGTCACAATCAGTCTTGAGGACGTTGTCACTACTTGAATGCTATATACCAAAAAAAAAAAAAAAAAAAGAAAGAAAAATATGACGTCAACTTCTTGAGAAAATAAAAGTCCATATGAGTAAAGAAAACTGACAACAGAACAAAAAAGTTATCAGATTATCCTTGTCACTTTGTATTTTGTTTTTTTTTTTAATGTCCCAAGGGCACGAAAGGTCCTGTCTGACATTTCTGGTGCGACCTCCTGTGTCCTGCTGACCTCCTTGATATCACATCCCTTTGAATGATCACAGCTGCTTATCGCTCTCCTTCTTTAACCGGCTATAAGGAGAAGACAAACAGCACCAGTCAAGAACATGCCTTACACTTAGCAACCACATCAATAAGCTTGGAGACACAGTTGCACTCTAGTCAGTAAATGCTTACATCATCACAAGACATTTCAGAGAGCTCTTTCATTACTTGGTGTGACTCACTGACCTGTAGTAGTCCTCCTGACCAGGCAGAGGGCCTCCGTGCATGTGATGGTGGCCGTGAAGCCACTGCTGCTCCATGGCTAGTCTCTGTAGCTCTGCAGACTGAGCGTGCATAGCCTGCAACTGGTGCGCTGCCGACATAGGCGGAGGCAAACCTGCAGGCAGTTCTCTGGGGTATGAAGTACCTGCAGCATTAACACGCAGGGTAGTGTAAGACCCACATATGCGTTATATAACAGAACAGTAGCAAAATACAGTAATCTGAGTGAGTGAGTGTATGGCAAACTAATTTAGTTTGGGGTCTGATCCTGGTGGCAGAACTCGTACCGAATACAGGGTGCCGTAGCATCTCGTGCTCGTGAGGGTGCTGGCCGAGCAGTGGGTTTGGGATGGCGCCGGGTGGGTAAGGGAAGCGGGTCAGGTGAGGTCCGGCAGCCAGAGGGTCAACAAGTGGATGGGCTCCAGAGCCTGGTGGACACACAAGACATTCACCACCACCTACTCCGTGTCAGCAGCAATTTGTCAGGGTACAAAGGCATTACAATAGTACAACAGTACAGACACAAGTGCATGCCCACCACTCAGCGACGTGCAACAGTCCCTAATTACAGACCGAGCAAAACTGGTGCTGCATGCATGCTTTCACACTCACACACACAAAAATGTAGCTAATTATTTTGTGTTTTTAGTGACTGGTGTGAATAAAGAAAACTCCTCACCTTGGTGCAGTGGATCCTGCTGGTGCAGGTGGAGGTGCGAGTGGATGTGCGAGTGCTGGTGATGGTGCGGCGTGACGTTGAACATCTGCAACCGGGCGATGGGGTCGTTGGCTAATCTCTCGGCATGCAGCCGCTCGGCGGCTAGACGCTCTGGGTAGGACATCTCGGGCCGCAGTTGGGGGTTGGCCAGAGCCAGGCGTTCACGCTCCAGAGGATTCAGTCCGGGGTGGAAAGAGGCAAATGGGTGGCCTGCCATGTGGGGTAATCCAATTGGGCCATGACGGGCAAAGTGCTCCATGGGGTTGGCTGAGGGGTGCAGGCTGTCCAGGTCAGCTGGTTTGACCTCAAAGCCTGGTTTCATCCTTAGTTCTCTTTCACGGATCTCACGCTCACGGATTTCGCGTTCTCTCAGCTCACGTTCACGCATTGCAGGGTCGGCGTTATATAATCCCGGCATGTGGTAAGCCAACAGCGGCTCAGCTGGATTTAGAGGCATAAAGAATGGGTGGTTGCGGTTGGTGGGTGACATGACATGGGGTCGAGCATACTCGCTGAGCGTGCGCAGGGCTGGTGTGTCTGGACCAATGTATGGTGGCACGGTCGCGATGGTGGCTGGAGTTGTATCGAATGGTGGTCGCATGTGAACTGGACCAGCCATTGGAGGATCACCCAGTCTGCCTTCATGAGAGGAACTGGATGCTTTCTGTAAAGTCGAATGACATCATCATTCGGTATATGATGGTTGCACATATTTATTTGACAAGACTTGAAAATACAGCTGAAACCTACCGCGGCTCGTTCTGCTTCCTTCTCCCGTTCACGTTCCCGTTCCCTCTCTTTTTCCCGCTCCCTCTCCTTTTCCTTCTCTTCCCGTGCTCTCTGCTCTGCTTCCCTCTTGGCTTTCTCCAGTGCTTCCTCACGTTTCTTAGCCAGCTTGGATGATGGCAGTGGAGTAAAGTAAAAATCAGTTCTAGCACACGTGTTGTAGCCTCTATCAAGGTACTTGTAGAACCTAAAACGAGAGGACAGAAAAAAAATATTGTTAAATGTTCAACTAGTTCTACTTGGGCGGCACGGTGGTGTAGTGGATAGCACGTCCGCCTCACAGCAAGAACGCCTGGGTTCGATTCCCAGCCTGGGCGTTTCTGTGTGGAGTTTGCATGTTCTCCCCGTGCGTGCACAGTAGGCTAACTGGCCATTCCAAATCTCCCTTAGGTGCGAGTGTGTGTGAATGGTTGTGTGAATGTTGGCCCTGCGATGGCCTGGCGAGCTGTCCAGTGTGTAACCCGCCCTCGCCTAGAGTCGGCTGAGATGGACGCCAGCCTCCCCACGACCCTAATTAGGATTAAATGGCTTAGAAAATGAACGAATGAACATTTCTACTTCCTGCTTGCGTGTGGAGGGGCTGTGGCCATTGGAAATGCAGTTATTTTATGCCCAATAAATGACCCCGGCTTGTCAGCTCATTATTCTTGATTAAAGCAACTAAATCAGTCTCCTCTGTGTTGCTGACATAACGAGCTACATCCTGGGTGCATTAGCGGCCTCATTGCTATTCACTGCTGGTGTGTGTGGAGCACTTGTGAGACAGCACAATAACAAAGTGAACAAGACGTTCATTTACATTAATAATACAGTCATTAATTTCATGCCTGTGCTGGTTTTGATGGTAGGTCAGCTATGAGTAGGCAGAGAAAGGGTAACTTGTAAGCATTTACTACATAATCTTGATAATAGTGCTTACGAGGGGTAGTCAAAAAGTTCTCAGACAAATGCCATAATTTCTTTATGGCATTTGTCTGAGAACTTTTTGTCTAA
>JAQNCB010000003.1:22933791-22943878 GCA_030068295.1 Euristhmus nudiceps | reverse complement strand
CTGTTAGGTTAGCATTGGGTGTGTGTGTGTGTGTGTGTGTGTGTGTGTGTGTGTGTGTGTGTGTGTGTGTGTGTGTGACAGCAGAAGCAGGAACGAGAGCTTGAATTAATTGACAATAAAGAGCAACCGTCAACAAAATTTCATCAGTAACAGAATGAACCAAACTGCTAACTGCACACTGGAGGCGTCTCAAGTTCAAATGTACACTTCAGAGAGTTACGGAGAATCTCAACACGCCTTTCCTGATTGAGCATTCTCATACACTTCAAAAGAGGAGCTCAGTTTTGGTCCAAAGTTAAAAAAAGAGAGAGAGAAAAAAAAAGAAAAGCTGAGCCAGATAAAAATTTAAACAGGTTTAAACACTAAACAAACAAACAAAAACGCACAGACAAAAACTTTCAGTAGTGACAGAGTTGGCTAATAAATGTCACTTGGTGTAATTACAACCACTACAGAAATACAAATAAAGAGATTCTCTTTGGTTTAAATACATTTCTACTCCTTTAAAAGCCACAGACTGTGAGCCGTAAAGTGAGGAGACAGAAGACATTCATAACCAACGAACCAGACAAGCAGCAGATTTACTTTCTTGTTCCAGACACGAGCCCCGCTCCACAGTAATCTCAGCCAATGCTTCCCACCAACTAATTCCAGCGAATAAAACCCCGCTCAAGTCCGCTCAGAGCAGGCTCCAGTTCACCGAGTCCACTCGCAGGTAGAGGAAAATCTGAGGGCACAAATCCGCAAAGTCCCCAAAGGTGCGACGCTTTTTTATGAGCAAGAAATAGCTTGTCACTCTCTGCTCCTCCACTACAAAGGGGAAGGCTTTACATGTGATCTTTCTGCTAGGGAGCCTCTGTTTGCTGGCAGTGTGTAAAACCTGGAGTGGAGCTCTGAGCTGCATGGTGGCTCTCTGTCACTCAAGCGTGCTTTAAGCGCAATCACACTGCTTTAACTTGTGCATTTGGGCATGTGTGTAAGCCCTGCAGTTTCACATCTGCCTCTCTCATTAGTACCCCAACCCCCTCGGTGTTGCCGTTTGGGTTGGGGGGGGGGGGGTGACAGGAGACAGACTTGATGGTTTATTAAATCTACTTGAAGCAAGAAACACTGAGAAACCACCTGAGAAACAAAAATATGCAAGGAAGGAAGAAGACTGGAGAAATGTTTGTGTGTGTGCGCACCGAACGGTTCAGGAGACGAATAAACGGAGACAAGCCACCAAGAAAACCAGACATGGAGCTCATATTGCCTGTTAACACACACAGCCTGTGCTGGTTATGTAACTAGGGAAGTGTTTACACAAGGCTTTTAAAAGAACAATCTGTGCAGGGTGGGGACATTTCTTCCCCCCCAAATGACACTCTTTACAACATTTCCCTCCCTTCAAACTTTTAAAACCCTCAGCAAACGGCCAGTCTGAGATAATAAAAAGGCTAATGAAGCAAATTAAAATTACAAGTGGCATTATATCTGTTTTTTCTTCACCTTGGCATTTGGACAAACGGAAACAGATCATCACGCTCAAACTCGAGTGAGGAAAATCAGTGCCAGAAAGTAAATGTTGAATTGATGTGATATGGAAGGAGGTGCAGTGGATAAACCAGGAGGCGGAGCAGTGTTCTAAACCTGCGGTTCGAATTTATCTTGGGATCACTAAATAACAGCATTAATCGGGATCAACAGTAAAAGTGGTTTATTCATCTCCCCCCCCCCCATGGCTGGGCATGTTAAAAACGGGAACTCAGACAAGTCAGCTTCGTCTTACAGTCACGGCAAGTCCTGCAAATTTCTCCACAAGAAAAAAAAAAAAAGAAGAAGCAGCACCAACAAGGAAGCGATATTACGCATGTGGCTTCCCAGGTGTACCGCTCCATTGTGCCTCCTCTACCCCAACAAAGACTAACATCTGGCACAACAACTGGCAATCAGAGCAGGACCAATAGCAGCACGATAAACACCTCTTCTACATGTAGGTACCTGATGTCCTTGTGTGTTAATGAGGCCCGAATACAGCGGTGTGCAGGTCACAGGTCGGTCCCTTGGTATTTTGTTAAACACATTAACAGAGAATCGAACAATGTCATCCGGGGTCTCAGTTCCTGACCGGTGAGCCAAAACCAATTACACCTGCCAGACCCGCACATGTGCGTTGCTGCTGGCCTGATTGTGTCGGTGTAATTATGTTATGCCTACTGTAACATTTACTCCACTCTGTGTGTCTGCGGGAGTTGTACGCGCCACTTTATCATTTTCCAGCTCCCTCTGTCTCGAGCTCGGAGCTCTGTGCTCTGCACGTCGGCTCCTTTTTAAGGCTCCATTTCAGCTGCCTGGGCTCGTTGCTCCCTGAGCCCAGCTAATAAATCATCCTCCAATCTGCTCGCTGAATCGCTCTGGCCCTTCCACGATTGCTCCAGCCCTGGGTTGCTAGGCGACTGCTCAGAGAGAGGGCGGGGCTGAGGGAGAGAGCCGGCAGGAAGGAGGGAGGGAGAGTAAAGGGAGCTGGAGAAGGAGGAGGGTTACCAAATCGCCAAGCGAGCATTCTGCTGAAACAACAGGCTTTTTTTTTTTTTAAAGAAATTGTTCCAGCGAGCTGGCTCTTTTCCCTGGTTTTAGCTTCACACACCCTCCCTTTCTCTCGCTGCTCAACAGTACACTATTGTAAAAGAAAGATCACGGACAGAAGAAAAAAGTGAAAAGGCCATTGTGACTGGAGCACACTTCCGGCTTAAACAATAATTGTTGGAAGCTGAAAAACTGGTTTATATGAGTGTTTACAAGGAGATGATGTCAGAGATAAAGAGGCGTGTGCTTCAAACGGTGTGGCGGCGGTCGAAAGGTTTTCAAAGAAATACGTGTTTAAAGTGAGCTTTGTTTAAATAAACAGCAGGCTTGTGAAATCACTACTTGACCTTTTGCAAAGGCTGACCTATTATTCTGAGGTGGAAACACTGCAGGATAAATTTAGTCACACCAACTTGTAGTGCCATGACAGAAAAAAAAACCCAAAACAAAAAAATATGACATCCGCACACACAAAACGACCACAAACGCAGACATAAGACAGCCCACATCCTGCCTGTATGAACTTTATACAATAAACAAACCACAACAGAAAATGAGTGTGACTTACTAAACCGACTGAATAATAAACAATAATCATAGTAATCAGGTTGAGTACAACACTGTGTCGGAGTAGAAACAGAAATTCTGCCTCAGTCACGGTGTACACATGGGCAAGAACTCGGCCGAACCAGCTACTGTGTAAAAAGCGAGGTGACAGGAAACACGGTAGCATGCCCTTCCTGCCCTTCCTGACTCAAAGTGCTATTTAAAACACTCTAAATCTGATCCATCAAACAAAAAGTGCCTTGTGGGCGTGTGAGGGAGAGAAAGCACCTTTTACAAAAAAACGGCAAAATAACTTCAGAGTGGGTGGCCGCTTTTACAGGTCACAGCAGAGTGTTCAGAGATTGTGATTGTTTCTGCAATTTAAACATGCACCCACACAGACAAACACTCACTCATGTTGTGTGTGACCCTTTCTCTATTCCACCAACAGACACTGGGGTGGAGTTTGGGGCTTTCGGTAAGCAGGATGTGCAGATCCATGCTCTTGCCACAGGGGGGCCACGATGTCAGCGCTGCTTACCACCTCGCAGGACACTTGAGCTATCTAAAGGCCTCACACTGCCATTCATCAGCACCTGACAAGCAGTGTGATAATACACAGCAGGACGATGGAGTGGGCAGAGGCTCAGATTTCAGACCAAGTACAACGACCGGACAGCAGCTTTGCCAGCTTTTGCACTTCCGCAGGAAAATTCCACTGGGTTAATAATAATTTTGAGTGTGGTGTGTGTGCGTGAGAGAGAGGGAGGAAAAAAAGGCATGTGTAGGCATTAGAGAAAACAGGTCATGAAATAATGATGACTAAATTCCAAGTTTAAAGAGGTGCTATCAGGAATCGGGTGCAATATTTAACTTTGCTTACAGAGGGATATTGGAGAATGCCAACCAAGACTCAGCGGGTAGCCTTGAGAAGAAAAAAAAAAGAAAGAAAGAAAAAAAAGAGGGGCAGAGTGTAGAGAAATGGCTGCTGCTCCCATGGTCAAGGGGTGGGGAGAGAGAGAGAGAGAGAGAGAGAGAGAGACACAGAGAGAGAGAGAGAGGGAGGGAGAGAGAGGGAAGGAGAGAGAGAGAGGGAGATGACCCTGAAGATGGGGCAATTCTGTCATTTCAGAGCCAGTCACTGTCACTTTTATTCACATTTCAAAAAGGAGTGGGGGAATAATTAGGCCTGGGTCCTGAGATAGATAGAAAGAGAATGTGTGTGTGTGTGAGAGAGAGAGAGTGAGAGAGATAGAGAGCATGCAAGACACAGCAAACTCATGAAAGAGAGCGGTAGAAGGAAGAGAAAGTGGGGGCTGATGATAAATAAATGAGGAGCAGCAGGCAGGGCTGGTATGAGCGCCAAGGTCAGGGCTACATTTACACCTGTCCCTCCAGGCTCTCGGAGCTGCAAAGGCACAACTTGAAATCAGATCAGTGGGAGTGGTGTCCTTGGCTTTGCGGCAGCGGGGAGGTGGTGTGCGTGTGCGCGACGTGGCTCTGGCCTCCTGTCTCCAACCCCCTCCGGCAGCATGCACACACAAACACGCATGCACACACATAAAAGACAGAGAGTGAAGTAATCGAGGCCACCTCTCATACACTATTCATCAACTCTCTGTATTATTCATCTGAGACAGACTCTTACACACTTCGCTTCACACAAACTCCACACCACATAGATCCCGAAAATGACTGTTTACCCTGCACTCCGAAATGCCCGGCGATCACTCGGTACGGAAAACAGTGCAAAGACAACAATTCTTTTTAACGGACTTGCAGGCATTATGAAATGACACATCTTTGCACGCTGTCCAGTGAGATGTATAATCTACAGTTATCTAAAGGGTTTAATCACAAATTCCTCATGTGAATACGACCACCACCATCCAGGGAGCGGCCCCGTCTGTGACCCATAATGCTTCCACCCACCTCTTTACAAACTGCTGCGCATGCTCGGCAGGAAACCGATACCCGCCCCCTTATACTAATGAGCTCAGAGACGCCCGTGATTGGCTGATGATCACTATAAGTAACATCCTCCTTCAGTCGATTTACTGCCAGCAACTGCAGGTCACAGATGGTTGCGGCATGAACCTGGATTCGAACCTGCGACCTCCCGGTTGATAGTCGCACATCTTGTCGATGCGCCATTCAGGGGAAAAAGCTCATATGTGTGAGTTAAGTGCAGTTCTGCTTGCAGTGGATTTATTCAAACGTCTCCATCATGTTTAATCAGCAACCTTATTAGCTCACTTCCATTATAGCTTGCTTCTGAATAAAACCCACATCTTAGGCAGTTTGATTCTAAATCAATCCTCAGTGACAAAGAACATTTAGGTACTTTCCCAGAATGGAAAACCACAGAATTTTAATCAGATTCTCCAACTATACTTTCACAAGCAGTGGGGAGAGGGAGGAAGAGAGAGAGAGAGAGAGAGAGAGAGAGAGAGAGAGAGAGAGAGAGAGAGGGGTGTGTGTGTGTGTTTCAGGCCTTCTTTATGAATGAAGTGACTTAGTAAGATCGGGTATGGACGCAGAACCACATGTCACAGAGTCTTTAAAACACACAAAGCTGGAGTCGCTTCAAAAATCCATCAAGCCTCAAATCATCAAGGAATCATTACCAGCCACAAGAAACGCCTTAAAAGCAAAAATAAATAAATAATAACAATAATAAAAATCTTTCCAGTCCTCTGCCTCCTCAACACTGAGAACCTCAATTTCAGCTCAATGTATTTTAAGGAAGCTTATTGCTTTCTTGGATCACTGTTCTCCGCTCAGTATCCTAGTGAATATTTATTCCGAAAACCATAAACAGGACGCAGCTGCCATGTTCTTGGGTTGGTCATCGCTACTTGCTGGTCCATTTGTGCAAAACACCCTCTTTAAAAAACAAACTCGTCTCTTACCACTTCATCCTCGGACCAGCACTTCTCGATTAGCTTGGGGACGGGCTTCTTCACTAGACGCTGCAGTGCTTTCCCGGCATCGTAGCTGCTCTCATGAAGCTGCAAGAAAGAGGCACTAATGAGGATTTTAAATCAAGGGGCGAGTCTATGTCAAGAGACTTCCTTAATCCTTTGCTGAGTTTTGACTGTCATTCCATAAGTGCGTGTAATAGGTAACTGATGGAGTTCGGACAGGGGAAAGAAATGCAAAAGCCTTAAACAAATGAACAGGACACATCCAAGCCCAAGAAACTGAAATATACTCCCTGCATACATGTTAAAGACTTTCAGTCTAGATATCTACAATTACAGTTGAATACACGCATTGCATTCTTTTGACGATGGAAATTACATTTTTTTTTTTACCCGACACTGTTGCAGGAGTTTCCACAAATGTGTTGCACTTGTTTGTTGCTTGTTTTCCTTTACCCTTCAGTCCACTGCATCCCAAACCAGTCTGTAGTTTCGACATGCTCCTTACCTTTTCAGGTCATTCGCTCGACTTGAATTTCTTAATACAATGAAACCTCGAGAAACGAAAGCTTCAGTACACAAAAATTTGATTTTACGAACCGATATGCAAAGATTTTTTCGCTTCATATTACAAAAAACTATTCCGCATACAAATGAAACGAAATTGGCGCCATTAACACGCCCCTGCTGCCCTATTGGACAGAATCTTTGCCCATCATGATCAGTACCAGGATCCTGCTCTCCTATTGGTCAGAATCTTTGCCCATCATCCTCAGTACCATGATCCTTCTCTCCTATTGGTCAGAATCTTTGCTCATCATGCTCAGTACCATGATCCTTCCCTCCTATTGGTCAGAATCTTTGCCCATCATGCCTGCTCTCCAGAAAAGGAAACACCCCGAAAAGGTTCACACAGGTTGTCTTCTTGTTTAATAACATTTTGCTGGAGTCATTTCAGGAAAATATTGAAAAGTAGGCAGAAAAAGTTCCTTGGATTGTTATTTTACTTTCGGACATCGCCTCACTCGAAAGGTGAGGTTCCACATTTTCTTATGTATTTTTTTTTTGCATTCTGTTCTATTATCTACTTCATTTACAGGTATTAACGGTTAGGTTCGGTATAATGAATGATTCAAATGTATTTGGCTCTTATTTCATTCTGGTTTTACCATTATTATAAAATTTAAATGTGGTGTTTTTGTAGAGCTTGGGACGAATTAGGCGATTTACATGTAAAACGCGGTTCATTATATGAAAAAATCATGATACGAATGCCACTCCAGAACGGATTAATTTCATTATATGAATATTATTCGTTATACTAAGATATTATTAATAGTTAACTGATCATTTATAATGTCATGTGTTTAATATTCAGAAGACAAAAAAGGCTGAATCAAACCTCTCCGGTTTGAATTTAAGCCGCTTATTTTATTACCGCCTTCCTCATTGTCAGTGTTCTCCACACAGACTTTATTTGTGCTGGTGGAACTTTATGTTCCCCATGCTCGTTTATTCAAATGGGTCACAAACACAGCATACCGTTTAAATAACTGTGCGGTGGTGGACTATTTGGCCACACAGCGCACCACTTGAATGAAGATGCGCATTACCATGTGTGTGATTGACTTTGGTTCTTGTCACAGAACACTTGTTGTGGTTGTTATCCTCTGCATTGTCAACCGCAGCCATTTAGAGTGTTAATGAATTGCCCTCTGTGACCTTGAAAAATAGGTTGAGGTGATTCAGTTTCTATAGGCTGGTAGGGCATGCCATAGGGAGCATTCAGCACAATTATAAAATAAATCCATGAAGAACAGGCACTGACAGAACATTAACAAGAAGCGTCTGCGGCGGGGGCGGATGCGGACAGTACGTGAAAACATAGCTTCACCTACACATCGCGGGGATACAATCAAGGAAAATTAAGGTGACAGATTATACAAGTTGCAAACAAAATACAAAGTCAAGCCTGTGGTCATCTCCAATCGGATGATTCACTGTACAGTGTAAACAAAAAAAATCCGCAAGAGCAGATAATTTTAACACGATCAGAAATCCTGTGCTGTAAACCATTTTTGCTCCAGTTGGAATGTCGATGTCTCCACCAGTCATCTCCGGTATATTTCAGACCCGTGTGAAAAGCTCTCCATTCTCATGCCACACTGTTTAGGTTATTAGGTAACGTCACTTTCCAAACATTACACCCGTTACTTAATTGGCTGTCTCCAGGTCACTGGAAACCTACTCCATTAGGACAGGGAATCATGGGCTGTTTCTTAGCCAGAGAGAGAGCATGTGGCTGAATCGTTCACAATTCCTGAACTTGGTGTTACTTTTTTCTTCCAGGATGCCTTTAATGCATTTAAATGAAACCGTTGAACATTCCAGCATTAAAGTGTACCCCTGGTCAATTTGTATTAGTAGCTCTTTAAAACAATCACTTATGACATCAGAGGTTATGAAAAGCAATGCCAGTCCTTGCTTCTTGGCGACGTGTGAATGATGGCACACTACTACTATTACTACTAGACATGCACTGCAAGATGTTACCTTCTGCATCTGCATGCAGAAGACACCAGTCTAAGATAACACATTATCGGCCAGTGCTAAGCTGTGTGTCGCCAGGAAAATGGCGGCGTGCAAAGCATACGGCTGAACAAACAAGCGCAGACATCATGGAAACCATACCGTAACATCGGCACAGGCCGTACTCTGAAAACGTTTCCTTTCTGATGAAATTCAGTATTCTGCGAAGACCACCTCAAGCCGACCTGCCCTCTGCGTGACCTCCAGGCAGAACTACTTGTCACGAAGCCCAAGAATGTACATCTAAACCGAACACTGTTCCTACGAAACGCCTTCATGAAAAGTAAAAGCACGACAACGGAAGGGTGCAGTACCTTTCCAAAAGGAACCAGTAAAAAGCCTTTAGGATGAGGGAAGTTTTATCACCCAAAATGTCGCTTGCTGCTTGTTTACGTGCGGTGGACAACCCGACCCAACCCGTTCACGTCACTTCTGGGGGAAAAAATTGTTCATCGGTTCAGCCATCACTAATAATCCATGGGATAAAATTGCCTAGAGTAGTGATTTTTATGGCCTTTTAAGATAAAATAAGCCCTGTGTGGCTTAAACGTATTACACTACACACAAATCATGCTGTAAGGACGACTGATACCGGTGATTTTTGATTAAGTGTCTCATTGATATTGTTTTATCTCCCAGGATTTTTCCTTCACCAGCTTCTCTTAATGGTTTCTCTCTCAAGACTATATATGAAAAAAAAAATCTGACACTTGAGACTCCTCCCTGAAATGCTAATACAATTTTTCTTATAGAAATGTTTTGTTCAATAACCTTCTTTCAAATCTATTTATTACTGCCTCATGCAGAGCATCCCTGTGAATAAGGGAAAAAGTAATAAATAAATAAATAACAGTAGTAGTAGTATAATGCAACATAACTGCAAACAAACAACTCAATTGTTCATTCGCCTGCCTGTAAAATTAAAGCTGTATAATCTTGCATTACTTAATCTTGGCAATGATTCTCATGGCCATGAGGAGGGGGGAAAAGGGTCCACAATTTCCATCATCTCATTGCCATGGCCAATGCACAAACCTGGAGCCAATATCAAAGATCATTACATGCGAGGCTGAAACAAAACAGCCTGTCAAAGGCGAGCAGGTATCAGGCTGAGAAAGGCTCTTCTGAAAACCCATTGGAATTGCAAATGAGGGGGAAAAGGTCAAGAAACAGTGAACCGCAGACAGCATTAATTCTCTGCTCTCCCCTCCTCGGTCCGAATGGAAATGCCATGTTTATTGCATTTTGAGTTCTTCGGTTTACTCCCTCCTCTGTGTTCTGTCGTGTTCGTGAAGGAGCGAGGAAGAGGATTTGCCATCATCATGAATCGTGGTGTGTGAGGGTAACATTAGCTACCAGTTGTTCAGAGCTATTACAATCCCACTACAGCTGAAGTGTGTGTGTGTGTGTGTGTGTGTGTGTGTGTGTGTGTGTGTGTGTGTGTGTGTGTGTGTGTGTGTGTG
>JAQNCB010000003.1:22850609-22854300 GCA_030068295.1 Euristhmus nudiceps | reverse complement strand
ATATTGCCACTTAAAACGTTCACAATAAATGCACTGTCTTTCCGGATCATTGGAAATCTGAGTGAGCCTTCTCAACAGGGACTAAACGCTTCCTGGGTTGCCAGGTATTAAAAATGGATCAACATCTGAACTGGTTGATTGCCAGGTTTGCGAACCGAAGGTTGGCAGGTTTGTAAATTTTCAACATGTAAAATTCAGTTGCCTGTGTAAAAAAATAAAATTATATCATAATGTGTTAATAATGTAATATATAAGTCGTACTGGGGTACAATTCGCACCCCTGGCCAAACTATGAAAAAAACTGCGACTTATAGTCCGGAAAATATGGTAAATATGATTCTATGTTGAGTTTTAAAACAGTTCATTTTTTTATAGGTCGGACAATGTAGCCAAAAGAACTAATAGTGCATGCGTACAAACATTTTAACCAGAGTTAATCTTTACTGGGATGGTGGAATGTTGGATTAATAAAAAGGCACGCTAACAGAATTAGAAAGACTTTCCAATGATCTTTGTCTTATTGCAAGACCTTGAACCTGAGACAAAAAGTCTATAAATCACACACACACGCTCAGCATATGCTAAATGGAGCCTGAAGAGAATGATGGCAGTGCTCCTTATTGATATTTACATTAAAAAGATTTAAGAAGAAGAGTCCAGGGCAAAAATTAACTAAAACTAAGTGAAGAAAACAGACAATGCAGTTTGCTAGAGATAATCCATCTGCATACACTTGTACATTTTTCCTGCTATGTTCAACGATAATGACTGTCAGATGGCGACCAGTGAGAAGTTCTCAAACCTCGCTCCAGTGTTTGCAGTTAAGGCTCTGTAGAAAATGTTCAGGATAGAATACAGACACGGTGCATCAGGGCAAAGCTAAAATTATAACTATATTCTGGCCGGCCAGCTCCAGTACACTTATAGTGCATTCTACACCAGGTGCAGCATGATCCACGTTCCCAAATTTTTAAAGAAGGGTGAGGGAAAGACTTTGCCAGATTAATATATCACACACATATCGAATGATCTGAAGGTCAGCCCTGATATCAGCAGGTTACCAATATAGTGCAAGAAAGCATGAAAACAAATGCTGCACTGGGCACGGCATAAATTATGCAGCATCAAAGCCAGTTGATTATAAACATGTTATAACGCAGTGCATGACTATACAAAAATGTGCCCAATGAAAGAATGTACACCCATCAGCCAAAACATTAGCATCACCCGAATGGCCTGTGGCTCGGCAGCTCTATACACAGTGGGATCAGACCAGACGTGCCATCCTTCACTCACCACACGCATCACTGAGTCTTCCAGTCATTAAAGCCATCGCGATGCGGCTGGCACTTGGATCCTTACGTTTCGTTTTTCCTGCTTCCAAAACATCAACTTCGGGAACTGACTGCTCACTTTCTACTGGACACATGCCATTCCATTGCGGTGACACTACAACAAGATATTTAACCGCTATCCACGTCACGTGTCGATAGTTGTAACATTTCTAAATGTTATGTTGACGGCTGTTCGGTGTGAATCTAAAGCTACAGACTCAGATGCTGTATGGATTGTCGCCCTAAACTGCAAACACAGTACAATCAGCCTATAATTTCTAATATCATTAGAAATACAATACTTGAAACATACAGCAGAGACACCATGATCAGCACTTCAATCATAATATAGCTGCTGTTTTGTGCTAAAGCAGTAGTCTCAGTGGGGCTCAGACTGTGTACGCTCCTCAAAAATGCATCCCGGTATTAAATCTAATCGATGATCCATGTTCTTTCACTAGTACAAAAGACACACCACTTCCTTGTGCAGCACAAATTTTGACCAGGACCAATTACGCAGTTATCAGTGCGCTCTTACGCAGAGCTCGCAGATGAATAACATGCTGAGGGGCAGGTGAGGCCTGAAGCCATTACACATCAATCAGTGGAGCAGGACCCTTTGAAAGATAGCAGCTGTCTTAATGGAAAAGGGAGGAAGGGAAGGAGCGAGAGAGAAAGAGAGAGAGAGAGAGAGAGAGAGACAGACAGGAAGAGGGGAGGGGATGGAGCAAAACCAGCCATTTGTGAAAGCCAGTGAATAGGCTTCAGGGGCTACAGCACCTATTTTACCATTTCCATTACTGCTATGATGTCAAGGGGTGTGAGCCAGGAGGTTTTAAATAAAAATATGTTCCTCCCTCAGAGTAGCGGAGAAATTAGACCTCCTCGCCCTCTTAACCACCATGTTGCACTCTCTCTATTAACACATCACCCCACAATGGGCACGCAGCAGGGCTCTATTACCAAACACACTCCTTTTTTCCAGAGCAAGTCTTTCATGGTGCTGTGCCTTATTCACCGCGGAGTCTCTCGCACGTTACTCCCACAGACGCACGAGCTTGGGCAGAACGACTGTACGGCAAGCAAAGCACGCATGCCGGGTGTTTATTTATTTATTTGTTTGCCTGTTTATTTATTTAAATAATTTATACAGGTCAAGTGCTTGTGCCAATCAGAAGATTGTGTCATGCCCTGGAAAAAAAAAAACCGCATGCAAATTATTTGCCGATCCCAGAGGCAACAAATGTGTTTTCCATCCGAGAATTATGAGACGCTAGAAGTATGACTGGCAAGGATTTAGACGGGCTTTGTGAGAGGATTGAAAGCTGCAAAATGCTCTCGTATGATTTGGCTACGTCTTATGAAAGCAAGATTAAGCTGTGTTATCTGTATTGTGGGGGTGTCTGAGTGCTGGTGGTGATTTGCGGGGGATGGTGGTGGTGGTGGGCGCTCAAATTTATCAGCCAAAAAAAAAAAAACAACCAAAAAAAAAAAAAAAAAAAAAAGAGTCCATATTCAATTTGCTTTCTATAGCTCATGACAATGGCAGACACAAAACAGAGCTGTAATGAATGCTGTCAGCTTACCTCATCGGCTGAAGAGCTACAATGGTGCGACTAAAGAAGAGGTCCAGTATGAAAGACACAACACCAGCAATCATTCAAAAGCAGTGAAAAGCAACACAAAGGCACCACTTCACAACCCCACCCCCCCAAACACCCCCTCCCCAACAAAACTACAATCTTGAGCGAATGAGCTCTCGTATGCAACCCTGTGACTCTCTTGCCCTCTCGCTTCTGGAGACGTGTTTACCAAGAATCTTTCAGAGCACAGAAACACATCACTGCTTCAAAATGACACTTCGTAACCCGGGCTGTGCACTGGAGCTGCGTGCTCAGGACCCGTCTGCATGCTTCAGTGGATAAATCCGACAAGAATTTCCCAAATAAAATGCTCAGGAAAGCTGACGGCCTTTTGTATGGCACTATTTGGATGGGATTTCCAGTTTGGTAAACGATGGCTGATTCACACCATAACCCTTTTCTAGGCTTTATTAGTATTCGGACCTTAAAGCCTCGACTAACAATCAATCACAAGCGTTAGTTCTCTTCAACACGACTGATACTTTACTCTTGTTTTGGTTTCATCGGACGAAAAAGAGACCAGAGAGAACACTTGTAGTGTCTTTACGTTGAAGGTGTCAAACCTCAGGGGATATAATGGGATCTTTACCTGCACGTTGTCTGAGACGGAGCCACGCCGTAAAAATTCCTGACATGACCGTTTCACGTGGAACTAATACCCCAGCGATGCTCCTGTGAAATCTGAAAAGGGCTGCGTCTAAACCACGTCGTCAT
>JAQNCB010000003.1:22840609-22848109 GCA_030068295.1 Euristhmus nudiceps | reverse complement strand
ACTGACTGGCAGCAGATGGCCCAGGAGAACAAGCGTCACATTCAGACACACGCCTGACAGCTTGGCCAAAAGAATCTCCACCCTGGACACCACAGGGTGGCATTACCTCTAATTAGGAAAGGCTTTTGTTTCTAGATGAGCCACCTTTCTTGCTGCGCCGGCTCCGAACCCGCAGACCGTGTCCCTTTAAGAGTCCGCAGTCTGCCAGGCATAGCACCCTCGCCGTCATTCGTGAGGCAACATGCCTGCGAATACAAGTATGGAACTGGGAGCCAGGACGACACTCCAGTATTATTTACTATGGAGAGCGGGGACGCCTGCGGAGAATCAGCAGGGATTCAAAAGAAGATGCAGTCGTGGCACTGATTTGTGTCTTATGATGTCTGTTAACAGCAATCTGCCCAAACAGGGAAGCAGACCGAGGGATGAAAAGGGGACACAATAAACCTATGGCTATGAGGTGCCTGTCTGGGCGAATTGTCCGTGCAGACAGCACAGTAAACATCATTTCAGATCGCTTCCTTGCCTTGGAGTGAGCAAATCAGAGGAGGGGAATAGGGACTGGAGGAGGTAATGAAAATGCTGCTGGAACCAGCAGGATCAGAGTGCCGCTACACTCCCCGGACAGCTCATAAAACATGCATTGAGCAGGGCTATTACCGACCAGGGCGTTTTAGTGCGCCTAACACACACCCACAGACAGTTACAAAACCCATATCCGAACCCTTCTGCTCCCTTTATTTCATGTGAGAGAGCATCTGTTTAGAGAAAACAGCGGAATGCTGAGGGCAGCGAGCGGGCGGGCGCGGCATACAGAGATTGCGGGGCATTCGTAAAGCCGTACAATCATGATCACGAGACTGATTCGGCCTATCCGTGTGTGAAATCCTGATCCCTAACTGACAATGCGATCTACCTCCAAACAGAGGGCAGAATATTTTTACAACATTCCACAACAACAGCTGTAATATATTGGATCGCTGCGTATGCAGAAAAGAGGTCAGGGAACCGCTCGTGTTTTACCACAAAGCTGGGAAGCAAAGTTAGACTCAACGTTGGGAAAAAGATCATGGCGAGCTTAAGAAGTGAACGGATGGCAAGCACAAATGATCCCCGCATTACAGTCAAAATGGCAATAACACCCCCCCCCCCCCCCCAAAAAAAAAAAAAAAATTAATCCAATAAAATAAAAAAAAACAAAACATTCAGTGAATGAGATTTTTTTCTTCCTTTTGTAAAAGGAAAGAAAAATACATTGGCAGCATCTGTCATCTCAAGGCCTATTGGGTAACGAGGCCAGAGCAGCCTGCGTGACACATTCAGTCGAGGGAAACACCGGATTATACACATAATGCACACGGTGTTCCATGACAACAAGTTACTGTGCTCCAGTTGTGTTTTCAGCAGCTTCATGCTCAGGAACATGCTGCTCAACTGTATCAAGCCTCCAGAGGCAGCTCTGTGTGGCTAGAAGTTAAAATAGCTTGCACATGCATGGCTAAACTTGCAAACAGCCAACATGACTGTGTTTCACCACAGAGCCACATTCATCTGACTGCGCACACACACACACACAGGTCGAGGTAAATGAGAAGTCCATTGACTGAGTGACTGTTTTCGGTTTTCAGTAATAAACAGTTTGTCGGATGTGAATTGTCGCCTCTCATTTTCATATCCTTCTCTAAATGCCTTCTTTACACGGATTTCGAGATCCTCTTCAAATGGGTGGGGATCTCGTCAAATGGGTCCCCGGGTCACCCTATCGCCGTCTCCTCCGAATAACCGAAGAGAGTGAACACCTCGGCTCTGCTCACAGCATGACGGAGTGCCCTCTCATCCACGCCTAACACTTTAATCAAAGGATTCAGAGTCAGACCCTCCTACTGCCTCAACTTTTTGTTTTGAAATATAAATAGCTCCATGTTTTGGCATTCAAGACATCTCTGGCATCTTGCTATCAATAAAGCTCCTTAAAAAGGATGACTGTTTGCACGACTTAGTAGCTCTGCTGGTAAATTGGACTTGTGTTCTGTTTAAAGGGAAAGATGAAAAGGCTTTCAGTGTTCTTGCTAAACGCCGACAGATTGCAAAACTACACCTCTAATTCTGAGGATTAAAAGTTCTGTAGCATTACAGAGATCATCATAAATCCTGCTTTTTTCTGAGCTATTCATCACCAATCTTTTCCATTTCATCAATAATAATTTAATACACTGGAGAGTTGCAGAGTCGTCAGACGTCTAGACGTGCGTCACTACATTACAGTCAATACTGCTGGCAGAACTAAACAAAAACAAACCAACAAACAAACAACACATTCTGGCACATGGCACAGATTCTATCCTTCCCGTCAGTGTGCAGACACCAGTGTTGCACAGCTCGCTCGAGATATCAGCGGTCGGGTCGTGTGAGCTATCAGCTGATTCATGTAATTTAGTTCTAATCTGAAATCTGGATAGGTGGAATACTTACCTCGTCCCCTCGTTTTCATCACTGCTACTGCTCTGCTATTTCTGTTTTTTTTTTTGAGAACTTGTCGAATTTTCCTCCTATATATATATTCCTTTTCCGTTTATGGTTGAAGAAGCGGGTTTGAGACACAAAGGTTGCTGGTTCAAACCAGCAAAAAAAAAAAAATTTTTAAATGTGATGGGTAAAATTAAAAAAAAATGAGCAGCACCTTTGCTTTCTTCACCTTTACGGCTGAAGAGGCGTCACGGCAGAAACACGCTGATGGCTATGCAGCTACTCTTCACGAAAGTAAGCAATGGCTCTTTTAGATGCCTCTCACCACAGACAGTGAGAGACATGGCTGGCCTTTGATAACCCAGTTAGCTGCACTGGGGGACCGCAGTGACAACCGGTGACAGTGGCACTTGTACCCCCAACCCTGGGATCAGTAATCCAGAAGCACCCTACCACCAGGCCACCACTGCCTAGCGGGATTAATATAGCGTATCAAAATGAATATTATTTAAAATCTAATTACCACCGCTTGCTGCTTCACAGAGTGCACCAGAGTAACTTGTACATCGAACATGTACAAGGCACAGCAAACTTGAAATCTTGGTAAGACACTTCAAAGAAAGCTTTTGTTGTTATTCTGATCAAAATACACAAAAAAAGAAGAAACATTAAAAAAAAAAAAAAAAAACAGTAACATAAGGAACAATATTTGTGCAAGTGGCTCTTATCAAGAAATCACTTGAGCTTTGGCTCCATTGTCCCAACACTCAAATCAGTTAAGACACAGAATTGCTGAACTGAACTGGAATCTTACTGGCTTTACAGACCAACAGGAATATAAACCTCAGAACAGTGAGCTTCATGATACCCCGTCTTTACTGGGAAACACACATTACACATCAGATTTGTTCTTTCTGTTCTTGGCTACATTAATTTTGACTCGGTAGTGATAGACAGACGTCTGGCTTGTGAGACTATGACTAATCAGCCCCGAGGAAGACCGTTATAGCTGCGTGTAATCAAGCTGGCTTAAAGCCATGTCTCACACAGACAGGTCTGACATTTTTAAGGACGTATGCAGGCACAACAGAGCCCTCAGTAATGCCCACGTGCATGATTTATCACATCGGCCAATCGGACCACATGTCATTTTTATTAAAAACAGAGAGTATAATAGAACACTGCTCAGAACGTATTTAAATGCTTTGCCGTGAAAGCGCTGTGTTATGAAGGCAGGGGCGGTAGTGCACAAAGTAATTAATATCATAATAATTAATTTATATATCAGTTAGCCCACCAGGCATGTAAAAGCTTCAATGTGCTGCCCAATGCGGTGTTTCAAGTGCTAAAACTGCATACGGCCGGATTGTTCGCTAATTAAGGTATTAATCTGCACTAAGGGAAATGACTATGAGTATGGAGCTTCTTCCTCCTCTCGGACTTTCTCAGAACAAATCGTGTGCCAAGATTTTGTTTATTTCCGATATAAAGCCAGAATATAGTTCTTCACTACAGTGTTAGCACCTTTAAATAAACTAACACTGTTCTGCAGTTCTTCTGATTGTGACCATAAGGAGCATCTCACTGTGTGATAAAAGATTGAGAAGTTCAGAACAACAGCTTGGCGATGATCAGGACGTTCAAAGAAGCTAAACAACGTCCCAACAGTGACATGCACTGTAAGCATCCAGAACACAGTGGGTAGAATGGCAAACTGGATAAAATTCAACAACCCAATACATCAATAATAAAGGAGATTACAATAATAATCAGAATTATTTAGATCCATACCAGGCATCATTACAGAATAAGGCACAGTCTCGATTAATTCAGTGGAGAGGCTGATTGCCTCAAGTTATAGGGTGCCCTCGTGTCGATCTTCCTTCTAGTTCTCTCTTTTTAATTATGCTGTCAGTGTCAGTCACACCAGAGTCACTCTAAACCCCCCGGAACAAAAAAAAAAAATAAAATAAATAAATAAATAAAATAAAATAAACAATATGTACACCGAGTAGATCAATAAAATCTAAACATCTGCAATTAACGGCAGTGGGAATCTGAACAGGCCAAAAAGTTGCCAGCAATGTTGTTAAACCCCTCTGATTGGCGCCGCCAGCTCAGTTCCAAGAAAATTAGATTTGAGCGAAGGGTGCATTTGATCTCAGCACTCGTGTGAACTGGCCAAAAAAAAAAAAAAAAAAGCAAGCATGTAACCCGAGCAGGCTGTTCGGAAGTGCCTGGGAAAAGCTGCGTTTTCACAATGGAAACATTCTGTCCACAATATAATTCATTGTGTTCACTCAACATGCAGAGCGTGCAGCATTTGCAACCTGTCTGCTCACACAGAAATGGTCTGAACAGCAATCAAGTGTGAGAGGGAGCATGGAGAAGCCCTGTTTTCGAATTAGCCAGGGAATGAAAGCAGGCTCATACACTGACTCGGAGCCAGGGGCCGGGGAACACAGACATCCGACTGTGGCTCACAGGAGTAGCACGGGGCATCGACGGCCCGATAATCACTCTGGCCAATACCATGAGAAATCAATGACTAAGCAATACTGTAGTGCTTCTGATGTAATATGTACCAGCTATGTATAGCTGGAGGTCCCTGAGGGGCCAAGCAATAACACGCCCTGAGTAAAACCAGATGACAGCAAGTATGAGCATTAAGAGCCATTAGTGTTGCTAACAACAATGAGCAGCAATTTCAAGACCAGGCAACAGCGAGAACCAGATGAGCATAAACTATTCCAGTATACAACAATGCTCTGCGTGATGGGTTATAAATATCTGATCACATGATCACATTAAGGCATTGCTATGACAGATGATAGATAATAAATGATCAAGAAAAATAGTACTGCATTTTAAAAAAAAAAAAACTGGAGCCATACTGAAAATAATCTTTAAAATAAAGTGATAATACCACACGATGATAGGAACAGATGTACTGTTATCACCCACAACACAGTAACTGATTCTTTTTTTTTTCTGCATGGTTGTTTGTGCACATCTGTTATTTTAAAAGTGTACCACTCACTCTTTAAAACAATCATGTATATCAGTGGTTCCATCAGACAACGCCCATCAGTCCTTGATTGCCCCTCGTCAAGTACGTGCGAGTGCTCCCACACTACTACAAGCCATGTGCAGCGACATATCGCCTTCATAGAAACCGTGGTAGTGATGCGAGTTTGTGGTTTTGACCTACTGGCTGGGTCTAAGATAACACATTAACGGCCAGTGCTGAGCTGTGTGTCGCCGGGAAAATGGCGGAGTGCAAAGCATATGGCGGCGCAAACAACACGTGCAGAAATCCCGGAAAATATAACGGAACATCGGCTCAGGCCGTACTCAGAAAACGTTTCCTTTCTGACGCAATTCAGTAGTCTGCAAAGCCTACTTCAACCCTGCCTGCTATCAGCGGGACCTCCAGGCAGAACTACTTGTCAAGAAGCCCAAGCGTTTACATCCAAAACCGGGCACTGTTCCTAAGGAATTCCTTCATAAAAAGTCAAAAGATGAATAGACGAGAGCGACGTCTCGCCTCAACGAACCAGTAAAATGTAAGAGCCTTTAGTATCACGCCCAGTGCTTGTTTACTTGGGCTGGACAACCCGGCCCAACAAGTTCACGTCACTTTCAAGGTGAAAAGATGACTGCTTTTCATTGGTTCTGCTCCTGCTCATAATCCACAGGATGAAATTGCCAGGTAGAGTGCCTTTTATGGTCCTTTGTGTTAATATAAGCTCTGTATGGCTTAAACCTATTACATTACACACGTATTATACTGTAAGTATGACTGATACCGGTGCGTTTTAATTTGGCAAAAGCTGATAATTTTCCTTTTCGAGCACACCCTGAGCTGTTGTATTCCTCTCACTGTGATTTTTTTAATGTTTAATTTATTAAAGAGCATCATGCTTTTATCCATTTATAGTTACATTTCAAGCTCTGGAAAATCATTAATTTAAGTTTGTTTCTGTTATCACTTACATCATAGCAGCTATAAACAGCCATTTCCTCTCTCTCCGTGAGTATGTGTGTGTGTGTGTGTGTGTTTTATAAGAAACATCTTGAAGACTGTTGCAAAACCATGAAACAAGGATGCCTTCCAACAAAACCTCTGCATACAGAAACCTTCGCAATCTCAAAAGATATGCTTCTTCCCTCGTTAATTAATAACACATTTTCAAATTACCAGGCTTGGATGACACGAAGCATTCACCACACACAAGCAGTAACCATGGAAACCATGATGCACATTCACATAGACCTGTAATTTGAGTTGGGGGGGGGGAAACACTCCCGACTCTGAGCTGTTAAAATCCATTAACATCGGCCACCCGATCAGATCCGTAAACAGATTTTATTCAACCACCAACCAGATCTCGCATCACAACACCTGCGATATCTCGGTCGTGCACTGTGACGTAACTCATCATGCTATCGGCATGAAATCATCATCATATGGCTTACATCTACTTTTTTCTTTTTTTTGTACAATCTTCAGATGGAAAACCTACTGGGCAATTAAATGAGTGCTAACGCAGGCTAACTCCACACAGGCATCAACAGATAATCTCAGGTGCACAAATAACCTTGGGCTCCTTTACCATTCCATTACTTTAAGGCACAGAGGGGCGTATAAATAGTGACTCCATTTCTCACCAGCGGTCTGGTACAGTTCTATTTCAGCTTTCCCGTCATTAAATATTTATCCCTGCGGAGTGCCGGCTCATACCATGCTGATAAGCATTTACCAATCCAAATCTCTCCTGCCTGGCTCCTTTCCTTCCTATTACACACACACACACACACACACACACACACACACACACACACACACACACACACACACTCACACACACGTTCCAAACAGATTATCTACAAGTGTTCCTTTAATCAGCGGACACCAGAACTAAAACTAGACCCTGAAGGAAATCCTATTCCTAGACATATCAAGAAGAGAAATCACTTCTATTATATAGCATGGAAACGAGGAAGGATGTGATCACTCTCAGGTCAGGTGGC
>JAQNCB010000003.1:22728120-22740736 GCA_030068295.1 Euristhmus nudiceps | reverse complement strand
CCCCCCCCCCCCCCCCCCCCCCCCCCCCCCCCCAATTAATCCAAATGCTCATTCAGTAAAAGCCCAGTGTTTGATGAAGGCAAAGCTTATTTGAATAGCAGGCTAATACTTGTACACAATGAATCCCTCCCTCCCTCCTTCCAGCAGCCAACTCCCATGAGAGCCAATGATATGCGCGGGAATTAATTTCTGTTTTCATTATCCTCCATCCACGATAAAGCATCAGCTCCCAACAACCCAATTTGATTACACAATCAATACATTTCCATTTAAAACACAACAAAGGGGGGAAAAAAAACGTAAAAAAAAAATAAATAAAAAAAATAAATAAAAACATCCATTAGCACCCGAACAAATGTAGTCTTTCCCTAAACGGTTGCAATGTGCGATTTGGTTCCTGAAGCCCATGGAGGTGTGTAAGTGCTCAGACAATAACCCACATCTCCGAGCATACTGAGGCTAAAACTGCCATTTGAATAAAATCAATAACTCTGTAGACTTGGACTTTATTGTGTTGCTCTTGTCGCCTTCTGTCTGCCCATGTTTCTTTCATGAGGCAGGTGCTGTGCCATAGTCTCTACGCTGCGAAATCCCTAAAGGATCACTTAAAACGGCGAGGATCAAATTACTGCCTCTGCTCTCGGCGTGCTGACGGACACCCTTACATTTTCCTGTCAGATGAATACAGATGATTGCTAATATTCCAAGCACTACATTTTGAGTAGACTATCAAATTTATGGCAGAGCCATTCAGTAGCCAATATGCTTAATAAAAGCGGACAGGGTGGCAGCTTGCTCGGGGAAAAAAAAAAAAAAAAAAAATGAGGACAGAATAACAGCTTAATAGGGTTTTTAAAGCTGTAGTAGCTTTTTAATTATTGTATGAGCAGCATCTGGGTCTTTAGTGAATTTGCTATTCAAATGCACCCAAGTCCTTTCAGACTTAATTGGGGGGGGGGGGGGGGGTTGTGAAATGAAAAGTCAACGAGAAAAAGGGGAGGAAAGAAAGCAGGACATAGAAAACAGAATAACACGCCAATGACAAAATTGGGTGCCACAATCTTGTTTGGTGCGTAAATGAATTACCAGTCTTCGCTAAATTTCCCAACAATCTCAAGCCAGTGGGTCCATTAAATGCAACAAAATGTCGACAGACTTCTTCTTTAAAACTGCGCGTTGCTCAACAGCTCGAGGCAACACACTTATTACAAATTGAGCCATTAGACGGAGCTGTGCTGTGGCTTATTGTTTACACTCTCCTCCCTCTCATCTCTCTTCTCTTCCTGTCCCCCACCACCAGCTCTCTAAAGAGGAAGCTCTATAAAGATATCACACCTATCCACACAACCGCCGCTCTTCTCTGCACTGGGGGTGGTGGTGGTGGTAAAAGCTGTTAAAAGACAAGATGTTGATCCTTGCGTTCGTACACGGACATGGCGCAGTCATCTCAAGGACAAAGCAAGGGCAGAGGTCTGGAAAGACCACACGATGTCTTCTCTCTGATGACTCCGAGCTGATTAGAGCACGCCATCTCTCACACACTCCCACCCCCACCTCCCGTGCCCATAATTCACCAGTTTAGATCCCCACACACTCCTCCATTAAAACACCAGGCAGAATTCGATCATCTCGGCAGTAAAGAAATGCAGCGCCGGGAGAACGGGCAGTGCAACCCTGCTTTATGAGCCAGTCGTTTCTGCTTTTAAATATCACCGTGATGTTGCACATTTTGACCCAGGAGCCCTTTAAAAAGTCCTGCAAGAAGGAAAAAAAAAAAGGAGAAACAAATGGAGGAGGCTTGAGGGCCTCTTTAATGAGCTGTAGTGTGTAGGCAAGTCGTAAAGCTATTAAAGCAAATAAAATGACAAACAACGGTACAAGAACCCATAATATTATTAGTTATGATACAGAAAATCCTCGACTGACCAAGCGACTCTTAATTAAGCACAGAGTCTACCCGAGCATCTTCGCACTATTCTCAATTCTTCAGTATTAGTCACATTCCTGCTGCAAAAAGATGAACAGTCTTGCTACTCGGTTAAAAATAGAACGATGAAAATTCCTGACAGCTCGGCGTGCAGCAAGACAAATAAGTAAATAAGCATATAAATAAATAAACGCCTTCACATACACACCGCGTATTCCTTTCTAAATCGACTCGAAGCTGTTGGAACGGAATCAAACATGACGTGTTGAGTTCTGAGCTGCACGCAACTTTTCGCTGTAGACACGAGCTGCTAAACAGACCCCTGAGACCCAACCTGAGGCACGTGACGGAGCTTGTGGTGCTGCAATAATATGGTTCGTTCCGGATATAAAGAAGAAAAAAAAGAAAAATGAAAACCACTGGATGCAACACACAGTGTGCTTTAAAAATAACTTATGTATACAAGCTTTCAATAATTTATTGTGCACGAGTTCATTTTTCTGTTTATATGACCTCTACGATGGCATAGTGGTGAGCATGGCTGCCTCACAGCAAAAAGACCTTGGGTTCGAGTCTGGGGCTTTAGTTTTCATGTTCTCCCCGTGCTTGCGTCACCTTACTCCACGTACAGTGGAACCTCGAGATACGAAATAAATCCATTCCGGAGTGGCTTTCGTGCCATGACTTTTTCGTATGATGAATCGCGTTTTAAATGTAAATCGCCGAATTCGTTACAAGCTCTACAAAAACACCACATTAAATTTTATAATAAGGGTAAATCCGGAATGAAATAAGAGCCAAATACATTTGACTCATTCAATACACCGAACCGAACCGTTAATACCTTTGAATGAAGTAGATAATAGAACATAATGCAAAAAAGAATAAATAAAGGAAAATGCGGAACTTTACCTTTCGAGTGAGGCGATGTCCGAAAGTAAAAGTAGCGAGGAGAGCAAAGAAAATAAAAACGGCAGAAAATAAATGGCAGGAAACATTAAACTTATTTACACTTAAAACACATCAGATTCCTCTTCTTTTCCTTTTTTGGTGGTATATTACTGCCACTACCTGGACTGGAGAGGAAGAGCAGGATCATGCTACTAAGCATAATGGGAAATTGTGTTCCGTTTCTTTCGTATGTTGAATAATTTTTTCGTAAAATGAAGCAAAAAAACCTTTGCATATCATTTCGTAAAATTAATTTTTCATATACTGAAGCCTTCGTATCTCGAGGTTCCACTGTATTCAGATTTCCTCCCACAGTTGAAAGACATGCACAGCAGTCGGACTGGCCTCTCCAGATTGACCCCACGTGTGAATGCTTGTGTGCACGTTTGTCCCTGCAGTGGACTGTTCAGGTGTACCTTACCTTTGGCCAAGAGTCAGCTGGCAGGAGCTTCAACCTCCTTGTGATTCTACTAAGATTAAATGATTCGGCAAATGGATGAAAGGATGTGTAAATAGCTGGATAGATGGCTGGCTGATCCTGTATTTCTTTCGTTCCTTACCTATTATAAGGAGTCTTGTGGAGATCACTGATTAACACATGATGGTATGAGTTACCAGGTAGTGATCGCTGCATCCTTTTCGGTTATGCTTCATAAAAAGGAACTCGAAAACGACGCCACTTTCCAGCACAATTACAACTTATAAGCAGTTTGCTTAAAACGGTGCCTCTCAATTATTTTCGGTGACCCCCCCCCCCCACACACACACACACACACACAGGAACAAGAAAAAATTTTGCACCCACTCCCCCGCACACATGACTATAAATAGTATTATTTGTCTATAAAATTATTATTAGTACACCTCTGCATAACAGTGCATCCTTATTAACATTAAAAACAAAAAAGTAAATATAGTTCAACTTACAACAAAGACAAACTTTAACATTCTTTCTCTTTTCACTTCATATCGTTTGCTCGCTGCGAAAATCCCCGACACCATAACGCGACAATGAGAGCGCTACTGCCAACTACTGTAGTGGAGGCGCAATTACACTTAATTCTAGTACAGTATAGCAAAAAAAAGCATGCTCCCCAGGGTCACACGCGCACCCCACCCCAGCATCACTCCATGCCCCCCAAAGGGGGGTGTGCCCCACTATTTTAGAAGAAGCTCTGGCTTAAACATACATATAACTTTCACAAATAAATAATACAAATGAATTTTCCTTTACATTTTCCACCAGTGAGTGAAGTAAAATCCCAGTCAGCGCTCCTACATAATCAATTCCTTCGATACGTCTTTCCAGTCCTACTAGCAAGTGATGTTAATTAGTGGTGGGGAGAAAAAAAAAAAAAAGATTAATATAATCCTGACACATTTTCTCCGGTAATGAGCCACACCAGAGCGAGAGAGAAACAGGATATTAGAAAACTGAAAACAAGGCTGGATCTCTGGTTATTTATTTACATTTGATTGAAATGGTTTCAAGCCACAGGTTTCGCCCAGGACAGCGAGGGATGGTGAAAACTCATATCAACTTTAAACGTTAAAAAAATAACTAGAACTCGGCCCAGAACAGGACCGCTTTCTTTAAGAGCAACACCGTAATCTTCTCAAGCTTTCTCCGAGTCATGAAATCATCTCCACTAAAAACGTTCAGCACCTGATAATAAACAGAGGTGGTTTAGACATGTTTCCTAGTGTCTCCCATGGAAACCGTTCGATCGATCCTTCACTGTGGGGTTGGTGGTGTAACAACCAACCAGTGCTTCAGGGAATCATTTACACCACCTTAGTTATTAAAGTTTTTGATTCCCTGGAAAAAAACAAAAACATCATCATCCATCTAGAGGAGCTTGCTCCACTGTGGTGATTCAGTAGATTCAGGCGATACTGTATCTCAAATTTAAGACCAACATCTCCGTAATCGATCTCTGCCTATGAGGCCAATCAATCTCCTGCAACATGAGCCGCTAGCTGGTGGTGGACACGGTCCATGAGCAATCACTGATGAGCTATTGATTATCATTTACATTTCTTTGTGGGGTCAGGAAACAGCCAAACAATGGCTCACCTTTGTGTAATCCTCTAAACTGATACGATAAGGACTACACATCTGTTCTGATGTACTCGGGTTGGAAAACTGCCATGGATTGGCTTGAGGGTCATGACTGGATTCAGGACGATGACATGTTTCCTTTGAAATGCTTAATTAATTTACACAGCAGCCATTCGACTTTCAGATGTAGCTCTGTAAATGCACAAACTTGTTAAACTACGTAGCTAAATAATGAGACCATATGCATGTGATTATCTAATCAGTCAATCATGTGACAAACCATAATGACCCAACTCATGCACATACATCCAACAGCTCATTCCTGCTCAAGAGTAGACACAGATTGGGCTTCCGAGTGGCGCATCAACTATCAACCCGGAGATCGCAAGTTCGAATCCGGGTTAATGCACACAGCCGTTTGTAGCCGGGAGTCCGTGGGTGCTACTTGGCCGAGCCCTTGCGTTTGCGAGGAAAGGCATACGTTCACTTCCCTGTCACTTTCAGCTATCGCCAGCCAATCATGGGTGTCTGTAAGCTCATTCATATGAGGGGAGCGGATAGCGCTTTCAATCCGAGTGTGTTAGACCGCCGCCAAATATGAATGGCACCACAGCTCGAAAAGAGGTGGGTGGCTAGCATTGTATGTCACTGAGGAGGCATGTGCATGCTTTCACCCGTCCCTGGTTGGTGGCGGTCACGTCACAGGGAAGGCAATACCTGATGGGTGGGAATTGGATATGAATAAATTAGGAGAATGGGAGGTGGGATTAGACAGAGATACTTATAAGCATAGCCTTCTATCCGACTCTATAAATCATTATGTCAATATTTCTGCACGTTCAAGCTTGCGGATGCGTACAGAACGAAGCAATACCACCAGCAACTGTGAGGGCGATAGTTCAAGAGACTCATGGGGGATAATAGCACATCTTTTTGAAGAGCGGTTATGCAAGTTTGGAAGAAGTTACATTTAAAGTATAAACTCCATATGGTGGTGTTACCCCACCTAGACACAGGGACAAACATTGGGCACGGAATACCTGAACATGATTGGACAGTAGTGAAGGAAAAATGGTGGACCATACAAAACTGATTTTTTTTCGTGCCAACAATAAATCCATGAGCAAGTGGAGCAAAAGAATTCTCCGTCTACATGTCAAAATGTATTTCATGGCCTCCCAGACCAATGACATCTAGAAGGCTAACTACATTTTCACCTCATTCTTAATAAACATACATTGCTCCAATCTCGTCCACTGTCTGTGGCCTGCCAGCTAATACATGAATTGCTTAACAGCAACGTCAACATAAATTTACCTTAAGTATGTGAGCGGAACCGGTTTAAATATTTTAATTTTCAGACATAAATAGCAGTTAAAATGAGGTCTTAAAGCACTTCAGGTAATGGAGGGGTGACCTCAATGGTAACTTTGGCTTTAATGTTGGTGCCATTGATAAGTCAGAAGCCAGAGGAAAACCGCTTGAAACCAAGGCAACAGTAATGTCATGCAAGCCATGATGAGCAGAAAAGCATCTCAGAAAGCAAAACATCAAATCTTAAAGTGGCTGCAAAACAGCCCGAACCTGAGGCTGTGATAGTGATGGGCTCACCGAAACTGGACATGGACTGGATTACAGGTCAACTGCTCCAAAAGTAGGAGCAGATTGGGGTGTTTCCAGATGGTGTTAGACTGTTCACCATCGACCGGCACTGACCACCGCAAACCACGAGATTTTTAAAATGTATGAGAATTTCAACCTTGTTCTCAAAACCATATCACCACCCACCTGTCGGTCACCTTTCACCACCTTTCTGAACGGCATTCGCAGCATCCTATTCACATCACCTCTTGTTCACACTTGTTTTGCCACAATGGCGTCATTTTTTGGCGGTCTAGTGCTAACTGCCTCCAAAAACTCCAATATGTCAGGCATGCTTACCACTTTGGCTAGTGAGTGGACATTTGTCTCAAATATTCCACAGGGTGAGATAAAACCTCATCCCAGTACTGTTCTCCAGGACGGGACACAGAACTTCTAAGGCATAGGTGTCAAACTCCGGCCCGTTACCTCATTTTCTGTGGCTCGCAAGAGCGTTCTGATAATATGATTATCGTACATTGTTTGCACCAACCATTACCATGAAACCTTATTCTTCATCCTTCCACTAGGTGGCAGAAGCCTATTTCAAGTCAACAGCTACTCATTCATGTCTCAAGAAAGATTCCATGCTAGCTTGTCGCAGTTAGGCGCTTT
This sequence comes from Euristhmus nudiceps, assembly GCA_030068295.1. Lineage (NCBI taxonomy): Eukaryota > Metazoa > Chordata > Actinopteri > Siluriformes > Plotosidae > Euristhmus > Euristhmus nudiceps. The sequence goes on along the minus strand of JAQNCB010000003.1, from coordinate 22,733,540 downwards.
TAGAATAGATGTCCGGTGATTATTCGGCCCTCGATCACCTTTAAATTTAGAGATGTAGCCCTCAGTGAAAACAAGTTCGACAGTCCTGTACTAGAGAGTGTTTAACTGCATGGGTATAAGGATGAATGCATGAGAAGTCATCAAAAAAAAATTAATATACTCCCCTATCCCCAAAGGACAGGTAGGAAAAGCTCCGATAAGCCGATTTTGTTTTCGAAGGCACTCGGATAGATGGTTCCCGCAAATAGAACGCCATATTTACCGGGTGTCGCGGTGGAAAGAAATGCATCAAACCCAATACAAATTTCACCGCCTTTTGCTTTCAGCCTGTTCAGTCACAGCTGCTGCATGGGAGAAATCAGTCCTGCCTTCGCTAATATATCTTCATATCTCTTTATCGCCTTCATTCCTCACATTAATTCGCTTACAAATAGACAAACCAGACTGGAACCTCTGGGTGTCTCTCCCTTGTAAACATCTGAGCATCTGAAAAGAATATTATCAGAAGAAAGCTCACAGCCCAGGCAATAAAACACTATTACACAGTGTGTGTGTGTGCGTGGCACAAAGCTAGCATCACGCCGTGTCATTACAGCAGGAAATCTCTTAGCTAATCAGCAGTGTAACACTCTGCCCCACACTCCAGTCGGCAGGGACGAACCAATATGGCTCCATTTTCCCACAAGATGGCATCTCATTTTCCACTCGCTTTCCTGACAACAGGCCGCCAGACAAACGGCTGCGTCGCTCTTAAAACAGAAATACCAGCATGTTCTTTTTTTTTTTTTCTTCTCCCCCCACATCAGTCCGCAGCAATCCTGTGCTAGTTTCAATCTCCGACATCTGCTTTGGTTTTGCTATTAAATTACAAACACTCCCCTTCATCTGATTCGGCAGGACGGCTCCCTCAAAGCGCAGCTCCGTCTGATCTGGGATGACATCTTGCAGTAATCTGCGAACGGAGCTTGTAATTCCTAAGGAGTCCGTTTGATTCTGAGCTTCTGGGATGGATGCTGTATAGGGACTGTCAGCTTTGACCGTGACTTGGTTCTCCACTGGCGTACCACCTCGCTAGAACATCATGCCCCAGGCTGTAAGGCTAAAATTCGGCATCACTCGATAAAATGTCATACGACGCTGACGCCTGAGTGTCTTTGACATTTACTGTGGTGTAAATAGTCGGCTTAATGGAATCTGACCTCTGTGCTGTTGTAACACTGAACTACTTGGAATTGCAGGTCTCGTTTGGAAAGCAATCACATCTATTCAGTTAATGGAGGAGTTTTATTCAGTAGAGCTATATGATCCTTGCCAACAATCTTACACTACGCCAATGGTGGAGCCAGCAATCAAGCGTAGGACTGATTTAATGCTAGGATCAGAAGTCTGATTATACAGTACACTCAACGACCAATTAACAGCCACACTTGTACCCTGGCTTGGCCATGCTATTACCCCAGTCAGCCAATCACATTGCAGCAGTGCAATACAAAAAGAAATCATGCAGATACAGCTCAAGCACTTGGAGCAATGGTTACATTCATCATCCGAATAGAGATAAAAAGAGATCTACTGCTGATCTCCAAAAGGATTTTCATAAACAACAGACTCGGTATATACGAAATATTCTCCTCAGAAATTAACACGATTAACGATACTACGGTCATAACATGAAAGTGTACTTATCCTCTTGAATATAGTCGCTGTCCGCATCCTTCTGTTTGCGTGTTGGTCATGTTGGTGAGAAAAGTAACTACGCTTGCCCACCCTGCCCGGTCCGTCTTTGCCCCTCCTTCCCGTGAGAGTCAGAAGCACAAGATAGATCGGGAGAATGTGAGCTCCAGCGGTACCAAGAATATGTTCTCAGCATCGTTTTTCTTGTGTAAATAAGCACACAATTACGGTAACGATGGATGGACTACTCCAAAAGGCCAACAAAAGAACCTACCACTCGCCACTTTACAAAGAATGGCACAAAATTGTAAAAACAATAAAAATAAATAAAACAAGTGAGCTCCTGTTCACTGGTTCCAAAATATCATGTTGATGAAAGGTCAGAGGTGAACAGCCAGACTCAATCTCAGGCTAACGGGAAGTCTGCGGTAACTCAAATAACCACTCTACAACATGACCACGAATTTTAGACCATGACAGACCCCAGGGTAAAACTTCGGGTTTCATCAAGTATGTTATAAGGAAGGAAATATTACACTTGAAAATGGATAATGGAAAAGAAAAAAAAAATCTGAATAGGCTTCCAAGTGGAGAATTAACAAGGTGTGCCTCCATCATCCTGCACATCGTGAGTTTAAATCCAGGTTGTATCTGCACTTAGCAGTGTAAGTGGGAGACCATAGGAGGTGGGCGGAGGTGCTCGCCTCTGTGTCACCTAAAAGCGATCACCAGCCAATCATGGGCATGCACACAAAGTGACATATAGCGCTTTCATTCTGAGGTGTGTTACACTGCCACTGAATATGCAACCGCAGCAATTCCAAAATATGTGGGACGCAAGCATCAAGTGTCAGGAATCATAGGCATACTCCCTCCCCTCCCTGATTGGTGATAGTTGCGTCTGTGATGAACTGGCACGTGTTCCAGAGATATCTAGGATGACCCAGGTCAGGCAGGGTCGGTCGGTACAATTTATTGAAGTTGAGAGAACACAGCAGTGTGGTGTAGTGAGGATCCAAAGGGGTGGACGAAGGTCGGCAATGGCTGGTGATGTGTAAGCTCCTGACAGCATCATTGTCCAGATTTCGGCGTTGTCTGTCTCCACTGCCTAAAAAGAACACTCTTCTCATTTATATAGCATATTTAGCCATCTGTGGCATCATCATTGCATCACTATTGATATACATAATGTCATAGTAAGGCTCCCGAGTGGCACATACAAAAAGTTAGCGCACAACCATCTGGGCCGGGAGTCCATGGGAGCTAATTGGCCGAACTCTCATGGGAGGGAGGGTAATCCCAACCTATGGGATATGAATTGGATATGACTAAATTGTGGAGAAAATGGTGTGAAATATACATGTATACTTATAAAAATATAGACGTCATAGTGGATATACAGGTATCAGCCACGTCACAATGGCTACGGTATGCCTGTTGCGTCACACGTGTGATAGTGGGCATACTTCACAGATGGGAAGTGCTATGACTAAAGTAGAGCACAAAAAAAACAAAAAAAAAAAAAACAAATCGGCAGTCGTGGGCCGGTGGTAAGGTGCTGGATTACTGATCCCAAGGTTCGGGATTCAAGCCCCACTGTCAACGGCTGTCACTGCTGCCCCCAGAGTGCAGCTAACGGGGTTATCAAAAGCCGGCCATCTATCACACTGTATGGCGAGAGGAATGTAAACGAACCATTGCTGACTTTCGTCAAGAGTCGGCTACATAGTCGTCAGCGTTTTTTCTGCCTTGCGATGGCCTGATGAGCTGTCCAGGGTGTATTCTTCCCTCGTCCCGAGTCGGCTGAGATGGGCACCAGCCTTCCCCTGAACCTAATTAAGATTAAGCGGTTCAAAAAAAAAAATGAATGAAAAACCAAATCTTATCCTGAATAAAATCGATTACAAAGATGGCTGATGTATTCAAATAGCCAGTCCCTCCAATCAAAAACTAGCTCATTCAAGCTTGTCAACCCAAGTCAGGCATATTAGTACACTAGTACATCTCCAAAAATAACTGCTCAAATGTATTACAAAAGATGTCCACCAATAATATGCCAGATTCACCCATAAGGACCTGTTTCCTGTCAATCAGGAACAAGAATGCAAGGCTGCAAAGGGCACTGAATATTGGAGAAGACCAGGTTGAAGTTTTCGCATGAAACTGCAACGCTGCAGGTGTTCCCAACAAAGACACTAGTGAATGCATATCTCATCTACCCTCTGTTGAAACCGACGCAGCATTCCCCTATACTACACTGAAGTATATTAATATAAGTAATGGAAGGGCTGTTTGGAACTTCTACACCCATCATAGGCCTTCTAAGGTAGTAAAAATTGATCGTTCGTAATTATGAATTCATGCTAGCGAGTAGTCCATCTTGTACAAGTATACTTAAAAAGCTCCAGTCGTTAATCTTTAATAAGACCATCAGTGAAGGGGAGTTTGGCTCAGAGACATCAAGAGTCTGATAAACAAACGAAAAGGCGTTCATTATGAATGAAGTAATGTGTCCTGTCATTTCTTTTTTTTCCCTTTTCAGCTTGAGTTCATTTTCTTAATATATACGGTAATACAACTATTTAGGCACTGCCTAACAGTGAAGCTCTGAAAATGTCTGCATCTCTAAATTACAGATACATGCATACGTAAAGTAAAAGAATAAGCTGTGAAGTACAAGTGCACACAGTGCCGACGGCAGCAGCAGACCATGCACAATAAATTTCAAGCCATTTTCTTCATTCATCATGTTGCCTGCGTTGGCACGTTAGCACAGACAAGACAATAAAATCGAGCTCATGGCTTTATGACATCTACACAAGTACAGTATGGGGCTCCGGAGCTCCGCTATAAACACTGAATGCGACAAAGGCCACAATACTGCCCGGTTCAGTTTTTGGTCGGAGCATACCACAACATAAAACAAAACAATCAAGCTATTTCTTAAGTCAGCGAATATTGAGTAAAGATCTTGTGAACAGATACCTCAAAAAAAAAAACTTGGGGTGATTCCACCAAATGTAAATCTACTTAAAAAGAAAGAGGATACAGATTTAATATGAACAAACGTGAAGGTACTAAATTTTTTTTACCTTGTTTAGAGACAATTTACATGATACATACTATAGATTCCTTTTTATAACTAATCCAGAGCTGCGCTTTCAGGTACAAAGGTGTGTGGCGGACGTGTGACAGTAAGAAATGGTAAAGAGAAACCATATAAAATGTTTTTATTGCTGTTTTAAAGGACGAGAAAAAGTCCCTCCTTTTTTGTATACAGCTTCTGATGCGTATGAAACTAACTGATTCCAAGGTTAGCACTCCGCTACAAGAATGCAACAGTAAAAATATACAACACAGTATATGATGTGACAGAAGTGGGTAATTCTGCTTTCAGAATACACTTTATGTACTTACAGCATTTTTAAATAGATTTGAGAGCATTTGAAATTGGTAAGGCCAAATAAAAAAAAACCCTTTGTTTCCGGTCATCCGACCGACTCACTTTTTTTCCGCCAACTCAAGTTTTTTTCATGTGTTCTTGTAACCCAGTGGTTATTTAATAACAGAGTGTTATTCAGTGTCAATAGGTACACTGTCTCTTTAAGAGTCTCAAGCGGGAAAGTTCGTGGGTTGCAGTGCTGAGAGAAGAAAGGGGTGCGCATGCGCTGTGGGCGGAGCACGGAGCGGGAATGGGGGGGGAAAAAAAAAAAAAAAAAAAAAACTTTTACCGACCTACCGACCCA
>JAQNCB010000003.1:22709753-22722402 GCA_030068295.1 Euristhmus nudiceps | reverse complement strand
TTCACATGAAGCTGGTTCACATGAACACAAGGCAACGACAAAACATGAAGCTGGCAAGAACCTAGTACACTACGAATTTCTATTACTATGACACTATGAACATGAAACTTTACACCAGACTGAATGCTATGAACTTGAAACTAGACGGTACGCTTTACGCTATCAGCTAGCAACAGGAAACTAGACATTATAAACGTACCGCTACAACCCGCAACAGCGGCCCCAAGTGGCGCGGCTGAGCGGAATCATGACAGTGTTTGTGTGTGTGTGTGTGTGTGTGTGTGTGTGGTGTACTAGTGCGCACAGCTGTGCGAGCTGCTCGCGCTCCCTCTGCCACCTGGCGGTGGTGTTTTGAAGCTGGTTCGTATCTCAAGTTTCGGCTCGTATCTCAAGGCAAAATTTTGCGCGGAAGCTGGCTCGTATCTCAAAAAACTCGTATGTCAGGACACTCGTATCTCAAGGTACCACTGTATTTGAAAGAATTTTTTAAGCTTGTGCCAGGTGATGAAGGATGACATCCTTCAAAGAGCCATAAAACGAATGCTTTCTGACTTGCAAACGAAGAGAAAATCCTCTACCTTAAACCAATCCATCCATATACTGCCTCCAATTTTTCATGTCACGACTAATGGACTTGGTTTTGAAGTGGTATGTGGCTCATACTGTGCCGTTTAGTCTCGAAACAAGAAATCGGAGAAGAAATCAAACCTCAGATCAAAGGAGTGGCATTCGAGTGCATGGAAATCCAGGCTGAATATTGACAAATCAACTCCATTACACACACCAGCTTCCACGTGGGATCTTCCCTACAGGATGCCCGACACTTCATAAGAAAGCGGCTCTATTTGCAACACATTATTTACTGCTCTCTGCCTGCGAGTGCTTCACACAGGCTCTGGCAGCAGCCGCTCCAAATTGCCCTCTTGGGTGAACTCGGAAACACACTCTGGCTCAAAAGATGGATTAACGCTATGCCAAAAACACTAACCAGATTACTTCCGTTCTGTCACCGTCTCCCTCAAGGCTTCCCTGGTTCTAAAAGCGAGGCAGGAATCCAGGATGACAGAAGACAACGTGATTGATGGAGATAAAGCTGCGAGGGGCAAGTGAACAGTCAGCAGCGCTGCATTCTCATAGCGAGCACTAATCTTCCATGTAAAACTACTCTAATAAAAGACTCGAAATGGAGCGATGCCTCTGAACGCTCGGCTGACCTAGCCAGCGAGATGAAACGTTGAGAGAAAAATGATTGGCGGTTGGTTTAACGGCGGGGAGCCACACAAAAGAAATCTGCTTTCCTTAGTGTAGTGTTTTGTTTTCTGAAGCTCAGCACAATGGGATTGAGTTGGGGGTTGTGAAAGAAAGATTCAAATACATTGAGTCACTTTGAGAGAAGGGGAAAATAAGCACAGCTGTGAGGAAATGTGTGTGTGTGTGTGTGTGTGTGTGTGACACTGGTTTTACTCAAACAGCTCAAACACAGCTTCTCTCTGTAGGACCCGTGAGATGTCTCCATGCCCTCTAGCCTGCAGGGAATGATTACTAATAGATCCCTCCTACGCTGTTTGACTGCCTCTCTCTGCAATTCACAAAGAAGCGAGACATTATTTCACCATGGCTCACCTCAGTGCTAACGACTAAAGTGAGCCGTTACTCTACGCCCGCACAGAACTGACATTTATACAAGGAACAAATGTCATTTTATTTATTTATTTTTTTAACGTTCACGGAGTAAAGCCGTATATCCACACAGAAAGCTATGAGCAACGTGCGAGTCGCTTTGCCTCTGAACTGTGCGCAAAGTGGGCAGTTTTATACAGTCTATAGAAGCGAAATGGAAAATGATTTGGGGAAGTCAGTGTTCGGTGATATCAACCAATCAACAGTATCTTAAAGCATTGATTGGTAATCGCCCGAATCGTATCATGCGACAGTTCGGCTCTGATGAACTCTGTGCCCGCCCACTTCGCATCGCTTAAGAAAAATGATGCCACTTTTCACTCATTTCACTCACGTTCACTGACTTTGTGTGGTCGCTTATCGTTCATCGCTTCCTGTGTGGATGTAGTTTTATATACAGGTTGAGGCACTGCCTAAATGTGGAGCTCCCCACTACATTTTTGAGACTTGCTTCTTTTCTGTTCAAAAATGTATTAATTATTCCAAAAATGTTTCACAGATTGATATCAAATTCTAAGTATCAGTGGAAGCACTGCCAAAATGTTCTATAAAACAATGTGTGTGGTCCTTTGGAAGTTGTTTCAATAAAAGCAAAAAGAATTTTACATTTTTACAAACGAAAACTCTCCAAGTATACATTCCTGGATACATCAGGTTCTTGCCAAAAAGTGAGCAGCCAATCAGCACTGTAACGCATAACACATAGATCAAAGCAAAATTAAGGTGATGGTTTCTGAAGGATGATGCTCCGCCCACAAGGGAGCTACACTATGCTCCGCCCACAAGGGAGCTACACAATGAAATCTTTTGTGGCGGAGGAGTTTACCAAAAGTGCTCACTAAGGATCGATCGATCGATATTGCCAGAGTCCAGTGCGGACTGTTGGCATCTTCCGATGCCGAGCCTTTGTACTGAGCATTGGGAGACTGTAGGCTGATACCATGAGGGGCGCCACTCGGCATCAAGTGGTTTATTTTCAGAAATGCCTTCTCTTAGCCTTTGCCTGCACCAGAGGCATAACCTACAAGGCAGCAGGTGGATTTGGACACTTGTGGTCCAGACCTTGCCCAGAGGTTTTAGCACGGTGGGGGTCTCACCAAGATTCGAACTCACGACCTCCTGTCATAAGCCCAGAATTCTAGCCGCTACGCCACAGGCTCCCTCTCCAAGGATAGCCTAAAGAAATCCAAACTCTCTATTTTCCCTGGATAAAAAGGTCTCACAGAACAACTGTACAAAACTACTGCTGACTGGTTGATGGGTGTATTTGAATACTACCTTAACAAAAACAACAGTGAACACAAACTAAGCTATGAATCATATTGAAGTATCTTATAAAATAGTTCTTCCTGTGAGAAACTTGCGGTTGCTTGTTGTTTTGTTTTTACACAATGTATTTTTAAAGCGTCAATGACGTTTTATCGCGAAAGCGTTCCCCGATCCCAAACATAACGGACGACAGGGTTTGTTGTTCGCGCTGCAAAACAAATGAGTAAGGGCTTCTTTTCTCACTCACTGTTATTCAGAGATATATTAATAAAAAGTCTAATGCAAGAACGAAAAATTTGACTCAAAGTCCAAAAATGCAGCGTGGAGGAACTGTGCTGTGTTATACCCGAGACCTAACTCTGCCGAAGCTTGTTCTGAAGCTTGGGATGATAATCAGTCTGAGTAAAGGGTACAGCTGAGTTAAGGCACCCATTACAGACTAAAGCGCTGCTGCATCGGGTAGAGACGACCCGCATTAACCAGCATTGTAGGTAATGCAGCAAACCAATGGGAAATGCGACTCAATGGAAGATCAACTCATTAAAAGGTGTTTTTTTTTTCCTTTTGGAAGGTGCCAAGATCTACAATTCCCAGTGCATTAGTAACCATCTTGTTTCCGAAAAAAGAACACCAAGAATGGTGACATCTTAAATGGTGTCAACAAACACAACTTCAGGGTTCTCTCTGGCCTTTGAAAATCATTAGCCACTGTGGCTAACAGTTGCAGAAGCTCATTAGCCACGGACTAAATGTGTTAGACACACAAAAAAAGCAAAAAAAAAAAAAACATTTCTGGATTGTAAGCTGTTTTTTAAAGATTCAGATAGTTTGGCTTCATCGTAATAATCAAATCCAGAATGTATACTATTATATCTATTAAATCTAATGATATAGCTTTTACAATTATTCAAGCACTTCAAACTCAATATCATGATTTAAGTCAAACAATATTTAAACCTACTTGTGATCTTCTGTTCTTTCGTGTTTATTAAGATCATCTTTTTTCGGATTTTCCGTCACCTTCCCAGCAAAAAAAATATATCTTCGGTTTGCTTTTATACACAAATTAGAAAATATTTTAACTTTAGTACTTTCTTCCCTTTCGACTTTTAGTCAAGGATAAACCAGTTAAACCAGTCCCCCTTAATTTGCCGATTTTTATCCCGATCATATTTTGTCTTTTTTTGCTAATGAGGGTCCGCACCCGTCCGCCAATTTGCGTCGTTTATTTAACTTCGCGACGGAATGAATGCCATCCAATAGGAATGCATGATAGGAAACACAAGCGATTGGCAGCCAATAGATATAGTCAGTACATAGCGAGTTTTGGAGGCCGTGTAAAAGCGAGTTATAGAGAGAAAACCTCGTACGAAGACCGTGGATCACGGCAACATAAGCGATGCCTCATTAATAGACCTTTCGCCACAGTGGCGAACAAATAAAGGCAACTCGCCACATAGCTGTTTTATTCGCCATTAGCGATGTGGCGATCATTCAGCGAGATCCCTGCCACTTATAGAAGTGCACTATCATTTGAAAAAACAATGTCACTGCAAGGTGAAGCAAGCTTTAGACACAAAAGATTTACACACCTCGACATATTTTCAGGTTTAACCTGCAAGTTATCACAATGGATGGCGCCATGCAAACGTTTACCAGCGAGCAGCCGAGTCTGCTGATGCACTGAGACGACACAGTGCGAGCACACTGACTCACTGTAAGCAAACTGTCGTGTTATATGACAGGCCTTGCTTGAGGAGTGTGCGCGCGCACGTGTGTGTGTGTGTGTGTGTGTGGAGAGAGGAAAGGAGGAGGGAGCGAGAGCACAAAATGATTGTGTGTGCTCCTCCAATCACACGCTGCTGAGAGCTCCATTTGGTCGTGGTGCAACACAGTGGCAGGTGGCCATACAATCCAGCCTGTGTCTCCTGCACACTGAATGGACAGAACACAATGACATGCTTATGATCTTATTCAACAGCACGGGGGAAACTTCCAATTAAACAAGCGCAACCTTTGTGAAATTCGGTGTAAAAGACAAAAACAAAACAAAACACAATACAGGAAAAAAAAAAGCTTGAATAAACGATGTGTATGAAATAAAGCTAACAAACCATCGCAGACTTCGATGCAATGTTGACGCTTTCCTTTGGAGCTGTTCAATATAGCTATATCACCACACGTCCCAATACCTTTTTTGCGATCTCGCAGGGCGTTACGAGAAGTTAAATGTGCGAGTATATGATATCATGTCAATATAATATCAGTTGATGTGATGGGTTTCGAAACAGTGAAAACACTGCAATAATATAAAGTAAAAAAAAAACAATAGTTTTGAAAACATTTCAAAAGATGTGTGATATGTATTACAATATATTGTAGAAAGGGTTGCTTTAAAAAAAATTAAAAAGCAAGAAAAAAAATGTTTTTAATAAGGCCAAAAAAAAAAATCTTTGTTTCCGGTCACCCGACCGACTCACTTTTTTTCCGCCGACTCTAAAGTTTTTTCATGTGTTTTTGTAACCCAGTGGTTATTTAATAACAGACTGTTATTCAGTATCAATAGGTACACTGTCTCTTTAAGAGTCTCAAGCGGGAAAGTTTGTGGGTTGCACTGCAGGCGGAGCACGGAACTCTTCATCTCCGCATCTGTGAGGGGCTTTGAAAAAAATAAATAAATAAAAACCCTTTACTGACCTACCTACCCAAAATTATTCTGCAATGTTACCGGAAACAAATGATTATTTTTTTTTGGCCTAACAGCTGTTTTACTCACTTGCTGAACCACTCACTCCCATCAGGCTCGCAGGGAACCTGCTACCTATCTTAGCTGACACTGAAGGCAGGGTACACCCTGAATAGAATGCCAGACGATCACAGGGAAGCACACACAAACCGTCACACTCGCATATAGGGGCAACTTGGAGCAGCTAATTGGCCTAATCTGCATGTCTTTGCGCTGTGTGAGGAAACCAGAGAACCCGGAGGAACTTTCGGTGGAAGATATGTAATGTTTTAGAACGATTACTCACCCATTTGCCAAGCAACTTAATCCTGCGACAGGCTGATGATTATCATGACCAACACAGAGCGAAGGCAGGGTACACCCTTAACAGTTTGCCAGATCATCACGAGGCACACACACACACACACACGTAAGGGAAATCTGAAACAGCCGATTAACCTTTGTTTGTTTTTGGACTATGGGAGGAGCCAGAATGCCCAGAGGAAACCCACTCAAGCACGGGGAGGAGCCGGAAACTCCATACAAACACCTGAGCCCGGGACTCAAACCCAGGACCTTCTTTCAGATGCACTAACTACCACACCATCCTGCCGACCATTAGCGGTTTTAATCATTTGTGAGTCAAAATAAATAAATCAATCCAAAACTTTACCACAATCAGTTTTTCAGGTAAACGAATTTGTTGATGTTGCAGAAAAGTACATACACCAGCGATGTATCTGGTGATAAGTCATCTCGCTTTCAGGTAAAAACATCCACATCACGCCAGACTGTTCCCTAACCTCTGCGACTCTTTTCAAATTACAAGTAAAAGCATTATGTTGTGTTGTAGGTAGGATACAAAACTGATGTAAAAGACAAGCAGATGTTTTCAGGTCACATCTGATCACCATGTGTCCTCTTCTGAATTACACAGCGAACATGCGCTCGGTCTGTTCACTTGTCTCACTGTACTCAGTAGTAACACTAAAAGTTGACTAAAAATTGGATCATCATCCCTCGCTATATCATGCGTCAGGTTCTGCGGCTTCAGTGCATCGCAAATTTTTTTTTTTTTTTTTAAGTATTCATGGCAAAATAAAAAATAAGGGAAAATAAGGGAAAAGTTCAGGAAAATGTCGCGAGGGGACGCTACTGACTAGGATTCAGACCCCAGCCTCCTCTTCTTCTGCTGGTAAATTCGTCTCGACCAATCACCTTGCGAGATTTCAGAGGCCGCGTCCCAAACCGGAGTCGGTAGTGAGCTTGCTGCCTTTCTCTTAACTCTTTCACTATTAAATATGCTCTTGTGGAGAGCATGAAACGTACACTCAAGTGACTTCGAGGACGAGAACGCTGCCAGAGATGAGCGTGATGGAAAATCCAAAATGGTTGATGCAGCTAACGTTTTGCCCACTCTATTTCCTGACGTCAGTCGGTTTAGAAACACAAAAGAAACGTTTTCCGGCAATTTCTGTGATAATGTGTAATGCTAGACAGGTCAGTGACGTAGCCCAGCCAATCTAATGAATTCTGGAACAGCCAATCAGAAAGGCAACATGTCTCTGAGCATGTCTGGAGTCGTAACATTTGCGTGCACTTAAAAATCAGGCATGGACAGATGTTGCCAAAAAGAACCGCTGATGTTATACGTGATTGTTTCAAATGGCTAGTAACACGTATTCACCACAGGCACGCTTTAATAATCTTTTGCTAAAGGTGAAAAATTAACCGATTGTTACAGCAGAGATATCCAGTGTCAAACTCCGTCACTTCTTGTTAATGTTATTGGTGGTGATGTTGAGGACAGTTGGCTATAAAAGTCCTCGGTTATTAGTGATCAGAATCACATGAAACTTGGCAGACCTGTTCTAGTGGACAATAACTAGAATTCCATGGAGTCTGATTTTGGCCTTTCAAACTGGAAACGGAATTATGGCTTCATAACTGACAAAAGTACTGAACATAACTGATCAAGTCCGACGGCTGCATGAGGCATGGACAGAACTGAAAAAGCATTAAAGAGAATAGGCAACAATACTGTGGGATCAGGTTATTCACTTTTCAACCCAGATATAGCATCATGATGTCACAGTCAGGAAATATTGAAGTTCTACTACTCCGTTATGGGCCTTTTTACAGTCCTCTAGAGCACTATGGAGGGTTACAGTTCCACAGTCTGTACATATTATGTAAATTTTTATATATGAATAAATACACAGTAGTATGGAGTACCTTCACATAAAAAAATAATAAACAAAATCTATCAGCTTGTCTTGAAAATCTACACGGAAGTTAAAAGTTCTCAATATTCTATCATTTTCAAAAGAGGATGTTTATCATGCAAATGTTTCCATCCAAAATGAGATGAGCTTCTGTTGTTTATCTAAATCATGTATTGGTGGCGATCTCTCTGATTTGTTTTGCACAAGGCAGATCTGAACACAGGCGAGAAAGTGTCCGTCCAAAGTGTCCACTCCGACTTTTCTGTCTCTTGTGATAATAAAAAACGTATCTGTTTCCAATCAGATGCACTTTTTATAAACTACATCTAGGTGTGTAACTTTACAGCAAAACGTATCTGAACCAGATTCTGAAATGTTGATTACACGAGCACGTGAATGTGTGTCCGTCCAAAAGTGTCCACTCCGAAATCTAGCTTTATGCCGTCAGGAAATTAAAACAAAAGATTTTGCGACCAATCAAAACTCACCAACAATATCCATTTGCTACATATTTTATATAATATGCATATAGAATGGAACTGATTTTAACTTTTGAAATCTTACTACTACTATTGACAATTATATTTTTTAAAGACATTTTATTGTTTTGTACATGCATACTTTCAAAGGCAACAACTTCCAAGAAAATAACGTTATAGCAATCATTCAAAAAGTACTTATAACCTTGAATATTTACGAAAATTACTACTTACAAAAAACAGCACATTAAAACCTTTATTTTTGACCCCTTTGGGACCGGTTGCTCTAAGAAACTGTGAAAACGCCCTTGTTACTGACCAGAACCGCAAAACTTTACAGGTTTATACTAAAATGACATGATTAGCTTTTGATTTTTAAAACCTGAAATTGAATTATTGTCATTACCAGCTATGTAATTAGATCAGAATACATCGCACCGCTAATGTGCAGCTTAACTGAGATTTATTTCTTTTTATCCTATTCTACACAACTACATACCCAGGTTATTCATCCAAGTCAAAAAAAATATATTATAAATACAATTTCACCTTGAAATGCATCACACAGACCCTTTTTGTCTACAGCTGGAGTGTATACTTTTTATCGTCAATAAAAACCCACATCATTAAGAATTAATTGGTTATTGAGCATGGCTTTCTTAGTGTTCAAACTGTGGCGGAGTTGGTGTCACTGCCTCAAAAGGACTCCAGATAAAGTTCTATCAGTAACGAGACCATAATTTGAAGACAGATAGATATTGGGGTTAATGCTATTCAAGAAATTATGAAATGTTAGTAGCTCTATTTTTGAGTCTAACCAAAATAAACATATACCATTAATAAATTATCTTCATCTGATAATGTGCTGAGAGATACGTGTTAGAGGTTTTTTTAAAGGTTTATGATGACCATGCCATTAAAACACAGGCTTTTAAATTAACTGAAAAGAACTTAGAGGAATCCGTGTTGATAATGCTATTTACATCCCACACAAAGAGCACCTCAACTAAATTCTCGTAGTCGGCCTGATGTTACACCCATCTGGGCACTACAGGTGGAGAGAGAGATTTTCACCTAGCAGTCCTAGTTATCAGTTCCCCAGGAGGAACTTGTAGTCTTTGGCCTGTGTTCTGCTCTGTTTTGTTTAACGACTCGGGTGTTGTTGGCCGCAATGAATAGAACTTCTTTTTATCCTGGCTTAGACCAGTACACACCTGTGAAATGGTCATCGCAGGCTTCCGATACACAAAACACTCTTTACCCGAATCAAACATGGCACCCACTGTTGAGAGGTTAGTCATGTGACCAGCACTCGGATGTCCGACTTTGAGAACGCGAGTCCAGGAAGCGCTCCACTTCTAAGATTTAAACATTGAAAATTCTGCCGTTGTCGGAAAGGTTTGAATCAAATCTCAAAGTGGGAACGTTGCAATTAGGTGTCTAAAATTTCAGCAGAAGGAGGTGATAAGTGATAGGAGACAGGATGGAGCGGAGCTAAAAAAAAATAGATCAGCAACCACAACAAAAAAAGTTACACCATGCCAATGCCAAAACAACACAGACTTTTTTTTTAACCTCAGTCTAACTTTGAAAGACGCTTCCATTCACAAAGTTTTGTGCTGATCTCGCTGACTGATGATGTAAGCAGAAGAGTCTTTTTTTTTTTTTTTTTTATACCTGCACCTCTCATTACAGGATCTGCACTGTATAACCTGACACGAAGAACACAACACAGTCTGTTACCAAATTTAGGGTTTATCATCTTACAAAAGCTAAAATAACAGCATAAACAAGCCTTCAGTCTGTGACATCTTCATTTTATGATGATCCACTGAATCCGAGTCTGATTCGAAACAGATTTTTTTTTTTTTTGGTACTGAAGGCAGGTGTTTTAACTGACATGCTTCAGAACTTAAATGTAAACAAAGAACACAAACTGTCTTGAGGCTTGCTAGGAGTGCGGCTGTGATGTTTTGCATAACTTGGGAATAAAAGATGCTTATACAGGACTTGGCAGGGTACACAGTGTGCACTGTCGAGCGGCAATCAAAATTAAAAAGGACAATCAGTGTCATGTTTGTAATGAAAGATGAAAGCAGTGTGGTCATTTTGATCACCATCATGTCAAAAAAAAACCTCATAAGCATCACAAGAGGATTAATGGATAAGCGAGCATTAGGTAAACACACTCTGTCTCTCTCCAGTGGTGAAGGTCTCATCTTGATGATTTTCCAATTCATTTTTTTTTACTCACTTGACAACACATGTAAACACAAAACCCAAACTATCTCTAATGTTTTGCATAACTTTAAAACACAGACGCAAATAACCAGAGAGAAGCTTTGGTGACTCGGAATGTTTTGGCAGCCGGACACTCATTTTTTTGATGTCCGTATCACTTCTCTACACACACACACACACAAAAAAGTGGAATCTCTCTCTAATGAAACCTGACACTCATGTCACTGAAAGTGAGATGACAAATCATAATCATAGAGCCCTGGAGGTCCCTGGGGTCCAATTGGAGGATCATGAGACTAAGAAATGGGTATCAAATTTTTTTTTTATTATTGGATGAGGAGGAGGGGTATGGGGGGGGGTCTTGTAACGAATGACACAAGTGCCATGTGAAAGACCAGCTGCTGGAGAAAGACAGACGAGTGGAAGAGCAGATGGGTGAGACAGAAACCAGAAACCAGCTGAAGCCACGGTGCTCGCGCGCACACACACACACCCACACCACCACCACCACCACCACCAACAACAACAACAAAAAGCAGCACTGCAGGATCCTCAACAAGTTCAATATGCACCAGACAAAGCTTTCCAAGTTCAAACTTGATCCTTCCTCCTGTCCACATGCAGAATGCTACCTGCAGCAGCCATGATAACCAGCATCCCTGACTACTACTGCTGCTGCTAAGAGCCCTGCTGCTGTTTTGCTAGCTTCCCCACCTCTCAGCACTATGGTGGCTAATCAGCAGCCCCCCCAACACTGCTAGCTAATAGCCACTGATTAACACAGAGGCTAATTACAACAGCCGCTGCGACCGAATATTCACTAACACACACTCACACACACACACACACACACAAGGACGAATAAAGACGCTGTCGGACATGTTGAGGCTGGAAGTGGTAAATGTTATAAACTTACCTTGCGTCTTGCTCTACAACATCAGAGATTTGTTTGAGGTGGTGACTGCGAGCAACAAACACAAAGCGGCAGCAGGTAGCCTATAGCTAAAGCTCTAAAGCTATAGCTAGCGTGCTATAGCTGCTCTGTGGGTGGGGAACAAATGGAGAAAAAATGAGTGATTTACTAACGTTAGGGAGCAAGTTTAATCATTCGAGAGGAAATCTTTCTGGAGGTGTGCGTGTTCAAAGTGATGGGATTTGGGATTGGGATCTCTGTCCTTCTTCAGTAAGAAAGAAAAGCCCTGCATGAATAAGCTCCTCCCCATCCCAGTCAAAGGGACGTGACATGGCCCCGCCCGCTGTCAGTGTCCTCATGCGTGATTGGCTAGTTTGCTGCCGTGAGGGCAAGAGCAGCCAATGAGCTCTAGGTTTTTGTGATTTAAAAACGCGTGCGTGGGCGCGTGTGTGCATGTGATACAGAGGGTGCGTGTATTTATGTGTGTAGTAGATTAGGCATGTGTGTGTGTGTGTGTGTGTGTGCGCGCGCTTTGTTGTCAATTCATAAAGCTATTTTTTTGTTGTTGTTGTTGCTGAGGAGACTTTTTCACCTCAGTCTGCTTGCTTTCAGTTGTTTGTTTTTTTTTTACCTTCAATCAGTGACATTGATGATTGACAAATGGATTATAACCCAGTTTCCCAAATAAAGGAATTCATGAATCATTATAAAGCACTACGACACAAATAAAGATGACACGTGACCATGCCCTGATATAAGGATGTAAAGAGAATAAATGAATTCTCTCAACACTACAGAAGTAAATTAGTTTACTATTTATATAAGTGTTATTTTATCATTCATACAAATTTTCTCATTTCCTTTCATTTTATACCATAAGGGCAAATTGCTCTTAGATGGCAGTGAGTGTGTGAATGTGTACACAAGGTGCCTTGCAACCGACTGAATCATTTTACATGGTATTATCCACATTATATCGGAGTATTCAATCCTAGAAGATGTTGTAATATGTTCCCAAGACATAATTAACAGATGCTGACATTCTCTTTGGGAGTGACGTGGTTGGACAGGATCAGGAATGAGTCCATCAGAGGGACAGCACATGTTGGATGTCTTG
>JAQNCB010000003.1:21185755-21196495 GCA_030068295.1 Euristhmus nudiceps | reverse complement strand
AGAGTCGGCTGAGATGGGCACCAGCCTCCCCGCAACCCTAATTAGGATTAAGCGGTTCAGAAAATGAATGAATGAATGACATGTTTATGGTACCGTAAAATAAGGTGAATAACATTGACGACCATGCTCTGTCATCATTTCAGAGCTTGATGCTGACAATATCCGAATAAATGGCAAAAAAAAAAAAAATTCAGGTTGGTGTCTATCTCAGCCAACACTGGGGGGAAGGGTTCACCCTGATCATGTTGCCAGATCATTACAGGGCAACACACACACACACACCCATTCACACGGAGCCTAAGGCTTTGGACCGTGGACAAGGACATGAAGAACATGCAAAGTCCACACAGAAGCACCCGGTACTGTGACTCGGAGCTGGGACCTTCTTGCTGTGAGGCAGACGTGCTAACCACTGCCCCATCGTGCTCCCTGGTTTTTGTTCCTTTCATTCATTCATTCATTCATTCATTTGCTGAACCACTTAATCCTAATTAGGGTCAAATGGAGGCTGGTGCCCATATCAGCTGACTCTGGGCGAGGGCAGAGTACACCCTGAACAGCTTTCCAGGCTGTTTGCCCCATATAATGGTATCAAGTAACAACAAAAACAAAGTATTTTATAATATCACAGTAATATTTGGATATGCACCAACAGAGTGTCACCTCAAACTGTCATATATCTAATGTTCTAATTTTACACTTTACAATTCTTTCATCTGAAGTTTATCTGGCAAGTTTTTTATCTGAACATCACAGTTGAAGGGCCCAGAGCCACAGTGGTCTACCCTCCAAAAACTGAAAAATGTCCGGCGCGGGACTAAACACACCAACGCCGCGTTGTTACTGGAAGGTGATATGCTCCATATGCAGATAGCTGGAGAGGAGAGCAGGTTGCAGAAACAAACGTCTTTATTAAAGAAAACCGAACTAAGTAGCCCTTTTCCTCAAAAGGAGAATGCCCACAGACCGACAGACTGACAAACAGAAAACAAACCGACAGAATCACGAACAGGATACAAAGTATGAACCGGCAAACGCACGTTAAACTCAAGATCTATAAATAGCCCTCCTTAACTCGAAACAGCTGTTTGTAAACTCTGTAAGGGGAGGGTGAGCACCTCAACAGCGCCCCTAGCGGCAGACTCGTGCCAAGCCATGACAGAAAAATGAGATAAGGTCTATGTGTGCCAGAATGGTCCCTTCATCTTCTTTATGAATCACATCATGAACATCTTCATTTTTTTTTTAAATCGAAAAAACTTCATGTCATTTTTCTCAAAAACAGCGTTCTGTTGGTTAGCCCAGTCTGGATCTCGGCTCTGCAATTGTATTGAGTTTAATCAAACTTCCTTCACAGTACCAGGAAGAAAATGTACTTAGAGAAGTGGCTGAAACCGAAAACCCTTAATCCTTTTTTGGAATTCTGTTACACTTACTTACAAACAGGTACAACTCGCCAAACAGATGTGCCAAGCATGAACGACTGCAGATTTGTTGACCTGGAACGAGTGAGAACAGGAGATATACATGACTCCAGACTCGATTCTCAGTGCTATCTATAGAGATTTCCTTTATCTATTTTATTTTCTTAACAGAAATCATAAAGGCTTTATATGCAGAGTGTGTTTGTGTTAATTTCCCATTGCTTTAAAACCAAACCAGACAGGTTTAGTGAGGAAGTCATTAGGAAGATCCAGAAAAAAAATAAAATAAAAAACAGCCAAAGAATTAAGCAGAGGTATATAGATTGAACACCTATTGAATAGAATTACAGGCCACCAAATAAATTAAGAGCTTCAAAAGTAAGGGACTTTCTAATATTTAAATAAAACTACAGTGGAAATATACAGAGGTTTTTTTTTTTTTTTTTTTTTTTTTTTTTTTTACCAAGGATAAGGGCATCTTCAGGTAGAGCTCAGAAAGAAACTTTGATGCTTAATAGGGTAAAATTAAGGGGTGATATATCTCTTACTCAATTCCAGTATACAGTCATCCCTTGCTATATCATCATATTCATCAAAAAAATATAAAAATATGGAAAAATAGGGGGAAAGTTCAGAAAAATGCCACAAGGGGTCACTACTGACTCGGATTCGGATCCCAGCCTCTTCTTCTTCTTCTTCTTGTGTTACACAAATGCTGGGAAATTCGTCTCGACCAATCAGCTTGCAAGATTTCAGAGTCGCATCCCAAACCGGACTCGGTAGTGACCTTGCGGGCTTTCCATTAATTTTTTCACTATTAAATAGGGAAAAGTTAAGGGCATCATTTCACACATTAGCTACCTACAATTATAATTTTAAGCTAACCACCAGCTAGCCCTTGGAAATAAATGAGTCAAGCTGGTCTGCGGAAACATTTTCATACATAAAAGTGGTCCCTGGTGCAAAAAAAGGTTGGGGTGCCCTGATTTAAAGGATGGTCAAATTTTGTATATTTATGCTTTTACTTTCTTCTCCCAGAATTTGACATCAAGAATCAGAAAACGAGAAATATATTTTTTTCTTCCATTTTGACGTGTTTTGCCATCTGATAAATGCTATAATTGTGAAGGAAGAAGAATAAACATTTGATAGAAACCACCTTCTTCATCTGTACAGCAGATAATGGCGTATAGAACACATACAGGCACGTGGATATGCTAGCAATGTGTGTGCAAGACTGAACCTGTTGCTGAGCTGTCAGGTTACATATTATATTTCTTTAGTCTGAGAGACCTATTAACATACTGGCTCTGTAGTGGTGATGGACTTTGTGATGAGTGGTCCCAGGTTTAGGATATAAGTGTGCCAGTATGTTTTCATGTGTGAACATAGCTAACAGTGTAAAGCCATCAACAATGCTAATAGGTTTTGTGTTTTCTCATGCAGGGGTTTAATAAAGATTGTTTGATAGCAACAACATTGAGGAAGGAATTGTCTGCCCATAGGTTTTCTGTTACGTCGGAACAGAAATAGTCTTATTGCGTTGTTCATGTAAGAAATCTTCCAATAAAGATTGCTCATGAAATATATTCAGCTCTAATAATAATAATAATAATAATAATAATAATAATAATAATAATAATAATAATAATAATAATAGTGGGGTGCCTATCTTCTGAACAGCTAAAAAAAACCCAAAAACATCGCAGGGCAACAAACGTACAAAACAATTTGGGACAACCAATTAACCAAATGCACAAAAGCTTTCTCCAAAAGTCCAAAATGTTTTGGACTTTTGGAGAAAACTGGCATGCCCTGCAGAAACCCACACAAGCACAGGGAGACCATGCAAACTCCACACAGAAATGCTGAGCCTGGGATTCGAACCTAGACATTTCATGCTGTGAGGCATACATGCTAACCACTACGCCTTCTTACTCATTCATTCATTCATTATTCATTCACTTTCTGAACTGCTTAACCCTAATTAGTGTCAGAGGAAGGCTGCCACACATTTCAGGTACGCCATTATGCTGTCTGAGAAAAATTGATGTCTATGAGTGCATCGATAGAGCAGATGTACAGTTGCTTATTTGGCATCCACCCTTATTCAGAGCAAGAGTAGTGTTTTGTAGTCACCATCAAAAGCATATCATGATAGTACAATGTAATAAAATCTAAGAATGCTACCAATAAAAAGAACTTTGTGCTAAGTGAAGAGGTAGGTCATCAATCCACATTTGAATACAGCCAGTGGACGTTTATACCACCACCCAGGCTTTTGTTGCATGCCTTCCTTTTGTCTTGAGATACCTAACTTAGCAGGGCATGCAAAGCAGAGTTGGATAAGTGTCTTCAGGTAGGTTGGTTGATGGTCAGCAGTTTGCAGGCAGCTCCAGGATGCCAGAAGGCCAAACAAAGCAAGGGTGTATTGGGTGAAAATGTAAGATGTCATGCTGCTACATTCTATATCAGTTGCAAGGGCTTGCTGGCATCCAAGACCGTTGTAATGGAGCAATCTAGGTATGAAATAGGACCAAAAAGCACCCGAGCACCCACTATGGTAGATAATCACCAGATACTCATATCGTTATAAAGAATAACCCTCATATTGTTCTAAAGAAGGTTAACAAGATGGAGAGTTGTCTGAAATTATTCCCAAGAGTCATTGACATTTGGTGTAATCCAAACATTCTGTAGGGCATTAATAAGATCTTGGCCAGAGGATGAATCTTCAGGGATATACACTAGCTCAATCATAGAGGAATTTAGCTAGTGATGAATTTGTCTGGTTTCTCAGGTTGAAGGCTCTGTAAGAACATGAATGTCTGAAGTAAAAAAAAAAAAAGAGAGTATGGCAGAGTATCATTAATATAACAGTGACATGAAAGACCATTACCTCACTCTGAAGCAGCCATAAAGGAACAATGGAAAAGGACCTAGAACTGAGCCGTGTGGAATACCAGTGGTGAGTCAGTGTGCATCCCCTAACCATTCCTTTAAGTATAAAGCACACTGTCAACATACTGTGTCACTTCTCCAATGGTTATGAAGATGGGAAAAAATCTTTCGACTGAAAATGTTAAAGCTTGCTTAGAAGTCAAGTAGGATGATAACAGATAATAGTGTGGTTGCTGCAGTAGTATAAACCTTTATTTTTGTGGTACCATTTTAGAGCCATACTTGTTTTGATCTTGTGCTTGTCATCCTAACCGCCTCCTCATTTGTGTTTTTAAAGCATACTTGAAATTTTCAAGCTGAGTAAATGAGGTACTTCAGAGTCTAAGAAATATAAAGCAGCTGGTGTTGCTGAATGCTCTGACGTGATACAGGTTCAAATCCAGGCTCTAGTCAGTGCCAGAAAGTTGAAAGTAACAAAGGAAACTAAAGCTGGGATGATGTAAGCATTGGATGATAGACTGGCACAGTATCGATAACATAGCAATGATATGAAAAACCACGTAATTATATTACCTCACTGAGAGAACAGCTATAGAGAAAGAATAGAAATGGACCAAGCTCTGACCCTTGTAGAATACCAGTGGAAATTCTGCTTGGTGCCAATATACATCCCCCTACTTTCCCTCTTGGTACAAAACAGACTACCGGTAGGTAATTACACAGGTTCCATGACATATGAAAATAAATGGCAAAATCTTATGACCGGCCATGTCAAAACATGTTAAGAATCAAGTAGGATGAGAACAGGCGAAGGTTTTTCTGCTATTGCAGTTTTTTTTATTATTGTATGAATCTTTGTTGTAGTGGAAGGTTTTTTGCTCTTTTGTTACGGGCTATGTTCAGGGTTTTCATCCTACTGGGATGTTGTTTGGGGTATAATCTAAATATCGGATAAAGTTGCTCAAAAATGACAAACAGTATACCAGCCTCTGCAATGGCCTTGCGATGGCCTTGCAAGCTGTCCAGTGTGTACATCCCCCCCCTCGCTTGGAGTTGGCTGAGATGGGTGCCAGCCTCCCCGCGACCCTAATTCGGATTAAACAATTCAGAAAACGAATGAATGAACGGACATACCAGCCTCAAGGAGTATGCAACTGGGCAACCGTAGCCTAATGGTAAGAGAAACGGCTTTGGGACCGAGCGGTCGCTGGTACGATTCTCGAACTAGTAAGGAAAATGTGTGGCACTGAGGTAGTGATCTCCACCTTTCCTTCCTCCACATTCATGGCTGAAGTGCCCTTGAGCAAGGCACCGAACCCCCAACTGCTCTCTGGGCACCCCAACGTGTGTGGCAGCCCACCGCTCCTCCGAGTATGTGCTCAACTACTTATTATTAGTCAATTCAGTTGGTTTTGTAAATTTCAAACAATTAGACACAGCTATGGTGATCCAGAGGAGCTCCGTTAAGTCCAGGGTGCTCAGAACACTTTTAAGAGGCTGGGATAATGCTTAAATACCTCTCTATGTCTAATGGAGCTTTGAATATGCTATTATCTAATTTACTGCCATTACTGCAGTGAGTTATACTTTCAAGACTAACGCATGAACCATGAGTGCAGGAGGGTGTTTGAATCATTAATCACACATATATACTGCAGATCAACATTTACAGTGGATCACATTGTAGTAGGAGTAGTGGTAGTGACAAACAGGCCAGTCATGACACTTGGTCAGTAATAAATAGACACCATTGCCGATATTTTCAGACAGTCATTCTCCCGCTGCTTCCCCATTGCTCAGACACTGAACACTATTCGTGTTGTTATTTTCCATCAGCCAGTTGTGGCATTTGGCTCGTTGGCTTTGTAGCTATTTGGAGGCTCAGCCATGATTTATGATCTGTGATGATTTATGCTAATATTTCGCAGTAACCTAAGGATCTGTTTTATCCTCAGGTTACAGTGGGCTGCTGACAGGATTATTGTGCGTCATCCATGCATGGAATCATTCTGTTTATGTTTTGTATGTCGACGATGTGATTCGCTATAAAGACCAATAATAGAACCTACCATGGAGATGGTGGAACATCCATGTTTGGATTATTTATAAACTCACTCACTTACTCAGCCATTTGCTGAACTGTGTAATCCTATTTGGGTCTCAGCTGACACTGGCCAAAGGTGGGATACACCCTGAACATCTTGGCAGACCATCACAGAGCCAACACACAACCATTTACACTTATACCTAGAGGCAATCTGAGACAGCCAATTCGCATAACGAGAGCATCTTTGGACCATCCGAGGAAACCCACGCAAGCACAGGGAGAACATGCAGACATAGAACCCGCACAGGAATGCCCAGGCCCGGGACGCGAACCCAGGACCCTCTTGCTGTGAGGCAGATGTAGGAACCACTACAACACCGTGACGCCCTATCCATGAACATTTTATGTCAGTTCACATGTCAGTTATTATTATGGAGCCTCTGTATAGAGACTATGATTGAAATGCACAGAAGACTTGCTGTATGTTAGTGGTTTGTGTCAGTGTAGTATTATCATAGTTTGTTTAGCCAGAGCTGTAGTAAGTAGTCAAAAAATAAGTGAGTACACGATGGCAGCAAAGTGACCGAGGCGTGCGGAGTGCGGAGCGGGGGGGGGTTGCTTTGAAACTATTTATCCCTTCATCCCTTCATCTCCGCGTCTGGGAGGGGCTTTGAAACTATTTAGCACTTCATCTCCGCTTTTTATTTACACGTTCGCGGAAATTTATGTTGATCAACTAAAAAGTAGATTAATTAAGTCAGTACTCGCAACTCAGCCGCTAAAATAAATGGGTATACGGCGTGTACCGGCATGTGCCCACTACTACAACCCTGTATTTAGCCATATTATACACTAGCATACCTGTGTGTATGAATATGTGTGCGTGCATGTGCTTAAAATTGTATGACTATCATTCACGTATTTCGGGTCATTGATCAATAAAACAAAAAAAAAAGTAATTACATTATTGTAGGGTCGTAATGTACTGATGCTTAATGAGCTGCATCTGTACAGAATATTTTGTCCTATCCACCAAGGGAAAAGGCAAAAAGCATCACACATTTTTCGCCAGCAAATGGGTTTTTAGGGCTGTTCTGTTCCTTACATCATTTTGTCATTTTCTTGGGGAATTTATATGATGCTCGGTTCACATGAGGATATAAAGAGGCATAAACTCAAGCAATTGAAGTTACCATTAGAAGTTCTACACTAACCAAGAATGCAGCATTCTGGGAAATATTCCAACTGCAGAAATGAATCCTACAACCCTATATATTTCTATCGGACCCATAAATGCATTTTATTATTATTTATTATAAGGAAAAGGTGTTATTTCCTTCAAGGTTAATATTACAGAGGATGCCTGCTAAAGAAATGACTGATCACACAGAGCCTGCTTGAAGTGATACTCGATTTGCTATCTTTCATAATTAAAGGGGACCAAAGATGTCTGTGTGTGTCTCACCATTCTAGAATTTCAGGCATGATCGTCAGGCATCAGCATTCCCCATTTGAAAAACACACCACCCTCCTTTCGAAGTGTGTGCTGCATTTTGATGGCACTGTAACGATAATGGTGCCGTTAATTATAGAATCCAAATAGGGGGAAACACTGAAATTTCCTATTATACTAAATGTTCCAAGCATTTTTTTTTCATGATGCTACTTGTAGCCTGTCCTATCATGATCTATCCCACCTATGAATAAGCAAACTATCAAAGTCCAGCTCCACTGATAATATCAGGTGTAATGTTGAGTCGATGATGTTGTTTTGAGAGATTGACCGGAGCCATTGTTTCTGTGTTTTATCCCATTAAGTGTACAACATGAATACAAGGCTCGGTACAGCATTGTTCGCAGACTGCCCATCAGTTTAAGTCCATACAGCAGCTGGTCTTTTCAACAGGGCTCCCTTCCAGTAACAGTATCTCATCTAACCAGTTAAAAATTCATCACTGGTTTTCTAGGCCCCCATACTCAAAGATCATTTGATTTAATAGGATCTTATTATAGCCAGTAAGACGTCGCTGACAGCCTGTTTACTTGACATGAATGTCCTGCGAATATCAGACGCTTCTATTAGGTCTAGGTCTAAGATATGTGAAGTATTTTGATAAGCTGTCTTTATTTATGGCACGCATCCTTGTAATTCTAGCTACACTTCTCTTTGTTGTCTTTGGGATAAAATGGATTGTGTGCTGGTTAGCATTTTAACTTTCTAATTTTGTTCTCGCTGACTCTTCACTTATGTACCGAACCGCTTAATCCTACTACCGGTACTAGGGTCGCGGAGAGGCTGGAGCCTATTTCAGCCGGCACTGACTGAACAAAGGTGGCTAAACCATTGAAAGTCCAACGCACACAACCATTCACTATTAAGAACAATTTGGAACAGTGTATTTGGCTTAATGTTGTATGTCGTTGGGCTG
Organism: Euristhmus nudiceps; assembly: GCA_030068295.1. NCBI lineage: Eukaryota > Metazoa > Chordata > Actinopteri > Siluriformes > Plotosidae > Euristhmus > Euristhmus nudiceps. The sequence continues at coordinate 21,187,694 of JAQNCB010000003.1, read as the reverse complement.
TGGGAGGAAACTCACAAAAACATAGGGATGAACATCACAACTCTACTGAGAAATGCCCGAGCCTGGCCTGGGACTTAATCCCAGGACCTTTTTGCTCTCTGGGAGACATGCAACCACGACGCCACGGTAGTTTATGTGCGTTTCTTCCGTATGCTTTCTTATACGAAAGACAAATCAGCATTTTCTTGCTTTGTTGAAAAGCATACCGTATTCACCGGACTATAGAGCGCACCTAAATATAAGCCGTACCCACTAAAATTTTAAAGAAATGCCTATTTTGTCACAGATAAGCCACACCAGACTATAAGCCGCTGATATCCAGGCTGAGAAATAAGATATTTACTATATATATTATGCTGTATGTATAAAAACACACTCATAGAAGCTAAGCACACTCACAGAAGCTAAATAGTAAGTCTGGATGAGCTTAATTATGCTGCATATTTCAAAACACACTCATGGAAGCTAAACAGTCCATTCCAAACGTATCCACAATCCATTCACAAATGGTGGCAAAGCTCACATGGCGCTGCCTCCCAGTCGTAGTGAAAGAGTGTTCACCACTTGAATTCTCTTGCTGCGTATTCCCATTTACGACCGCATAAGAAATTGCCTGTAGTTTGAATTGTACTTCGTAATCATGTCTCTTCGCTGGTGCCATCGTCGGCGGTCCGTAGCTGTGTACCCACTTGTTTTAGTGGCTGACTTGCGTGTACTGACTTAATTTGGTTTACTTTATAGTTGATCAACGTTAATTTCCGTGAATGTGTAAATAAAAAGCGGAGATGAAGTGCTAAATAGTTTCAAAGCCCCTCCCACACACGGAGATGAAGTGCGAAACAGTTTCAAAGCCCCTCCCAGACGCGGAGATGAGGTGCTAAATAGTTTCAAAGCTCCTCCCAGACCCCCCTTGCAGGAGGGGGATACCACCCCCGCTCCCCGCGTCCGCGCTCTGCTCTCCTTGGTCGCTTCGCTGCTGTCGTGTACTCACTTATTTTTTGACCACTACAGCACTGAGTATACCTATCTACTGGGGGCGTGGTGGAGGTACGCGTGCTTTACATGATGTTCTCTAATTGGTTTGACGCTGCCAACGCACATAGCGTAACTCCCACTACCTGTCTCGTTTTTGCACTTCCTGCTAGAGCGCCCCCTGAGGGCTGAAGAAAAATTCAGAGAAAATCCACATCGCTATATAAATAAATCGCATGGTTCAAAGTGTGGGAAACAAGTAGCGACTTATACTCCGGAAAATATGGTACATATTTCATATTAGCTATTGAATTATTAAAAAAAGCATAGCGGATGCACACTTGCGTTTACCTTTAAATCAATTTATGTTATTATTGACTGGTGATTATATAAATTGGTCATTGCCAAAGTTTGATGTTAAATATAATGAAATACTAACTAACTGTCTATCATCTAGTGTGCTCGGTTCAAATTTGTAACAGTGATGTGATGTGTGTTCATATTAGCCCCGGGTTGTGTGGGTGTGCCTCAGTCTGCTCATCTTCACTACTGTTATTTTATCAGTGTTTCATTACTGATCCCTTAATAATGAACACTGTACAGAGATAATATCGCTTTGTTAATGATCTCTTCAGGAGACTTATTGCTTATGTCATTCCCATATTTGTTTTAAGCCATAAGATGCATTTAATACTGTAAATCTTTTACTAAGACATAATGTGAAGATAAATCATAAATCGCCTTATATCTTCAATGCATGCCTGCTGCGGATTGAATAAAACTGCTAGCCATGAAAGCACTGTGTACGTGTTTCTGTGCCCTTGGCAGTTTAGTCATATTTTAACTTGTAAGATAAAGCATACAACCTTGGCTCCATACAATCTTCGAGGTTGCAGAATTAAAGAGTCAGTGAAAAGTTCTGATTGGCTGTTCCTGTTGGGGGGGGGGGGGGGGGGGGGGACACCAA
>JAQNCB010000003.1:20888457-20899470 GCA_030068295.1 Euristhmus nudiceps | reverse complement strand
AAAAAAAAAAAAAAAAAAAAAAAAAAAAAAAAAAAAAAAAAAAAAAAAAAAAAAAATCACAAACATAAATCAGGCTCTGAGTCGAGAGCAATGAGAAATGACCACTGGGATAATGAGACCAAGGAATCATTACTACCTTGAAGTAGTCTAGGAACTGTTTGAGTGTCATTTCCTCTTCGCTTGGCTGAACACCCTTCACTTCGAAGCGGTCCCACAATGTCCAGTCAATTTCATAATACTGTAAATGAGACCAACAGGGATGGTTTGAACGAGCAGCTGGACAACACCCAACCCATCCACACCCACTCATCACGGCAATTCCAGGAACATACCTTGTGCTTGGGTGCAGCAATGGGTTCGGAGAAGGCGAAGAAGGGCAGCGCGAGGTTCATGAAGCCGTTCTTATACGATTCGAGCTTCTTGTGACCCTGAACGATCTTGAGCAGCTCCAGACACACCAGGCCGACTACTGCGGCTGTTGTCGTGGCGATGGCGGGGATGATTTTACCAGCAATGAGCTTGCTCTATATGAAAAAGGGTAAAAAAATAAATAAATAACCACGCAAATACACGATGGATGTTAGCCATTTTTTTTTTCGGGAAGCAGGAACTACGACTCACCTTGTGTCTGTCTGCTGGAGGGATATCATAATTCTCTGCTCGCAAATTAGATGCTGCTACTATGAAGTCCATGTGGAAGTTTGTATCATCATCCTAAACATGCCATGGGGGAAAAAAAAAACAAAAAAACCATTTAAAAATCAATCTCAAGCCTCAGAGTTTTAAGCACTTTAAGCACACAGAAACTGGCTGTTGAACCTTTTCAAAGTCGATGGAACAGAGCTTAAACTGGGACGCTGCGTCTGCAGACGGCAGGAGGGTTTTCAGCTCCTCAAGCCTTGAGTCATCTGTAAAAGAACAGCATTATGACATCAACACGGGTATCACAGCCATTAACACGTTGGGTTACTGAACAGACTGTTCCACAGTGTCACCAGTATGCCACTGTTGGACACAAAAGGTCCTCAGTTGTACAAATGAGAAAAACAATGTGCTCCAGATAAGTGCGGCTGCCAAATGCCATTAATGTTATCAGAATCAGTTAAGAGAAACAAACTTGCGTAGCATTCATTTTTAAGTAAAAGGATCAGTTCCCTCTTTCATGGTTCTGACCGCGTCATTGCAAAGCCCTTACCCACTGAAGAATTGGCGTTCTGCAGCTCCTGATCAGATACGTGGATTTTAACTCCGGATTTTGGGGTAAACTCTGGTACTTTAACATTCTGCAACATCTTGGCCACAGCTTCACGATCGGTGAAGCTTTGCATTCCATACGTCTTAGCAAACAGGTTGGCTGCAGCAATGATGTAGTCCATGTGTAGATCCTAACACACAACAGAACAAAAAAAAAAAAAAAAAAAAAAAAAAAAAAAAAAAAAAAATCCACTCTGCTTTTAGTACACTTGGTGGCCCCTTGGACTCTCTCCCACCGGATAGTAATGAGTGTTGAGTGACGTGGACAGCTCAGAGTACAGATGTGAAGCGAGTCAAAAGTTAAGATGCACCGAGGTCTGATTGGTCATCCCACATTCGGAGGTGGCCTGATCCACAATACCTCCACACTAAGTGGAATGGATCCTAGCGCGCATGGGCCACACTGAAGGACTGCCTACTCAACTCGCAACTAAGCACAAGTACAAACTTACTCCAGCACCCACAGTGTCAAAGTGTTACAATTCTTTAAAAGCTTACTGCCTTTGACTTTTTTTTTTTGGCAGAGAGCCATTAATACTCCAGAACATCTCCCGTACTGTCTTTACACTCCATAGACAAATTAAAAGCAGTTATTTAATCCAAAAGCAACTTTCAACCCCTCAAACTCATTTGCTGAACTGCTTAATCCTCGGGTTAAAGGGAGGTCGGGGTCCACCTTACTGGGTGAAGGTGAGGTACACCCCACAGAACTCACCATACCATCACACAGCAACACAACCATTCACAGTTACACTTGGGGGCAACTTGAAACAACCAGTCAGCCTGATGCGCAGGTTATTGGACTGTGAGAGGACACCAAAAATACCCAGAGAAAACCCACACAAACACCAAAGAAATGCAAAAGCATCGATTCCAGGACTCTTGTGAGGTAGATGTGTTACCCACCACACTGTCTTCCTCCTCAGACAATCACAAACACATACACTTGTTATTGATTTTTTTTTTTTTTTGCCATTTCGTATACATTAAAATGCACGTATTTTTTGGGCGGTCTCATCCTTCAGTTTTGGAGTGAGACACTTCTCTGAAGGCTCCCTGGCCTCAGCTGCAGTACTTTATTAAACTGGCCAAGGGACGTCTGAAATCATATATCAAAGTCAAGCTAAAATGTAAGATCTTAAGCCAGAGCATACAATGAGACTTTCATCTCACACAACACTTACAGGACAAACACTCAAACTAAACTTATAATGTAGATGCCCTGGCAACAAATTACAGCCCAAATAAGACCATTCTATTTATTTAGGTAGCACCAGAACACTGTTGGAGAGACACATATGAGGAGGTGTCCGCCTTGTGGTTAGAGAAGCAACTTTGGTACTGAAAGGTCACCGGATCGATTACTGAACCAGCAGGGCAGGAAAAACGTGTGGTACTGGGGGAGTGAGCTCCACATTCATCATGGCTGAAGTACCCTTGAGCAAGACGACTCTCCCCAAACTGCTCTCTGGGTGCCAAAATGTGCGCCTGCCCACTGCTTCAAGAGTATGTGCTCCCACCACTTTGGATAGGTTATATGCACAGGTCAAAGTTTCCCTTGTGGAATTAGCCTCTTACCTACCCTATGGGAAGAATTAACCCCCTCCCCCATCCCTGCGGGAAAAGCGAAAAATTATATTTCCTAAAGCATCGTTTTAAAGTGAAATAATCGCGTTATTACTTCAAATCGGTTAGTTAGACTCTGTCACCACCTCATGTTCACATCCTTCCAGGAACACTAAGCGATTTTCGGGGAAAGGTAGGTAAAGGGTTAATACTGTGCATTTTATTTTATTTATATACATGCACGTCACCTTAAGGGCATTGGAAGTGAAGTGCTTCATCTCACGGAGTAAACCAGCATTTGCAAATGTATGAGAGCAAAGAAGCGTGATATCACAAGTAGTCACTCGAAATGCAATGAACACCAGCTGTCAAGTGATGTACTTGGAGCTGTCCGTCTCACTCGGTACGTACAGCACGTTAATGCCAGGTTTGAGAAAGGGGACCTGACAGAACACAGCTAGACAACTTGGTTTATGTAACGTTGTTTTGCAGAGAAAACTCACATTACTGGTGCTAAATTCTAGAGGATGGGGGCATCTTTTAGGTCCTGACCAGAAAGGTGCTCCAGAGCTTGTGAGCTGGAGGGAAAAGTAAATGGCATATTAATATTAATTTAGGTATAATAAGGTACGAAATGCTAACAGTTGATTGTAGTGATTAATAAGAGCAGACTGTTCTGCAAAAATGTCTGATATAATACTTGGTTTTATACATTTGTTAAAATAGAACAACATCAAGGGAAAGTCAGAGGACACGACTCGCCTGGTCCGGAGGGAAGTTGTGCAGTAATTGGCGAATGTTGTTACTGTATTGGCACTGCCAGTGGTTACGTGCCCAAGCGACACAATCGTCATAACTTCGGGGGCAATCCGTCACCAGACTCTTATACACCCCCTCCAGGACTTCTGCAGGCTGGGCACCAGGCAGCTTCAACGTTCGCTCCATAAACTTCGGGTCTCTGTGTTTGTGTGGGTCGGATAATAAAAGCAAAACAGAACTCCTTTTTATTTTGAACAGGAAGTGATTCTCAAACTTCACCATAGAACTAAAACTTGACTTACGTTAAATATTGCATGGCGTTCTCAGAAGGTTGTTTAAAAAGTCCCTCAAACTCATCACGAGCCCACTGAGAAAGGAAGACAGAGGAAGCCTTAAACTAGATGGACCACAGTAACCACAGTAACAGAGTGCCAACACCAACACCAACACACACACACACACACGTATGTTGAGCAAAGTGCATTTAGCACAACTGTCTCACCTGGAGTGTGTGTTCAATAGCATTAGGGAAGTTCTTCAGTGTACAGATGGGGATAGACTTCTCTGGGGGATCCTGACTAGAACTGTACGACTCTGTGAGGAAGGGAATCACCACCTGTACATTCCCCTTAGTGCCCAGAGTACCAGACTCCAGCAAAGGTTTACGGTAGTACACACACCTGCGATCCATATACATACCTGCACAAAAAGTACAGACATCACATCACTCATTCAGTGTGCGGCACTCGTTTACATCAGACACTCAGTTCTGACTTACAAAGAAATTTACCATCAAACCAGAACAACTAAATATGTACTTGGTTTATTTTTTCCTCAGAAAATTCTGGAGATTTATACTTACGTGCATCCACGTTGTCCAAGGCGTTGGCGACTCCATCCAGACTCTCAAAGAAATCGTCGTCATAGACTTTTTCCGTGTCGGGCCCGACGCGGTTCTGATGGCCCGTGATACGGAAAGATGGATTCATCTGCTTCACAGCAGCAGCGGCGGTCTCGCTCTTCATCTTCTGCTCATCAGAGAAATGACACATGACAGCCAATTATCACCTTCACTCATCATTACAGCACCTGAACTTACTGAGAGAGTTTGCAAATGCTCAAAGTCTCAACAACAACCCTAAAGTATCATGTCAATCACTGTACTCAGCATCATTTGATTTGGTCGTAGGGAATATACTGTGCATGACACCGGGCTTAAAGCCCAATTCTGACAGTCAAACAAAATGCGACCTGTGAAAGTGAATTAAGTATGACTCACTTTCTGTACAAGTTAATACTCCGTGTACAAATTAGGTCTCACCGTGACATCCCATGGCCGGAAAAGGAACTGACGATTCAGGTTAGATTTCTCAATTGTGTCCATGTCAGTAACGATGACTTCGCCCTCCCCACCGGCCAAACCCATCATAGCAAAGTTCTTTAGCAGTTCACAGCCAATTGCTCCTGCACCAACCTGAAATAATGCAGCAAAAAATAAAATTTATTACCACCACAATAAGGTCAAAAAAAATAAATAAATAATAAAAAAAACCCTTTGTTTCCGGTAACATTGCAGAATAATTTTGGGTCAGTAAAACTTTGTTCTCCCCCCCCACAGAAGCGGAGATGAGGGGGGACCCCCCCTCTCACAGTACCGCTAAACTGAACACCCCGGTTTTCTTAGAGACAGTGTACCTATTGACACTGAATAACAGTCTATTATTAAATAACCACTAGGTTACAAAAACACATGAAAAAAACTTTAGTCAGCTCAAATAAAAGGGAGTCGGTCGCATGACCGGAAACAAAAGTTTTTTTTTTTGCCTAACAGACTACTCTCTAATTAGAGTTCTAGTTCGGCCAATCAACCAATAACCTTATTTTTTAACAGCAATACCAAAATGTGATAAAATGACCTCAAACTAGAACTCACCAAGAAGTAGCGTTGTTTGGCTAACAGGTCCTGCAGCTTTGTCCCAAAAACAGCAAGTTGTCCATCATAGCGACAGCCTCTCTGAAAAACACAGCAATCAGGTCGAAAATTTATAGAACACACTAAAATGCGCATAAACACATGACAAAACCCAGAGAGGCAATTGAAAAGTTATCCTTTAAACTTACAGGTGCACATTCCTCCTCTGTGAGAACTACCTCTTCAGCTTCAGGTAAACATTCCAGTGCATCAAAATACAGCCACTGCAAAACAGGCATAAATTTGCCTGTGCATGCCTGAAGAAAGATAGAATCACAAGTTCCTAAATAAATAATAAAATAAATAAAATATTTTTACATCATTAATAAGACCCTGGGCACCGACATCAGAGCTGCAATGGACAAGAAGCATAACAGGAAGCTTAATTACCTTCATAACCTCCTGGGCAGCAAGCCCACCGATAAAGGCATTGACTGGAGCCAGGTCTCCAGCTGCAACACAGGAGAGCTTTTTCAGCACTGCCTGATCCAGCTCCTCCTGCTTGGCAGAGCCAGACTGGGCTGCATTCACTTCCCCAGCCAGTGCAACCAACTCATCTGCATCAGACTGCAGAGGACAGAAAACACTTGCTGAGTCAGCTGTGTTTCAAACAGGAATCAGCAAGAATTACAGCAGTACACAGAGGTCATTATTACACAGGAAGCACAGGTTACAACACAAGTCGCAAGAAAAGCTGTAAGGAAATAAATTTAAAAGGGGCAAAAAGGAAACAATTTCAGTCTACCAAGCACACATTGACCAAACAGAGCCAGCGCTCCAACATTCTCACAAGACTCATTAAAAACCAGTTTAATCTCCAGGAACAAAAACCTGTCGGAGTAAAGAAAGGAACTAAAAGTCAGGGTCTCGTTAGGATTTTTTTAAATCATAAATAAAGCAAAACATGTAAATAATCAACTAGAAGGTAAAATCTGCTGACATTTTCCCACCCAAATAAATAAGACAGATAGATACACAAGGGGAGGTTTAACCGGGATTCAAACCCACAGCGACCTCAGAATTATGAACCCACCCGGGCAGCGCCAATCCACCAAGATGACATGCAGGTTACCTTCACAAAAACTTTTAACTGGTTTCCATTTACACTATACAGCAGGCAGAGGAGGCCTTGTGGTTCAGACTTTGCCCATAGGTTTTAGCACAGTGGGGGGTCTAACACATCTACATTTAGAGTGATGTGTCCCATTGTAAATAAAAATAAAAACCTGCCACCACACACAATCAGCATTTCTGTGCCCTTTGCCTTCACAGTCACACACATTGACAGACAACCCACAAGTGGTCTGCCTACTGCGTAGAACACGCAGCAAAAAGTGAATCGATCATATCAAATTGGTTCATTTATTATTTAAAAAAAAAAAAAAAAAAACCCTCACCCATACCTCCTTCAATAAGGATCCACCCAACCATTTAAATTGATTACAGATAATCGACTGCTACAGGAAACACATATTGGATACAGATGCCATCCAGGATTATTTGTTCTGGGTATAAATCAAAGACCTGACCTTTATAAAAGCTCCCTCAAGTGTACTGCATCCCAAGCATGACAGACCATGACAGACCATGACATGCAATCACTTGGCTCTTAAACCAGCAGCACCGCTGCCTGCTTAGTCCCTGAACATGCAACAATAACCCTATCAGAAACATGCAAAGAAATACTGACCTGGTTCCAGGGTTTGGGAGAACGGCTGTGTTTCTTCTCGAAGGCATGCAGAGCCTGGAAGCCCACGTGCAGCTGGCCAGGACGGTCAAACTTTGAGAAGTCAGTTAGCAGAAACTCGGGCTCCAATAACGATGATGCAAATGTTTTCTGCAATCAGATGGGCAACACGGGGGATAAGATTCAGGGGGGTGCCTTTATTAACGAACGCTCAGAGCATTCGTGTTCGAGACGGCTGAAAACTTACAAAAGACACTTTCTTGGGCATCTTGACCTGTGTTACAATACCACCCCTCACATAGTCAGAGAATGATGTGGTGTCACAAATACTGAAAGTGTAGGGCCCTGTGGAGAGAGACTGCCATTACTGCATGTATACAAAATTTTTAGATACATTTTCACACAAGGGAGAAAAAAAAAAAAAAAAAAAAAAAAACGCTTAAAAAATTTGTTTGCAGTCAATAACTACTAACCGAGAGCTTTGATTTCAATTGGCTTGCAACCGTTAAGCTCCGTCATACCCTGCACCTCAGTGAAGGTGACATAGTCGCCACTCTCAAAGCCATGTCTCACTTCATCCAGACAAGTTACCACACCAGCCCCGTCCTGTTAACACACAGCCAAACCTAACTAGAGCTCCACACTAATAGACAAATACAAAATAACTACATCCAGGACGGAACAAAGCTAAACCGGTAATAAGTTGGAAGAGACCATCAGTGTATACGAGTCGTTAATACACACTTTGGCATAATTGGTCATGATCAAGTTTCAGCAAAACTTCATGAAACCAGTTTTGTTTATATTCATACAGAGAAACAAGACCGAACAGGCAGACAGTGATTACCTTTGTGATCATCGAGATCATGGCACTGAGAGGCTGCTCTCCATTGGTGTCATAGACAGTCATTTCCTCTCCAAAATCACAGAAAAGTTGCCTGATCATAAACAAAAAGGTCAACTTCAAGCTCGTGCCAGACAGGAACTATTAATTCTATGCATGAATCTTTACAGTGGAGGACATACACCTAGAGTAATTGGAAATTATATAATTAGATAAAAGTAGACAATTCTGGCCAGTGATAAAACACCAGTCTTCCTTAGGTTTCATTATTACTGAAAACAAAGATCAAATTGTAACAAAAAGCATGGGGAGATAGAGAAGTCGAGGAACAATTAAAGCCACAACGTGCACAATCATTTATTCATAATCACTTAGTAACTGAGTTATGACTAATACATATTTTATTTTAGGATACATGTTGAGCTCAAACATGAAGAGCTAAGATGAATAATCCAGCATGACAGATCAGTTTCATCAACTGTATGACACAAATGCCTCCTAAATTCCATTTCCTAAAATTTCTTACCCAAACAGCCCACGTGTGTCAACAATGATCAGTTTGATGCTTTTGCTGTGGCAGAAGTCACCAATGCGCTTTTGTTCATCAAGTGTAGAGTTGGTGAGCACAACCACCTGTAATCCATGCACGTGATTGTCCAAAAGAAAGGAAAACATACAATGTGCATCAGAAACAAAATTATACAGCATTTGTAAAAATGTATTTAGTAACTTTACTAGATGACTGCACGTGTGTACACAAAAAAAAAAAAAAGATTTAAATAAATAAACAAACCCCTAACAATCACTAGTTACTGAGGTCTCTGGGGAAATAAAGTGCCATGTTGTCTATTTCACATCATACAATCTACCACTTTATTTTCTTTTCTTCATCCATCTTCCTTCCTCCGCTTATATGAGGTCAGATTGTAAGATAAGAATCCTTTATTCGTCCCACAAACGGGGAAATTGCATTGTGGATGCAACAAGTCTAGGAGGAACAACTCCGGTATCTCCCCCTAATGCCACTTTCCAGCTCCACCTGGGGATCCCGAGGCATTTTCAGGCCAGCCGGAATAAATCAACCCTCCAACATGGCGTTTCCAGGAGGATGCACTCAGAAGTCATCCTTAAATCAGATGCCTGAACCACATCAGCTGACACCTTTTCACGCCGAAGAGCCAATTTTCTCCAACTATCATGAATAAATATTCTTCCTTTGTTTGTAATAAAAAATATATATATATATATTTAACTCATTACACTTTCACCATTAAGGTTAAATAATTAAAATAAGTCTGTAAAACATGGGATGTTTGAGTTAATTCATGTACCGAGAGGGGAAGAGAAAAAAAAAAAGGAAAAAAAAAAAGAAAAAAAAAGGGGGCAAGCCACACCACAGAACAACAAAATATGACACTAACTGGTAGCCACACTGACTGTGCACCGTTTGACCCATAAATCATTTCAATTATCACACAAGATTAAAAATACCCTGAGACCTGTGTGTGTCTAGTACTACACAAGAAACAGCATATTGCACAGTTAGTAATGAGAAAGTGCAGTCAGAAGATGCATTCGGTAGAAGCGTGGTTTGTACGTGTGACATCACAAAAACCATAAAATAGAAACACCTTTCAAATGCAGGGACATTTAACAGGAAAGCAACCAAAATGCTCCCCTGTAGTACATGAAATTAACTTCAACCTCTTTCACAGATGCAGCTTAATATTTTCATTGCTATAATTAAAGTGGCAACGTGCACAATCATTTATTCACAACCACTTATTAACCAAGAATGACTAATACACATTTTACTTTAGGATTAACTACAGGGCAAAATCTATTTCACCCTTAGAGGCCCAAACAAATCTAATATTAAGCTGATTATGTAAATATAAATAACATTACTGACCTAAATCACCTGAATAATCATTAAAAATATATTTAAATCATTTCAGTATAACCAAGTCATCTGCTGCATCCCTATGCAAAATATAAAGCTTGAAAGCTTTGTCAGGAATGCAGCACGCTACATGTTTATGCAGGATCCCCTGCAAGACCCCTGTGTGCAGTACCTGAAATTGAATCAGGTAGTCATCAGTGAGAGCTCCGGTGTAAGATGTCACAGGAACATAGCTATTGAGTTCTGCCAGCCGAGGCTGACTGACTTCAGCACGGTTCTTCCCGACATCTTCCTCACGCAGGTAAAACTAGAACACAGCCAGAATGCTTGAATAAATACACTATGATCCTTACAGCCAAGTCTCATGCAGTGAAACTCAGACAAGTATTTCCAGTAGGAGGAGGGAGACAACACACCCACGAGCCAACAGCTTATCCAGTCCATATTCATAAAAGTACACACAACATGGTGTGGCAGAAGTGCAACACTGACCTGAGAGGAGAGGTCTCGCCACTCGGCCACTCCCTCGTCATGCAGAGTGACACTCTTGACTCCACCCAGAATGACATTCTTGGCAATCTCAACACCTAGTCCACGTAGTCCCGAGATCAGCACATTGGAGCTCTGCATGCGCTTCATGGCTTCATGGCCCAACACATACCTGAAAGAAGAAAAAAAAAAAAAAAAAAAAAAAAAAAACCCAAACTGATTTTTGACAGGCCTGTATGCCAGGAAGTGAGAATGAGCTATGGGTACAAAATGTAAATGAGGACAGAACTTACAGCTGTCTGGAGTACAGGCCTTCATCAATCTCAGCATCGTTTCCATTCTTCGCCATGCCCTGGAGAATTCAATACAATTAGTGCACACTTGTAACAGAAGACACAGAGCCTTGCAAAAGTATTCAACCCACTTAGCATTTTTCATGTTTTGTTGCCTCACAACCAAGAATGCATCGGTTGATGGATTGCATCATCTCATGTACACAATATGCCTACAGCTTTGAAGATGTGATTACAGGAACCCCT
>JAQNCB010000003.1:20748930-20759749 GCA_030068295.1 Euristhmus nudiceps | reverse complement strand
TATTCAGAGAGGGTCGTTCCCTGTTTACAAAAATGGCTTCTTTCACTCCACGTTCAAACCACCGGTCTTCCCTGGCCCAGATCTGGACATTCGTGTCCTCAAAAGAGTGCTTTTTCTTCCACACACATGAATTAGCAACAAATGTATTTGTAAGCAATATTATTGACATTTATTTTACATTATACTTAACCCTAGAATGATTACCCTCTAATTGGCTAACGTGGAAGGTAAACACGGGAGAATTTTACCCCAAACTATGGTAAATATGTAATAACATACTTATGACATACTTATACTCACGCTGCCAAACAAATTACACAGGGTGAATTCAACCCTGGTTACCGTTCTAGGGTTAAAATCTAGAGGTATGATGGCAACGCCATCATATGACTCCCATACCAGACAGAGAGAGCACACGCTCTTTTTATTTTTCCGTAAAAACAGCACCCTGTAACGTAACACCGTATTTACATCAACTTTCCGTACAAAATACAGAGAATCCGTACTGGTTGGCATGTGTGTATTATTATAGCTTGAAAATTGACCGAGTTGCATCACTTCTTTTCACTAACCAGGAAATGCTACTTTTGAGAAAATAACTACAGAACCAGTTTCTGAACATCCATAAACTAAATGAATTCGGCTCTCAACCAATCATCCTAGCACCAGATAAGTTCTATTTACACTGAGTCATGTCTGTTTTGAGGCTCCGCATTGGTTTACCGTTATATGATTGGGGGAATCCTTCTGGGCTTCTGTAAGTAGGGAGAGTATTCTGGTACTGAATATAGATAATAAGGAAATATCCTGAGTAACCACAAAAGTTTGGAAATCTGTAACATAAGTGACTTGATCCGTATTAAGCTGGAGCAAGTCACATATTACATAACTCAACTTGAGCCAATATTACATAATGATGGCAAATACAATTACATGACTAATCAGGAAGCATTTGGTGATTGCACAGGTGGACTGACTGAGGTTTGAGTTTGTTCGAAAGGAGTCAATGGGGGGGAGAAAAAAAAAAAAAACACTTTAAATATGTCTAATTATGGTTAAATTTTTTAGCATACAGCTTTACAAGGTATTTACAAATAAAGCTAATTTGTTAATAATTCAAAATTCTAGATTGCATGCAAGTTTTTACTCACTTTGACCTCGTTTGTACAAGGTTAACAGGCCTGTCCACAGGCATAAAACAAACAGTCCGGTGCTGAATTTTTGACATCTTTTTACATGACCATGTGAACAACTCATTTGACCCCTGTGACTTTGAAATCAGACCAAGACGTCCAGGAATGAATTTCAAACTAATTTAACAAAATCTGCAGCCTCTACAGCCTGACAAAGTTCATTTTTGATAAATTGACCTCCATGGCCTTGAAAAATAAGTCAATGTGACTCATTTTCAATAGGCTGATAGCACATCCTGTAGGGACCATTCCACATAAATATATAATAAATACATTAAAAGGGTACTCCTGGAGTATTGAGAATAATAAGGCTGTGGAGCATGGAGCCAATAAAATATTTAATAATACATTTCAACTAGTGATGGAATGGTGTTTGCTGGTCTGTTACAAAAACTATTAAGTATCTTCCCAAAGTCTGATTCATTCTGACTGCTATGCCCAGCTCATCAGTTCATGATATACGTGTAGAAAAAAAAAAAGGGGGGGAGAGAGAAGACGACACACAAACGTATGTTGACGTGTACATATTCAGCCTTAATTTCCATTCCCAGGCCAAAATGTACGGAAAACTTAAATGTCAAAGTTCTAAACTGTTTTAATATGAACTTCGAAGTTACTACTGGCAAACAATGGCAGGAGTCAAGTAGACAGGATGATCACATGACCTCAGTGTCTACAAAAGATAGGATCTGGGTTCACTAGATTTTAAAACAGATTTGAATGACTCATTCCATCTCTAGCCTCACATAGAGCAATAGCTTATAGTGAGGTGTTGGCAGCAGATTTAAACTGACACCCCGTAGTGCTAGGCATCATTAGTTTTTGGTTCAGAAAGAGCCGAGATGATAAACTGTGAAAGAAGGGCAGGGTTAGAGAAGCACAATACAGCACTTTATTATTCAGAAATGCTTAAAGTGAAATAAATCAAAACAAAAAAAAAAAACAAAAACAAACAAACAAACAAACAAATTTTAGGTCATAAACCAAAAAGATACAAACAACAATGTCAGGTTGATGAAGGCTCTTTGTGCACCACAGGCAGAATCCAGAGTCCATTCATGGAAGCAATCAAAAAACATTTAGCTACTGAAAGTGATGCGAGAAAAGCACTGATCTGCAGAGATTCCAACTCGGCACAATTAAAACAAAAACACAATGAAATGGAGGACTCTCAAACTGCTCTTTACTCTGACCTCTGGACAGCAATTGTATTGGGGCAAACTGCTCTTACAGTAGACAAGATTTATGATGAACATAAAGAAGGAATACTTCAGTTATAAACAGAAAAAGATTAAAAAAAAAAAAAAAAGCAAGAGGTTATTTTATTTGCTTTTGATATATAGATATATTACTTATCAAACTGCTATAGTTTGTTTAAAAATAACCATGTTGAACAGCCACCAAAAGCCACATCCATTAAGTGAACCAATGTATAACATATGACCACCTAGAGTGAGCACAAAATGATTAGCAAATCTGAGCACACATACACCAACATCATAGACATAACTAAAAGACTGTACAAATATACACTAGCTATATGATTACATGAAATTCGGGAATACCTGTAATTCTAATAAACACTCAGTCAGCCACGTAAACAGTGGCTCGACATACAAGAAGTATTCTGTGAAACTTGGAAATAAAAACTAAAAAGGCAAAAACATATTCTACTGATTGGGGCATTTTTAAGTGTTATCTCTCCCTAGATTAAGGAAAAGTTCCTTCCTGCCTTCATTTCAGTAATCTAATTTAACACCCATCTGTACACTATCAAAACTCTTGACTTTTTGCCTTTAAAATGGCTTCAGAAAGTTTTTTACGAAAATTATCCCGTCTCACTGCCCGTCACGTCTGGTCCACAAGTTTAAGTGAGGCAGAACTGTTGATGTCTGGAAAAAATGTAACGTGAACGCTGCGTTCGTATTTTTAATAATTGTATTTAAATATCAGTCCTGTTGCTCGTCTGGATAGGTACCTGATTGTCCAGACGGACTCTCTTCTTTGGGCCTTTCTCTTTGTTGCAGCTGATCTAATGACCCATAACCGTTTTCACCATTGAGCGAATCCTCCGGGTAAGAGTCACTTGTACTCTCCTCACTTTTTAGCCCAATAGCTATCTGGCTGATCAACTTGGAGTCCTTTTGTTGTGCTTCGCTGAGATCTCGCTCCTCATCACTGTCCGAGTCCACAGAGATTGGCTCTGAATTTATAAGTCCCCCAGGTTTTAAACTGGTCTTGTCTGACTCGTCGCAGCTGTACTCTTGGGTGGCCTTTTGACCGTTAGACTGTGGTGAGGCATTGGCAGTAGCACCAACTGGCGCTCCATGCTCCTGGACATCACCATTAGGAATAGCCTGTTGCTTAATTTGTCTAATTATACTGGCAGATCTGCCTACGATATTCCTAGATGTCCGACTTTTTTGCTCCTTATCATGCGTTTCAAAGTACCACTCGGTGTCGAAGTCCATTACATGTTGTAACTGCATAAGACGGTGCATTTTGAATCCAAGCAAGATGCTAACTTGCTGTTTTTCACAGTCACGGACACACTTTCTTCTTCGGTTTGTAAAATGGCTTGCAACATCCGATTTCCACAGCCACAGACTGGATGCTAGCTTGTCCACTTCGCGGCGAGTGGGGTAGGGCTGCTTGTTAAAGTACTGGGTGAGAAAAGCCTTGCGAGCTTCATAGGACTCATTCTCGTAGCCCTTCGGGTTTAAGGCCAATACAACATTGTCCTCTTTTTGTTCAACTAAGGCAAGAGGGCCTGACTGCATGTAGTCTCCAGGCCCTACTTTGCGTCTCTTTGGGTCAGTTTCACCATCGTTTTGAAAGCCGGCCCGTTTTAAAGAAGGTCCCTGAGCCTTGACAAGCCGAGAGGCTGTAGAAGACCTACTTTCCTGGCCATTCTGAGTTTTCCCTACGCCTCGGCAGTGCACTAGATGC
The DNA here is from genome assembly GCA_030068295.1 of Euristhmus nudiceps. Classification (NCBI taxonomy): domain Eukaryota; kingdom Metazoa; phylum Chordata; class Actinopteri; order Siluriformes; family Plotosidae; genus Euristhmus; species Euristhmus nudiceps. Next base: position 20,755,607 of record JAQNCB010000003.1, on the reverse strand, counting down.
AAAGTGATCGTCGAGGCAGTCATGTTGCTGGTGTAGACACCCAGGCAATGTATGCACTTGTAGGTTAACTTTTTCTCCACTGGGTGCACTGTCTGGATCACCTGATGTCTCTCCCGCAAGTGGTGTGCAAGGGAATCAGAAATGGGACCCTTCAGAATGGAGAAGCAGAGTGGACAGAGGGTCTTGCCCACATCTCTCTTGTAGGGAATTGCCGTCTGTGTTCCACTCTTCACAACTGCTGTATCTGGGGTCTCAGTAGGTATCTTTGTGAACCGTGGACTTGAAGGCTTGCTTCCCTGTGTGGTGGGAGAAGATTTGTTTTGGGCATGGAATGCCACAGACTCTTCTGGAGCCTCACGCATATTGTACGTGGTGACAATCAGCTGGACATTCTTGGGGTTTCCCTGTTGAAGGGTGAGATCAAAGGTCAGTGGGGAATCATTACGAACCCCTATAGACTCATTGGGATGTGAGCCTCGCATGTGGACAACCATCTTCTCGACATCATTGAAAGTAGACCTGCAGTATGGGCATGACAAGCCATGGATAAGCATATGGTTGAGTAGCGTGTCGCTCGGCAGGTAGCGGTTGCAATACAAGCATTTACTGGTGAAGTTATGGATCTTCATGATATAGTTGGCCACTGCTGGCACCTTTTCAGCTTTGTGTTCCTTCTCAAAATGAGAACTGTACACATTTTCTGGAAACAGCTCATTGCAGATTGTGCAGATCTTCCATTTCTGAGTGTACGATGTGCCCAGAACGGAGACGCCTTTCCTGGGAGCGGCAGATGTTACGCTAGCCGCAGCTGCCTGGATGCGTGAAGTAAGTGGAGGAATCTTCAGAACAGAAGCAGATGTCGATGCAGACATTGGGCTGCGTAGACTATTAGAAGAAAGTTGAGGTCTGGATGTTTGAGATTGCTGGGCCCCTGAAACCTGGGGACTGCCTGGCAAAGCAATGCGCACTGGCTGTCCCCCGGGGGACACTGCCTGAGTAGTGCTGGATTTCAAGCCAAACGCACCAGACTTCAAATTAACGCCCGATAACAGCCGAGCGGAGTTCAAACCTCCTTTAGGAATTACAATACGACCCAACTGCTGTGTAGACAATGAACGCAAGCCAGAAGCGACCAAAGAGCCCTTTGATGCAGCGCTAGGGACACCTTTGTCTGCTTGAGATTTAGGGGCCACCATTATAACAGGCTTGGCACGAGGTACGACAACATTTGTGTGGCCAATCATGGCAGTAACTTGGTAGCCAATGCGTTCATGGTCCTCAATGACATGCTGCACCAGTGCCTCATACGTACGAGGCACAAAAAGGCAACGCTTACAGTGGATGGCTGAGCTGTTACTGTTACTCGCACCTGCTGAGCTATTAGGGCTATCCATAACGCCACCTTTGCCTGCATCAGAACCAGCTGTTGATCCATTAGGCGTGGTCGTCTTCTCACCAGGTTTGGCTAAATATGGAGCAGCAACATGCTGGAAGTGTTCCCGATATATGTGCTTGCGCACCACGTTGTATAGCGGGTCCCTATAAGTGCATTTCTTACAGTAGTACACTGCCTGCTCTACACTGTCTCGAGACTTGTCAAGGCGATTACCATCCTTCAGGCCAACTAATGCCCCTTGGAGGCCTCCAGCCCTCTGGCGCATAGCATTGTTGGGTATGTGAAAGAGTCTGATGTGCGTCTCCAGGGTCTTCTTGTTTCCATTATAAATGCAATACGGGCAGTTAAGGAGGATTCGATTCTCAAAATCCTCACTGTGAACGTTTCGAAAGTGGCTCTTATAAGCAGAAAAGAACTTGGAAGAAAATGAGCAGTCTGAACAACAGAATGGCTTCGACCGGTAGTCCTAAAAACAGAAAAAAAAATTAAACTGACTGTTAAAAACAAACCAAGTGACACAATGTAATGAATGAACTATCTGGCTGCAGCTTTTCCAGTCTGTAGCAATGTATTTGTACTCACTTGTGTTTTTGTAAGAGAAAAATCCCATATACACACATCATCCCATGTGGTGTTCTTGACATAGAAATCATTGGGAACAAAGTCTTTATAATCCTGCAGTACAACAGAAAATATAAAAAAGTAATTCAGAACTTCTGTTAAGGTTTATTCGTTCAAACAGTTTCTTGTTAAACACAACATTAAAAATATAAAGTACTGAGTTAACAGTGAACAGAAACCTGCAAATAAGAGAAATATATTCACGACAGAGTGTCGGGTGAATTAGACCAGCAGTTCACAAATCTTTTAAAGCCTCCAACATTAAATTTAATAGTTTACCTGCACTGCCAACTGTTATTTATTTAAAAAAAATGGCTTGTGATTTCCATTGCTCTAATAATAATAATAAGCTCTATAGCTGTGCTCCACTGTTCCCTGGAGACCCACACACATTTCAAACAATTAAATAATTTGGTAAAACTTTCAGAGCTCAAGTGCTAATTTATATTGCTTTAATTGATTATCACCCCAGACAGCTTGGCGATATCTCACAGCGCATTCATTTATACTCACATTCACGCAATTTATCAATAATCAGCCGACCTAGTCTGCACAGTGCTAACCAATGCATTACAGAACTGATTTCAAAGAAAGTCTTTTGTTCCACTCATTCAGAAAACGTTAATCAAGTTTTTATGAAATCAACACTGTATAACATTACAACAATGCAAACAACTTGCATTGATGAACCAGCCATTCTGAAATGTTCATTTTATAAGGGATTAAAAGATAAGCACCTTTTTAAAAAGTTACGCACCTGGCACAATATACTGACAGAGCTAACAACTTTAAGGGGTAATTACTTTAGACACCACAATCATCTCATAACACTGTTTTCTATCTGATTATATATTTATGAAAGAAACAGATTTACTACATAATTAAATAAATTACAGTAAATGACAAGGCAGAGTGAATTTATCTTAAACTGACCATCCAGAGGAGGATTATATCGGTGGTTGGCAACCCTGGAATTTCATTCCTGAAAAGGTGCAGCTAACTTAACTTAAATGTTATAAATTTAGTAAAGCCAGCTGACCCCTGAAGAAGTAACCTCCATCAGTACAGTTTGATCAACTTCCCAAAATATCCAATCCTAATAATAACAACACCACCATCAGCAATAAGAAATAAAATCTCAGCGTTGTAGATTACTTTTTTGAAGGGATCAAGAAGGCCATAACTCCATACTGTTATGATTAGCATCGGCTAACATTTGTGTTGGATGTCAGCGTAACTACCCGCGTATTGTTTGCTTAAGTCCATGTTTTTGGTGTGATGGACACCAAGTAAATATTAGAAAACTTCTTGTTTGATGTGATGGGCACTTAAGATAACTTACTAACAACTATTACACGGCTGTAACGAGTATTTATTTAGCTTACTAAACCATGCTGTGTTCCTATGAAGAATGTTAGGAATAAGGATAAGGCTTTAGATTGGTTGCATTATTGCACAGTATTAAAAATGCAAATGTTTTCAGATAGTATCCGAGATAACCCAGGCTCACCCTGGCATGATAATGGGCTTTCAGCTTTGTGCCAGTTTACACTGGAATGAAAATTTCAGGAGGCAATAGGAATACAGTACATGCACAGGAAAAGATAAGTTCACACTAAAACTTGCAATGGGACGAGCTGCAACTGCTTTAACCCTGCTCTTAAATACAGTGGAACCTCGAGATACGAATGCTTCAATACTCAAAAAAATTCATTTTACGAAAATGATATGCAAAGGTTTTTTAGCTTAATTTTAAGAAAAATTATTCAGCATACAAAAGAAACAGAACACAATTTCCCATCATACTCAGTACCATGATTCTGCTCTCCTATTGGTCAAATCTCTCATCAAGCATCATTCAAGGGGAAGTTAGTCAAGAGCCACACTCCAGTCCAGGTGGTGGTGGTAATACACCTTAAGTCTGTTTGTCAACAGCCAAAAAAAGGAAAAGAAGAATCCGATGTGTTTTAAATGTAAATAAGCTTAATGTTTCCTGCCATTTATTTTCTGCCGTTTTTATGATTTTCTTTGCCCTCCTCCTCGCTGCTTTCAGACATCACCTAACTCAAAAGGTAAGGTACCACATTTTCCTATGATGTATTTTTCTTTTTGCATTATGTTCTATTATCTACTTCATTTACAGGTATTAACGGTTAGGTATTTTGAATGATTCAAACGTATTTGGCTCTCATTTCATTCTGGTTTTACCCTTACTATAAAATTTAATGTGGTGTTTTTGTAGAGCTTAAAACGAATTAGGCGATTTACATGTAAAACGCTATTCATTATATGGAAAAATAAATAAATAAAAAAAACCATGATACGAAAGCCACTCCGGAATGAATTAATTTCGTATCTCGAGATACCACTGTATTCTAAAACCAGGGGTTCACATGGATGTGACTGCTTGCAACATCAAAGTTTCCTTGTGATATCCTATCCTTTTTTGCTACTTTTGTTGACTCGACTTCCTGAATGTAGCTGTAGCCAACGTATTGATGGTGCTATCCACCGGTAGTCCATGGAAGTTAGCTGGCCGAGCTCACTGGAGGGATGGCATACGCTCACTTCCCTGTCACTTACAGTGATTGCCAGTGAATCATGGGCGTCATGATGACGTGAGCTCATTTGTATTGGGAGAGGATGATATCGGTTTCTCTCCGAGTGTTAGACCGCAACCAAATGCACAGTTCACAAAGACCTTTTATTATTCACTTCCATTTGCAGCGTAAAAACATGCAGTTCAGCAGCAACGCGACCTGTTGTGGATGTGATTTTATGGTAAAGTATGGATTCACTTGTGCAAAAAAAAAAACAAAAAAAACATGACAAAATGTTACAGAACTACAGTAACAATGTACAAAAATTCTGACCTGATACATTACAGTAAAGTACGAGTGATGCATTTCTTTACAGCAATAATTAAGGATATATTTTTGGATGGATGAGATTTATTTTCTGAAGACAATTTGAAATGCAGCTAATTTTTGGACACTATTATTCTACACTTTTTCCAATAAGGAAACCCAGGTTTGACAAAAACAATTCACAAAAGTTCACAGTGCTCAAATTTTACATACCGTATTTTCCAGACTATAAGACGCTCTTTTTTTCATAGTTTGGCCAGGGGGGGACAACTTGTACTCCAGAGCGACTTGTGTGCAATTTAACACGTTATTATAAAAAAACAAAAAGTAAAAATAACTGGCAACCACATTTCACTTGTTGATTATTTTTTGCACTGACAACCACAAGAGGGTGCTGTTGGGTTGTGAATTAAGTCTAATTTTGCTGAGATGCTTTGTCAAGAGACCTTTATTGCGAAAAGTCTTAACAGGAAACATTCAATGCTTGTTGGGATGGCTGACCCAGATTTCCAATGATCCGGAAAGACAGTGCATTTATTGTGAACGTTTTAAATAGTAGTATTAAACACAGAGTATTAAAAACATTAACAGGATTAAAAACAGAGCATTGCAGTGACTGAAAAGCACAGTGAGAGCACATCACAGTGACTGAGTGGCATCTGAAACAGGTAAATAACAGAGGCTGCAAGTCAAAGCTAAATGACTCCTCACGCAAGATACGGGCAAATAATATACCGTAGATTGAAATGAAGAGTTTGTTATAACATGTTTGATCCAACAGTGTAATGTTTCAGTGGAAATACATGTTCCTGTGTATAAAGATGAGCCTGCACCTTTTGTTTTTCCTCCCTGATCTGTGTTTTTCCTCCCTGTGTTACGTGCAGAGATGGTATACGCACTGTGAGCGTCTCTCACACCAACATCTTCGTTAGGCCTTGTCTCGTCACGCTTTAGTCGCCAAAGATCCATTTTAGTGTCATCGTCACATTGTCGTCATACAAAAAAGGTGCGTTAAGGAAATCATTTAAACAACACTGCCCCCAAAATGTAACCTATACTCCAGTGTGACTTGTATATGCTTTTTTTTCTTTATTATTCATTTTTTAGCTTATTCGATTTATGCTCCGTTGCAACGTATAGTCCGGAAAATACGGTAGGCGTTAAAAGAAGAAGAAAAAAAAAGCTGGTTTCCCCCCAACCTGAACGACCCAGGAAAATTGTGCCAACCAAGGGCTTTTTGGAATGTAAAAATATATTTTTTTTAAAATGTAGCACAGTCATCGCTCGCTATGTCGAGCTTCAGGTTCTGCGGCTTCAATGCATTGCAGATTTTTTTTTGTTAAATATTCATTGAAAAATAAAAATAAGAAAAAATATGGAAAACAGTCAGGGAAACTGCCGCGAGGGATCGCTACTGACTCTGATCCCAGCCTCTTCTTCTGCTGGGAAATTTGTCTCGAACCAATCAGCTTGCGAGATTTCAGAGGCCACGTCCCAAACCGGAGTCAGTAGCGACCTTGCGGCCTTTCCCTTAACTCTATCACTATTAAATAGGGAAACGGTTAAGAGAAAGGTGGCAAGGTCACTACTGACTCCGGTTTGGGACAGCTCTGAAATAACAGCATTCGTGTGACAGAAAAGGCTGAAGTCAAGTTTTCTTGCACTTTATTTATATCCATGTACAATTACACACATGCATTTTATATTATTTATATCATTTACATCTTATGCGTTGTTTTTGAATGTTTAATTGTTATAAGCATTTATAGCATTGAATATGTATTTATTGATAT
>JAQNCB010000003.1:20466792-20477805 GCA_030068295.1 Euristhmus nudiceps | reverse complement strand
GAGGAGATAGGCACCACCAAGCTTAATTGCCTACTGAAATGTCATGATGAACACAGACGTTCACCATGGCACCCCTATGGCCTTTCAGGCCATGGGATAAAGAAAGAAAGTTCTTCATGTGGTGAATTTTCCAGTTTTTTCCATGTACTTGGAAAATCAACATTTAATATGTAGGGTTTTTATTATTATTATTAATTTTTTATTTTTTTTTGGGGGGGGTGTCTTGAAAAAGATGCATTCTGCATGCTTGTGAAAATGTTGAAAATGTTGAACAACCACTAAAATTGTGCCCACCATCTACGTTTATCCCTCTGCTGTTGGTTTACATGAAGTTGAAATATGTGATGTGGTGTCGTGCGTGCTTTCCGCATGCCTTCCTTTCCATTGGAACCCCATTTATCTGTGTGACTGATTTACCTAACTGACAGATCATTTCAGGACATCATTTCTGACATTAATAAAAATGAAATATATTCTTTATTCAGATATTCAGGCAGTCTTTGTACTTATCTGTTCTTTGCTATGATTCTCTCTTAGCCAGAACACTGGGCCTTAAGCCATGATGCCAATGGATGCCGAGCATGTGAATGTGACGTAGGTGGCGCTGTAGATAACCAGTAAGTGCTATCTATGTTCACATCAAAAAGTTTAATGAACCTCATCAGCACTGCATATGAGAATAACTTATATATCTCAACTTTTTTCAGGTGCTCGATGGAAACCGGACAATGTCGCTGTCGCAGTCATTTAACGGGCCGCCTGTGCAACCAGATTGAGACTAGATATTTCTTCATGGCCCTGGACTACTATACTTATGAGGCGGAACTGGCCAAACTTGGCCGGGTAAGAAAAGACCAGGAAAACAGACTGTCTCTAGCACTTAAATGCATGTTAGACAGCAACCTGTAAGCCTGATGTATAAACGGTATAGATAATTGACGGATGGATAGCTAGATGGATAATTAAAATTGAAGCTTATATGCATTTGTAGGGCTCTACAGTTGAGGAAAGGGTGTGGCAGTCAGGTCGACCAATATCTTGGACTGGCACGGGGTTTGCCCGAGTTCCTGAAGGAAGCACGCTGGAGTTTTTCATTAGCAACATCCCGTATTCCATGGAGTATGATCTTCTCATCCGCTATGAGCCACAGGTAATGAGCATGCTTGTGCAGTTTCATGAAAAAATGTATAAAACTATGTGGCATGGTGGTGCACTGGTTAGCATGTCCACCTCACAGTAAAATGGTCCTTGGTCCAGGCTCTGCGTTCTCCCTGTGCTTTCATGGGTTTTCTCTGGGAATGCCGGTTTCCTCCCACAGTCCAAAAACATGAATATTAAGCCAATTGGTTGTGTCTGTTGGCCCTGCAATGGTTTAGCGAGCTGTTCAGGGTGTACCATGCCTTCCCCAGTGTCGGCCGAGATAGGCTCCGGCCTCCCCATGACCCTAATAGGATTAAGTGGCTCAGAAAATGAGTGAGAGAGTGAGTGAGTGTTCATAAGTCCGTTATTAAGAATACCTGTTCCACCTGATTGTCCAAAAGGTTTCTGTTTATTCTTGATCGTGTTACTACTATTGAAATAACGTGGAAAGAAAGACATGTACCGGTACATCTCCCTTTGTGTATAATAGATGCCACAAGACTGGAAGGAGGTGCGTGTTAATGTTATTAGGCCTGGTCCAATTCCTACCAGCAGCCCATGTGGAAACACGATCCCTGCAGATGATCTACTGACTGTTTCTCTGCTCTCTGGCTCCAGGTCTGCGTTACACATAATGTGTCAGTACATATCGTAAAAAAATTATTGTAAAAAGACTCAGTCGACACAGTAGTATGGAGATATGGTCAACATATATTCAACAACGACATTCTTCTATTCTCCATATTTCGAAACTCGATTGTGGTGGGCAGTAATCTTGACGATGGTTCTGACTTGGTTCTTATGGTTTATCGATTGCTCGGCAGGTTCATGGTTTTACCCCAGTCCGTGTGTTTGGAGAAAGGAGTGAGCTATACACTCCGTCTGGAGTTTATCAGCTATGCAGACAAAAATAGCATTCCTGGATTTAGCAATGCCAACATCCTGATAGACTCTGTAAGTGCAATTTATTTTGATGTACAAATGAAATAAAGAACATAGAATGTCCATCCTTTTACACTAAGTGTTCCACATCCAGATTGTCCTGCTACCTTTGTACAATTCCCTGGACATGTTTGTCGAGGGTGATTCCACCTCGATCCTCCGGAAGCAAATGTATGAGCGTTATCGCTGCCATGAGAGCACGAAGAGTGTGTCCCGTCCAGTGATGAGCGACGTGTGCGCCAAACTTATCCTTAGCATGTCAGCCATCATTAATGACGGAGCACTGCGTGAGTCACCTCACTAACAAGCAGGAAGGAACAAAGTGACCACACTTTTCTGTCACCATAATTCCAGTGCAGTTTTAATATTTATTTATCTGTTTGTTTCCTCATGATCATACTCCTCTTAGCTTGCCAGTGTGACCCTCAGGGTTCAATCGGTTCTCAGTGTGATGTGCGTGGAGGTCAGTGTCCTTGTAAGCCTAATGTAATTGGCCGGCAGTGTGACAAATGCGCTCCAGGAAGCTATGGATTTGGACCTGCTGGGTGCAAAGGTGAGATGTGTACTTTGCAAAACTATATTTGTTCAGAATTAATGTTAAAAATTCTTTCTTTCTTTAGCATGTGCATGTAATCAGGACGGCTCTCGCAGTCAGTTCTGTGATCAGCACACAGGACAGTGTTCATGCCTGCCAGGAGCATTTAGTCAGCACTGTGATGGCTGCCAGGCTGGACACTGGGGCTTTCCCAATTGCAGGCCGTGTCACTGTAACGGACACACACAGGAATGCCACCAAAGGACCGGTGTCTGTCTTAACTGCAGGGAGCACACCGCTGGGGACCGGTGTGAAAAGTAAGCAAAGATGGCAAGAAAGAATATTTACATCACACCCTATTTACACCAGTACAAAGAAGGCAGTGACATAGAAAATATCAGTACTTTTTCATTCTACTTCTTAACTTCTTTTAAAGAAATACTCACTCGCTCACTTACCGATACGCATGCACCTGCTAAGGTTGTTGAGAGATTGAATCTCCGCTTACACTGGACAAAGGTGGGGTACACCTGAATAGCTTGCCTTTGCAGACCATCGCAGGGCCAACACACACAACCATTCGCACTCACCCCTAGGGTCAAATTGGAACAGCCCGTTCGCCTAATATGCATGTCTTTGGACTGTGGAAGGAAAACGGAATACCCAGCGGAAACCCATTGCAGCACAGAAACGCCCAAGCCTGGGACATGAACCCAGGATGTTCTTGCCAACCACTGCACCACCATGCCATCCTTTTGAAGAAATAATCTATAATTTTAAAGTTAATTATTAATACATTATTATTTAGGTCACATTACAGTAACTGTTATTTGTATTTGGGCAGCTCCCAAATAGCTTGATAGTTAAACATGTACTACATGACATAGCATGGAGTATACATTATTTAATATATTAATCGGGTTTATGTGGGTATATGGTGTTTACGTGGGTATATGGTGCACTAAGAAAGGGAACAGGAAGGAAAAGGATGAATACTATTTGGTGAACATTACAAATTAATATTCAAATATGCAGTCTCCTTCCTCTTCCATTTCTGTAAGTCTTAATATCACGTCACCCTTGACAGCTGGCTTTAGCAATGTGAACTTATCTGTTCTTGCTTTTAAAGTTGTATTGTACATGAATCATGGAAGGCTGTAACTTACATTTTTTTCTTTTTTTCAGGTGTGCCAATGGATACTATGGGAACCCAGTGTTAGGTTCAGGAAGCAGGTGTCAGCCATGCCTTTGTCCAGATGGACCTGAAAGTGGACGTCACTTTGCTGCCTCTTGTTACCGAGACAATCATAGCAGACAGATTGTCTGTAACTGTAAACAGGGCTACACAGGTGCATTTTCCTAATCCTCGGTGCTAAGAAATACAATTTATAAGTGTTGTTTAATGAAATATTAGTTTGTAACTTCTTTGAGCTCAGTTTCAAAGCAAAGTTTTGTATGCCTGCACGGATTATAAGGTATAACCCTTGCTTTGGCTTTGTAATGGAGTAAAATGATTCTGTGTTATTTTCCCTTCACCGCTATTAAAAATACTCAGGAATTATTAAACGCTCCGATGGGATAGTTCTCAAGCGTGGGTAGCCCTGGAGAAACCCCACCCCAGCCTCACTTGTGCTACCCACAGCTCTTACCTTCCAAGCTATGCATGGTTTCAGCACCCACCCCCTTTATGGTGCTGTGCCTCTACCAATGTAAATTGTAAACAGAATCTCAAAGAATGATCCCGGTGTGTGAATGGGCGTGAATGAAACTGTAGCCAGTATACTTGAACAAGTGTTTTGAGCAGTTTACCTGCCCCTTGCACTTGCTGAATTAATTGCGTTGTCTGGATGTTAGGCACTAGGTGATGATGATTAATTTCACAGAGTTACTTCAGACTTTATCTTCGCTAAAATCCATGCCACTGTTATTCTTTTATTCATGTTCATACTATCTAACATAAACTGCTTTCCAGAGGGTAGTTTTTGTTCTTATAAGTCTAATGACTGTTTTGGGATGGGAAGGTCCTGTCCTTGTTTATGTAAAGCTGTCTCCTGGACTGTGTCTTTTTAAGATATTAATGTTTCTGGTTTTAAAACATTAAAATGCCATATTAGTTAATATTTCTAAAACATTTGCTCTCAAAATTTGTTTGTCAGTGTTGCGTTTTCAACCTAAAAACCACCGATTAGACCAGTTGTTAATATATGTATAACTTTTGGTACATCTGTGATCTTAGCTCCAGATGTGCATAAAAATAGCTTTCTGGACAAATAGGAACATTATATATTCCAAGTAATGTTTTGGCAAATAATGGTTGTATTTTGGTCTGCTTTCGGAATGTCCACTTGCCCACTCACTCACTACACATTGGTTGCTTTATAGAACCCGTTCTACATTGTAGATGTTAGGGCGATTTTATGCTGCCGTGTACATTGCCCGGCCCAAAAAATCTGCATTCTAATATAGTGTGTGACCACATGTAATCTTTATTACAGTGCATAATTGCCGTGACATTGTTTTGACAGACATAATCGACATCACATTTATTTTCATTCAGTGTTGAGTTCATTTTTCATGAACATTTTGAATCGATGATGGAAAACTGAACCACTCCATAAAGTCTGTTCCAGCACATCGTAAACATGCTCAATAGGTTGAATGTTGTACCCTGTGGTGCCAGTTCATATGTGAAAATGATTCCTGACGCGCCCTGAACCACTCTTTCACTATTTCCGTCCAAATTTTATATCCGTGCCATTGGGAAGGAAAAAGTCCATTGATGAGATAACCTGGTCATTCAGGTTGTCAGCTGACTTCATTTTATTGTTATTTTAATGTTACTGAGCCTGACCAACTGAAACAACAATGCCATGGAGATTATGCGCTGTAATCATGGCTAAACGTGTTCCAACAAAATACCACAGCTTTTTTGGTATTTCTACACCATTGATTCGTTCATTTTCTGAACCGCTTAATCCTAAATCAGGGTCACGGAGAGGCTGGCGCCCGTCACAGCCAACTATGGGCAAGGTACACCCTGGGCAGCTCACCAAGTCAACACTCACACAACCATTCACACCTAGGGGAGATTTGGAACAGCCAATTTGCCTACTGTGCATGTTTTTGGACTATGGGAGGAAACCCACTTAAACACGGGGAGAACATGCAAACTCCACACAGAAACTCCCATGCTAGGAATCAAACCCAGGCCGAGGCAGACATGTTAACCACTACACCATCATGCCACCGCATTGTTACACTCCAGATGTTCATAACTATTATCTCTGTAATATAGATAAATGCCAGAAAACTAAAGCAATTTTAACCTTATTTGAAGCTCATTATACAATCTGTTAAATGTCTATACATCTTGATTTTTGAGATATAATAACTGAGTGGTGAATTATTTAAAGTGTATAATTTCCCCTGATATGTTTATTATTTTGTTTTTTTTTTCATCAAGGCGTGATGTTTATTAATAATAATACACAAGGAAATAGACCGCAACATTGGCTTTTTGTATAAGTATGTTATCTCACAATATAAAGATTAAACTACAATGAAAACATTAATAACCTTTAATATAACTTGTGACAAGCTGTAAAACATGATGGTCAAAGTTGACCAATGTAGGGCACAGCATCTGTACACCTCATTTTGGTGTGCCTCATGATAATTCTGTAGTCCACTATATCGAGTTGTATATCATTATTTTAAACCACTTATCCATCATGGTCACGGATAAAGCTGGAGCCAATCCAGCGTACCCAGTCCATTCCAGGGCTAACACAGAGACAAACCACCATCCCACTCTCTCACACTTATTGGCAATTTAACGTAGCCATTTGAACTAATGGGCATGATTTTAGACTGTAGGATAAAACGTGCGTAGCCAGAGGAAACCTTTGTGCGTTGCCCTTGTCAAACCCTGAACCTTCTCACTGTCTGGAAACAGTGCTAACCAATGAGTCACTGCACCCTCCTTTGTCAATTGAGAATTCAAATAGCACTGTGTAGTGAGCAGGTGGACATTTTTAATGCAGTATTGCCCAAACAGTTTTCCTGTAAAATGCAGATCCTGTAGGCAACACTTTCATCCTTCATCAGTGGGAAATACCAGGAATGTGAAGCTGTTCTGCCCTGTTTCATATGAAAGTCATGCTTTCATTTTATCTGCCAAAAAGACTACAAAGGAACCTTGGTGTTCTGGTTAATAAACAGATTCCTGCTACAGTAATGCTATCCATGCTGATCTCTCCTGTTGGAGATTTTTGCATGAACTTCATTTTATTGATACATTTTTCCATTTTTCGTTTTCTTTTGGTATTATCCTGATAACTTTTAAATGTAAGACTTCATAGATCTATGGCATAAAGTGCTGTTACTGCCATAAACAAGATATTTAAATGACAAATATTTTACGCTTTGAAATGTATACTGTATCGTCAAGAATATTGGCTGGTTGTATGCTACTTAATGTGATCATCTAATATCCGTTCATTATTACGTGTTCTATTTGCATTCCACTCTCGCACTAACCTGTTCCTAATGTCAGTGTTTATATCTTCTAAAGTCACTCTGTAACCATCAGGTTCACGGTGTGAGGAGTGTGCCCCTGGTTACTATGGCAATCCCTCTCAACCTGGTGGCCGGTGCCAGCCATGTCGCTGTAGCAACAACATCGACTTATCAGATCCCCAGTCATGTGGTAGGCAGACTGGGGAGTGTCTCAAATGTCTCTACAACACAGAGGGACCTGAGTGTGCAGAGTGCAAGAGCGGCTACTATGGGGACGCTTCTCGTCGCAACTGCAGGAGTGAGTAGAGGAGAGTTGTAATTTTTTTGTGGTGATGTATTTAGGTAGAATAAAATCCCATGATGCTCCCAAATAAAATATCCATAAATACTGTTTGATAGTTGGTGGGCTTACAATGACAAGATGTGTAATAATTCTGATGATATTATATTTCGTTTTTTAGCATTCCAGAAAAATTACAGAAAAAAACATGTTGCCATGTAATGTAGAAAAACACTTATTTTAAACTATAAATTCTTATTTCTATTTGTATTTATTTACAGCATAGAGTACCGGTATTGGTCATCCTTAGAGCATAATTTTTCTTTAATGTAATGCCTTTAAGCGATCCAGATGCTTATTTTAACATAAAAGACCAAAAAAAGCACTATATTGGGCAGTTTTATTTTGTGGATTACTAGCAGTGATGTGAACTCATTGGGCTGAGTTGTCCAGAGCAAGTAAGCAAAGAGTGAGCAGTATTTTAGTTGATAAAACTCCTCACATACTGAAGCCTCTTACTTTTTTTTTTTTTTGCCCCCCTCTTCGGAGGACCACTTTGTTTTTATTTACTTACTTAAAGGCTCTTACCTTTAACTGGTTCCTGTGGTGCCGCTCTCTTTTTATGAAGGAATTCCATAGGAACAGCCTCTGGTTTTAGCACGAAAGAGAATGTTTTCAGAGTATGGCCTGTTCCGATGTTATGTTAAGTTTTCTGCACTTGTTTGTGCAGCCGTAGGCTTTTCACTTCGCCATTTTCCTGGTGACACAGCTCAACACTGGCTGATAATGTGTTATCTTAGACTGGTGTTTGCTTGTCGAAGCCCAGCCGGTAGGACCACAGTCACTACCATGGCTGGGACAGCTGATGAAGAAGGCAACAATTCGCTGCGCATTTCTAATAGTAATTGTAGTGTGGCAGCACTCACGTGTACCTGACAAAAAGCAAGGACTGACGTTGCCTGGCAGAACCATTGATGTCATATGTAATCATTTTTTTAAAGAGCTAATAAGACAAATTCATCACAGGTGCCCTTTTAATGCTATAGGGAGTAGTTTATAAGTGCCATCTAAGATAATTAAATAAAAATTTCGACAATTATCATATTGCCACATACATACCTGGCTATGCTAATTTTCGTTCTTTTCCAAGAGTGCAGTTGCAACTTCCTGGGTACAGAGCACAGTCAGTGTCTATCCCGAGATGACTGTCTCTGCCAGCGTGCAACAGGACAGTGCCAATGTCTGCCTCATGTCATTGGACTCAACTGTGACCACTGTGCACCAAACTACTGGAACCTGGCTACTAACCATGGATGTGAACCCTGCAACTGTGACCCCAACAACGCTTACACATCAGCCTGCAATGAGGTACCTGTCTCTCCCTAATTTGGTTTACATTTAATTACAGTTCACAATAATGTTTTGAAAGGTGAGGCACGTAATTGTTTTAGTACCAGTATGTACTGTACGGAAGCAAACGTAAAAAATCCCATTAACCCTAGAACGGTTACCAGGGTGGAATTCACCCAGTGTAATTAAAGTGGTTGTGTAACTCATATGTCTGCCAGCGTGAGTATAAGTATGTTATAAGTGTTATTACATATTATTTAATTTAGGGTAAAATTCTCCTGGGTTGACCTTCCAGGTTTAGCAAATTAGAGGGTAACCATTCTAGGGTTAAATGAGATTTTTAACTTTTTTTGATAATATTGTAATCATGATGGAAGCAGGTGAACTCAACACAAACCCCGAAGTATGTGCATAGGCTAAACTATTTAAACCCTTTAGGTTGAAATAGTTAGAAGTTTTATTAGTAAAAATTGTGCAAAAACATAATGAAAAATAAATTAATATTTATATATGTCTATTTTGACCATGTCAGAGACAGGTCAGGTAGCTCTGCACTTCAGGTTAAGCTAATAGCATTGTGTAGCTAAGAGCATCTTTCAAGCAAACTTATTCAGCATAGGTAAATACTACTGGAAAACAAAGAAAATCAGCTCACTCAGTCCTTTCCCGAATGACTTAATCCTATGAGCGTTACGAGGAGGCTGAAGAGGCCTGAACAATTGCCAGATCATCGCAGGGCAACACACACACAACCATTCACACACTCACACCTAGTGTCAATTTGGATCAGCCATTTAGGCTAATGAGCATGTCTTTGGACTGCGGTAGGAAGCTCTACACAGAAACTCTCGAGCCCCAGAACCGAACCCAGGAACTTCTTGCTGTGAGGCAGATATGCTAACTACTATGCCAACGTGCTGCTCCACTCATTCATATTTTTCAAGTGTAAACTATGATAATAATGATGTCTCCTGCTGATAGTAACGACAAACTCATTGTTTTGAATCAAGCATTATCCACATTTAGAATCATGTTTTTTTTTTAAATACCAAGATAGTAGACAAATCAGATCGACCCGTTTGCATGTATAATTTAAATGTATCATATTTTGCTTTTAGATTTCTTTACCTTAGTGTTTAAGGAGTCGTTGAGTTCAGTTAGGTTTAATGAAAGTGGTTTTTGGGACACTTCATTCTTCTGAGCATGCTGTCTTCCACAGTTCACAGGCCAGTGTCAGTGTCGTGAAGGCTTTGGTGGTCAGACTTGCAGAGACTGCCAGGAGAATTTCTGGGGTGATCCCCGAATCCTCTGCAGAGGTATGCATCTGACACCCAATAAAATTAAAAGGGGAGGATAAGATCATTCTTATCCGGCCAGGCTCCCTACGGGGATGACAACCCTAGCTTGCATCCGTACGGGCTGTGAAGGGGGTAACCCTGTTTCAGTCCCAGGAGCAAGTGGCTCCGGCCCCTGGTTTTAAATTCGGTTTGTGTTGACTGCTCATTCCGTCTATTGCTATTGTTACGTTTCATATTAAGAAGGCCTCGAATTGGACTGTTTTCACGTTGATGAATCCTGGAACGAATGACTACGTTTTTGTCTCTTGTCTATTTGGATCTTTGTTTTTGTTTCTACTGTGCTGTGGTGATATTCATCCAAATCCTGGCCCGTTCCAGAATAAATTCATTACAAGTTTCACGAACATTAGAGGGCTACGTACTAATTGGGAATCGGTTGAGAACTTTCTCACCACCAATCATCCTCATGTATTCTTCATATCGGAGACATTCTTGAATAATAAGATTGATGACGATGTATTCACTGTATCTGGTTACTCTAACATTAGACGCGATCGACCTGATGGTTCTAGCTGGGGTGGGATAGCACTCTACTACCGGGATAATTTCACTGCGACTAGATTACCTGAATATGAACATCCCCTTCATGAGATGATCTGCTTGAAACTGTGTCTTCCAGCAAGGACTGTATTCTTGTTCTGTGTATATCGGCCTCCATCTGCTGATGACAGCCTATATGATGTCATTTCTGAGCATATTGAATCTATCCAAGGGATCTATTCCCGAGCTGAGATCATTGTCCTGGGAGACATGAATGCTCATCACGAAGAGTGGCTGGGCAGCAGCAAGACAGACAATCATGGGGAATCCGCATTTGATTTTGCCATAATACACAATTTCACTCAACTTGTAGAAGACCCAACAAGACATGGAAGGGATGGATCCTGCTC
>JAQNCB010000003.1:20453612-20464322 GCA_030068295.1 Euristhmus nudiceps | reverse complement strand
GATGTTCGTCAAGAGTAGGCTGCATAGCCGTCAGCGTGTTTCTGCCCTGTGATGGCCTGGCGAGCTGTCCAGGGTGTGCTCTGCCCTCACCCGGTGTTGGCTGGGATGGGTGCCGGCCTCCCCGCGACCCTAATTAGGATTAAGCGGTTTAGAAAATGAATGGATGATGATGAATAAAAATACAGCGTTTAAGATATGACAATTTGGTAGGTTTTCCAATTGGATATCATTATCATCTGCCAGTACAGAGTATAAAGGAGGGCAGTGGTGGGGTAGTGGGTTACTAATCCCTAGGTCAGTGGTTCAGTCTCCACTGTCACCATGCTGGGCCCTTAACCCTCAATTGCTCAGTTGTGTTAAAAAATAATAATAAAAAAATGATAATTGCATGTCGCTCTGGATAAAAGCATCTGCCAAGTGTTGCAAGTGATATTGTAATGCTGCATATATGCCTGTCTGTCAAGCACCTTTGGCACACAATTACTGATCATCAATTTGTCTCAGAACTTTCATATTGTAAACCTAAATCCCCCTCAAAAACCTCTCGCATGATTTCTGAGTGTTGTGACCGTGAACAAATTTTTCAAGATTATTTTGAGGTAATTTTTTTTGAAAATGTATTACTCTTTTGTTGGAATATTTCATTCTACGAGGGTCGCAGGGAGCCTGAAGCCTTTTTTCAGCCAATGCAGAAAGGCAGAGTACACCCTGAGCACCCAGTCCATTGCATGACCCACACATACACATTCACTCTCACACATAGGGGCACTTTGGAACTGTTACAGTTTCCGTACAGACTAAATATGACCCAAATGCAGGATTTGCGGGATGAAGAGTAGAGTCTAGACAAAACAACAGATTTATTGGTGATAATCCAGATAGACAGACAGACAGCAGAGTGGTTTTGGAGTAGAATCAGGCAGAGACACAGGTAAACATGGAGCTGGTGCAGACAGGATCACAGGTCAATACGAGAGAGTTTGTGAAAGCCCAGGCAGTGGAAAATCAAACATGATCTCAATGCTGGCAGGAAGGTGGAGAAGCAGGGTGAGCTTGGAGATGGAGCAGACAGGATCACAGAGAATCTTGGAGTAGTGTAAACAGGATCACAGATAATCTTGGAGTTGGTGCAGGCAGCATCACTGGTAGTAACAATTTAACAAAACAATCAAAGAACGACAATGAACCAGCAACCGGGAGATGGTATGCAGGAGACTAAATAGGAGAAGTGAGAGGAACAGGTGAGAGGGATAATTAGGAGGCAAGGCCATGTCTCTCAGCCTGGAGAGACACACGTGGAAAAACACAGAGACCAAAACCAGGAACAGCTCCCCTAGTGGTGAAAACATGCAGAACCATGACAGTAGACTTACTAAAGATGAAATAATATTCGCGCTGTATAAATTATTGCAGTGTATGCATTATTAAATTTTAGTTTAGCAGCAAGCTGATGATGAGGATGAATTGGCTCAATGAGTTCAAAGCATCAGAAACTGGAATCTAAGCTAAACCAGGGTAAAGTGGAACACTAGTAGCCATTATATAATACCTATACAACACCCAAAAAGTGTAAAAGATAAAAACCTTCTGCTAACTTGTGATATGCCAGCAATTATAGACCACAAGGGAAACTACAGAAAACCTTTAAAATTATCTAAAATTCTGTTCTGTATGGTGACAATATCATACATTTGAATAGCTCTGTGTTGGTTTTCTGTTCTAGATCTCACATTGGTGAGACCACCGATTCTTTGACGCAGCTGGAGGGAGACCTCACAACAGTGCAGGACAATAACTATGAAGCAAGCAAACAGCTGAGCTCACTGGAGCGAGAGGCCAAAGAACTCAACCTCAGCTCGGGCACGCTCAAAAATCAGCTGGACATCCTCAAAAATTCCAACTTTTTGGGTGAGCCATCAAGTTGACCATACAAGCACAGGTTCCAGTTTAAAACCGTTAGCCATAGCCCAGCCGTATTAGAATAGTTTTCCTGTTACTATTTTGCCAATGTGGCACCATGGTGCTGAGGAGTGCCTAGACCTTCCACTGTGTTCTATATAAAATTTTTCACAACATTTAATCTGCTATTACAGGTGCCTACGACAGCATCTCTACCTCTTATAACAAGTCACGTGATGCAGAGCGACGCACCAACCAGTCCACTACTAACATTCCAAGTACTGTGAGCCAATCAGCCAACACGCGCAAGAAGACAGAGCGACTAATGGCACTGAAAAGAGATGACTTCAACCGCAAGAATGCTGCAAACAAGCGAGCCCTCACGGACTTGAATACAAAAGTCCAGAATCTCGATATAAAGAAGATCAATGAGAAGGTGAGGTCAACCTTTGAGGGTGTTTCTCTCATTACATAAACATTAATCCTATTCTTCATTTCTTGGTAATGTCTTAGGTATGTGGAGCCCCCGGTGATGTCCCATGTGCGGAGAGCCCTTGTGGTGGTGTAGATTGTCGTGATGACGAACACAGATACTGCGGAGGGTTTAACTGTAATGGAGCTGCTGCTGTGGCTGATATTGCCTTAGAGAGGTCCAAACATGCAGAGAAAGAGCTCATTAAAGCCATGGGAGAAGTGGAGGACCTCTTCAAGCAGGTGCCTCTAATAGTTGTATTACTCACTCAGTCTCACTCATTCATAACCCGCTTAAAACTGCAGGGTCATGAGGAAGCTTTCTTTTTATAGGACACGGCAAGCATTTATATATACCTGTATGTACTATACAGCCATAGATAAAATTAGGAGACCACTTTTATTGGGTATTCCACGGCTGTATAACACCCATTATTACTTTCAGATTATAAAATTAAAAGATTAAAGTGTTTCAAAGAACTTAAAACTTTTTTTTTTGGCTGATTCAGGTGGCAGATGCCAAAACAAAGGCTCAGGAAGCTAAGGATAAAGCCCAGGCTGCTCTGATGAAAGCCAGCAACACCAAGAACAAAGTGGAACGGTCTAACAACGACTTGCGTGACCTTATCAAACAGATTCGTACCTTCCTCATGCGTAAGCCTTTGCCTCCACTAATTTACTCTGTGTATGAGGTACTATAACTAATGCCTGTAAGTTTATAAGCAGCTTCCACACTAACCTGTCAGAGCAATGGCCTCAAACAATTCTGTATAAATTATGTTCAAATGCATTACATACTGCTTTAGGTTTCACTTTAATTCTATATTTTTATTAGGTGAAACTCGTGCTGAGAGTTAATATGTCATTTATTTGTGCGTTTATTATGTGCTGCATCTGCAAGAAAGAATAATTAACAGTTACAAGCGGTTCCACGTGACGTCACTAACCTGCGCGATGCCATTTTGGAGACAAAGAGATTAAGATGTATCTCTGAAACAGAATAAGATATCTGCCTGATATTTTCTGTCCTCGATAATTTGACCCCGACTTTCGGGATATGTCGTCAGGAAAGGGCTTTTTTTTTTAAGTTTCTGAGTTATTGGCCTCCAAAGTAGTAATCTCTTTATGTGTGAAAATCAAAAAGTCAATTTTCAGGAGGAAATCGTCATGCTAGACTCATTTAAAACAGGCTATCAAGGCTGGATTCCTTCTATTTGAGGACATGAGTATCTGCAGATAGTTTTTGGCTTTACCAAAACTTTAATTGAGAAGTAAGGGGTTTCTAAAAAACATTTTTAGACCAAATTTTGACTGACTAATTCGTAATGTGGACAATTAGCTATGGTAATGAAACTTCCTCCATAATTGTCCATATCTGATAAAAAAAAAAACCTGATTAAAAAATTATAATAAATCTAATAATTTCTGTCATTGAAGTCATGTGTAATTGGTTGTATGTTTAAATTACAGAAGAGGGAGCTGACCCAGACAGTATCGAGGCTGTAGCAAATCAGGTTCTTGAGCTGTCAATTCCAGCCTCACCCCAGCAAATCAGGCACCTAGCAGACGAGATAAAAGATCGTGTTAGAAGTTTGTCTGATGTCGACGCTATTCTTGACCAGACCCAGGATGATGTGCACAAAGCAGAACAACTGCTTATGAAAGCAAGAAATGCCAAGTTAGTGTTATTATGATATGTATGGTTTTACATTTTTTCAAGATTCTAATGTTTGTTTGTTTCGTAGAAATAAAGCAGACAGAGTAAAGAACACAGCAAACGGTGTGAAAAAAGCCCTTGATGATGCTCGTAAAACCCAGGCAGCCGCTGAGAAGGCTTTACAGAGAGCAAGAGAAGACATCGGCATGACGGAGAATCGATTAGCTCAGGTACAACTCAGCAGAGCTTTTGTTTACGTGTGAGGCCTTAATATGTTTAGTCTGACCAAATTCCTGATTCCAAAGATTCAGTCTGAGACATCAGCGAGTGAGAAGGATCTGAATGATGCCATGAATAAGCTGGGGTACCTGGGACAGCAGGTAGAAGCCTTAAAGGCCAAACAGGCCAACAATAGCATGGTTGCAGCTCGAGCCAAGGACACTGCCACCATGGCACAAAACAAAGCTATTGAAGCAAAACGAGTGGGTGTTTTCATACTATACGTTATTAGTGAGTTTTTGTAACAGACTTCCTGTCTTGCTAAGCTTTTCTACTGTTATGTTCAGCAATTAGATGGTGAACTTTCAGATAGATACCGCACAGTTCAAGATCTAGTTGGCAGGAAGGCAAGTGCAGTGCAAGATGCCAAGAAGAAAGCAGAGCGACTGAGAGATGAAGCAAAGCAGCTGCTTAAGGATGCCCAAGACAAGCTGCAAAGACTGGCAGGTGAGTAAGTGTGAGAGAGTGAGAGAGAGAATATGAGAATCCTTCCATTTGGCTTCGCATGGGTTCTAAATATTGTTCTCCTAGTCCAAAATTTGTGAGTACATACGGTAATATAAAAGGTATATAGAATACTAGAAGCACCCGGAGAGTGCAAACCTCTGCCAAGCTGAAGAAATAACAAACAGTACCCCTGCTGGACCTGCTGTAGTATTACACTTCCAATCCTATCGTCATCCTCTTCCTGTGGGGCCGGTGGTGTAGCGGTTAGAGTGCTGGGCTCATGATCAGCAGGTTGTGGGTTTGAATCCCAGTGAGATACCCCTGGTCAAGGTCTTAACCACAAGTATGCCTCTGTCTACCTAGCAGTGTAAATGGGTAACAGTAAAAATACCGGGAAGGTAACCTGCGATGAACTAGTGTCCCAGAGCTACAGAAAGGTGTAAGAGCCCCCCTTACCTCACCTTACCTCAACTCAGAAATCTCCTGAGTGGTGCATTGACCAGGTGAACGATTAATAACCCAGAGATTAGAGATTGCAGGATCAAATCTGGTTTAATGCACAGCTGTCTGTGATGGGACTCCTTGGGAGCTAATTGGCTGAGCTCTCATGGGAGGGTTGGATGGCCTGCGTACCTGAGCTCATTCATACCAGGGGCAGATAGAGCTTTCTCTCATTGCATGTCACGGTGGGCGGGTGTGCATGCTTTCCCTTGTCATGTGATAAGGTAATACCTGATGCGACTGAATTCAGGAATCCAGAAAGCCAGAGGTTAAAGACCAGTTTAAAAGCTCTGTATGAGTCCCAACCTTTCTGACTATCAACCAAATTAAATCTGTTACCTGTACGGAGATTATTATATCAGTGGTTTAAGTTTGCCTTCTTCAAATCACAATTAATACAACAACCACAAATAACACAACATGGTTTTGCTCTTCTAACTTGGATATGGTGAGCATGCCCGCCTCACAGCAAGACGTTTGTGGGTTCAAGTCCTGGGGTTGGCGAGGGTGTTTGAGTGTGGAGTTTGCATGTTCTCCCCTGTTTGTATGGGTTTCCTCCGGGTACTCTGGTTTTCTACCACAGTCCAAACTCATGCAACTTAGGCTAATTGGCTGTTCCAAATCGCCCCTAGGTGTGAGTGTGAATGCTTTTGTGTGTGTGGACCCTGCAATGGACTGACAAGCTATTTAAGGTGCGCCCTGCCTTCATCCGGAGACAGGCTCCAGCCTCCCTGTGACCCTCGTAAGACTAAGCAGTTCAGAAAATGAATGAATAAATTAAATTTTATATAAAAATATAAAAGGCACTACTGTGTCGATGTCAGTGGGATTGTTTACACTTTCATTCATTGAACATGAAATGAAAGATGTTTAGCATGGCATCTATCCATGATTTTATTTTTAAAATAAATCAATAAAATTATATTTACTTTGCTTTTTAAATATATTAGTTTGTCAGGTGCTTTTGTTCAAACTGAATTAAGTACACAGTCCAAGCAAACCTCATCGTCAGGATCCAGTAATTTGTACTGAATAAGTGGAGTGAGTGAGAGGAGAGTAAGAGGTTCAGGGTGATCTGCTGGCTCCTCCCTCTTATAAATTTGGTGTGTCTTTATAGAGCTTGAGAAAGACTACGAGGAGAACCAGAAGACATTGCAGGCCAAAGCCAGGCAGCTTGATGGACTGGAGGACAAAATGAAGATGATCCTGGATGCCATCAACAAGCAAATCCAGATCTACAATACCTGCCAGTAAAGTGCCTGCCAGTTAGGATACGACTCCGGCACCACCCAGGACCTTGATGATGCACTATGATGATGATGATGATTTTATATATATATATATATATATATATAATTTTATTTTTGTAATATTCAGAAGAAGATCCTGGATTTGATTCCTGGACACGGCGAGAGCATTTTTAGGTGGAATTTATGATTTCCCTGTGTTTGTATGGGTTTCCTCCGGGTACTATGGTTTCCTCCGACAGTCTAAAGACATGCACATTAAGCTAACTGGCTATATTGCACCTAGGTGTGAGTGTATGTGTGAATAGTAATGAGTGTGTTGGCCCTGTGATGGACTGGTGATCTTTGTCAGGTATACCCTGCCTTAACCTAGAATCGCCTGAGAAAGGATCCAACTTCCCCGCAACCCTAGTAGGATTAACCAGTCCAGCAAATGAATGAATGAATGAATGCATCCCTCCATGACGACGCATGAGCTATAGTGGAGGTGCTTCTTCAATAACAGTATAAATCCTCTTTCATTATTAATAAAATTTACAGTTTAAAAAATAAAGATCAAATTAATTTATCTTTACTTCAGTAAATCAATTCACTCTGTTTTCCATTACTCCTCTGCAGATGTTACAGCAATGTTACTGAGTTGTTTGAGAATCCATCTTAGGGAAAGTCTGTGTATGTATTATTGCATGGCTGATTTTTGTGCTTGATCCTGATTGGTCAGTTACAAACACTCAGTAGTCAGTTATTTCTTTATAACAGACGGTTATTGTGCATAACAGTCTGCTTCTATGGACCACATCATTAGTGGAAGCAAGAAAATATTTTTAAATCAATGCCATCATTTTATATCATTTTTAATTGATGTTTTGTGTCAATTATTGATTTCTGTAATAAGTAGCCATGTGATAAGTCGGATATTACACAGGGAGATGGTCATTATTGATAAATAAACAATTTTAGGGTGATACAAGCTCATGTTTGGGTCTTGATCACTGGTCAGTGTTTATTTTAAGCAATAATAATTCATGGCTTGCTGCACATTATCCATTTGCAGTGTAACATTTCAACGTAAGCTAAAAATACAGGTTCAATTATTAAAATTATTTAAAATATCAAATTGATGTATATAGTTGATGCAAAACACCATATAAAATAATGCTGTGGTACTATAATGGGTCAATAAATATGCTTTTCACCAAGGTTTGTGGTTACGGTACTTACTGTGCCCTCAAGTGTTACAGACGTGAAAAATTTGTATATTCCACAAAAATTGTTTTAATTTTTTCAACATATTTGAACAAGCAAACATTTCACCAACTTTACCCTTCACCCTTTTGTATACAATGATCTCAGATAATGCTACAAAGGTTTTTTTTTAATTTACAACTGAAATAGAATTTACTTTTTGAAGCCATTTTTCATAAATTAAATAAACTCCTGCAGGTGGAGCCATTTTATTTCAACCTCAGATCTAAAAACTGGTAATTTATTCTGTTATTGAAGTGAGTGGTGTCACTTTGGCAAGATTTTAAATGGTGTCTAAACATTATTATGCTGGGACCAAGAGCTCCACTATTTAAAAAAGCATGGAGCTCCACAATTCATGAGCACTTGGAGCATGGTTAGGGTATAAAAATTAGGCAGGATGCACCAAAGAGATGAAACTCTTCGTGTTTCCAAGTTCATAAAGATCCCCTATGATGATGCATCAAGGTCTGTTACATTCTATTAATGTCTGTTTAGTTCTAATGTGCTCTACAATTATTTCCACATTCTATCATGATTGTAGTCAAATTGTAATACATTATAATAATCATGGCAAAATTTATGACTATCAAATTTTGCAACAATCAGCACGATCATTACAAATCCACCAAGTTCCCTCAAGATCATTCGTCATGAATCCACCAAGTTCCCTCAAGATCATCGCGGTTCTATCCAACCCCCCCATGCTCCTCACAATTCTCTCACATTGTGGATATCATGGCCCCAGAGTAAACCCAAGGATACTCTTCCTTTTCTATGCTTTCCTACACTCAGTACATTTTGTTACGATCTCTAATATTTTGTTACAAATCCAACATGATTCTGGTCAAGAGCTGCCACGATTTTTATTACCTTCCCTCAATTCATGATGACATGCTCTCACATTTTGTAATGATTGTTTGATACCTGTTAAGATCTCCTATGATTTATGACCATGATTTAAGCAAGATTTTCATGCTTAAAGCATGATTGAGGTAAAAAAAGGGGGGGGGGGGTCAACCTTTCATTGTCTCCAAAGATACAAAAGAGGAATTATACATTCAAGCCATGAAACTCGAAGGAAGTATTCTATCCTACACTATTTAGTCACACACTCACTTCAATGTTATCCTCTGGTTTGTTTTGTTGTTCTTGTGTTTTTTTTTTTATTATGTGTCTTTTACTCTTTTATTATGAGTCTTTTACTTTTTACTGTAGTGTCCCTGGGTATTCTGAAAGGCGCTTTTAAATAAAATGTATTATTATTATTATTATTATTATTATTATCATACTTACATTATCATACATATTCTCTCAAAATTTGGCATAAACTCATTATTGTGGCAAAATTTTGAACAGTCAAACATGTCACAAAGCTCATCAATGGGGCCGGTGGCATAGCGGTTAGGGTGCTGTGCTCCTGCTCAGGAGGTCATGGGTTCAAATCCCAGTGAGACCCCCACTGTGTTAAGACCCCTGGTCAAGGGCTGAACCTCAAGTGTGCCTCTGTCCACCCAGCAGTATAAATGGGCACCAGTAAAAAAACTGGGAAGGTAACTGGCAATGGACCAGTGTCCCATCCAGGAGGAGTTGAACTCCTAGTTGCTTCATGCTGCAGAAACCAGGGATAGAATTGGCACTGATGAGCCTCTATGCTTGGATGTAAAAGCCTGCAGCCCTTATGCTCATCATAATTCTCTCAAATCCAATGGAGCACATCTTTGCAAATCCCCACAAATAAGTAACATTTAAATAACATTTATAAAAGTCCCCCCCCCCCTCCCACAAATGTTAAAAAAGTAATTTTTAAGTAATTTCTAAATACAAAGTTGAATCTGAATCATCTCCAAATTCTAAGGATATCCTCCTTGTCCAACAACCTGCTAGCAGATATAGAGAATAATAGAGAAAAGATGAGGCATAGTGCTGCTATGACACACGTCAAGCTACGCTAGGGACTGTTTCTGTGTTCAATAGTATATGAAGGGCTAAAGGTGTTCTTACTTGTGATATTAAGGAAATTATGTCACAGAAAGGGGTAGGAACCTGTGATGTCACAGAGTTTTTTCACCACACTTACCCGTTGGACATTCTTTCGTAGATATAATGTAACCCGAATCTTCAAAGTTAGCTTGATTCTCATAAAATTACCATTTTATTTCCATTTTGTATTATTTATATTATCTTTATTCTCGCCTCAATGTGGCCTTAATACGTGGTCGTATTAAGTTTTGCCATAAAGGTGAAATTTTTTTTCAGCACCATTACAGATTTCACTCATTCACTCACTCACTCAAACCACTTAATCCTACCATTAGGGCTGTCGGGAGGCCAGAGCCCATCATAGCCAATGCTGGGCGAAGGTGTGATACAACCTGAACAGCTCGCTAGACCATCACAGGGCAACACACACACAACCATTCACACTCGTACACTCCAGGAGCAATGTGGAATAACCAATTATTAGCCTAATCTGCATGCCTTTGGATTGTAGGAGGAAACCGAGGTACCTGGAAGACACACAAACTCCGCACAGAAACAACCTCACCAAGCCTGGGACTCGAACCGAGGACCTTCTTGCTGGGAAGTGGACGGCGCATCCCTTCTAAGTATCTGTGACTTGTCATCAATATCACAAAGCTTTATTCAACGTTTGAAGATAACAACCCTCGAAGCAAAGATCCATTACTGTTTTTTCCTAATTGATACGCGCTTCAAAGCCATTCGGCATCTTAGGTGGGTGAATAAAGCCAGGTAAAGGTGAGTGGTGTTCTTGGTGTTCTGGTGTTCTATATGTTCACTTGCTTACATCCTGTATATATTCACATTCATATTTTTTCTCATGCATATTCATATTTTTATTCACATTCAATATTTTTATTCGGGGCAGCGGTGGCCTGGTGGTAAGGTGCTGGCTTGCTGATCCCAGGGTTGGGGGTTCAAGCCCCACTGTCAGCAGTTGTC
>JAQNCB010000003.1:20425737-20442978 GCA_030068295.1 Euristhmus nudiceps | reverse complement strand
TCTGGAGGGGCGGGGTTTCTCTGGAATCTTGTGGATCTTTCCAGAAGGTTGCTAGTCTATATAAATGCTGTGATTTAGAGCAGAGGAGACAGCAGTAGAGAGCAGAGCAGAGTTTTTTTGTTTTGTTTTGTGAACAGTTAAATAGTGGTATTAGTGTGTTATTAGGAATTAAATAGTGGATATTGTTTTGAAAAACTTTTTGTTGAAGAATAAATTTGTTTTTAGCTTTCTTTGTTGTGATTTTTCCCAAGTCATAACAATGTTTTATGTGGATGAACTCAAAAATTAAACGGCAATGTGGGAAAGAAAAATGCATCTCTTCTTCATGGATGCTTTCTGATATCGTCACTTACAGCCTGCTGAAGTCGCAGTGAAACCACAAACTGCGATTTTTGCCTTAGTTTTATCCTTTATTACTTTCCCTTCATTTGCATTTTGTCTGGTTAGATCTCCAAAGTCTGTAGAAAGTAAATTTCTCATAAAATCGACATGATCTAAAGATCTTTTATTTAATTTTTTGTCTGGGAAGGTGTGTTTTTCATTTTAACTGTGTGTGTTTGTGAGTTCGTGTTCTCTCTGGCCTGCTGAATGCTGAAGCGTTGTTGTAATTCTACTCTGTGAGACATTGCCTCAGTGAAGCATGTCTTTGTCAAGGTCAGGAGAGAGCAGCTCTCAGTCCTGAACACACAGGCACCTCTTCAGCATGCTGGACTCGCACTGCACCCTGTAGCACGACAATGTGGCTCAAGTGCTCCGTCCAGCTCCATGTACCGGTAGTCTCTCAACAAATTAGTCCTTCCTGGGTTACCGTCGTGTCATTCAGAAAGGAACTCCAATATTGAGACCTGGTCTTGAATACAACACTACTAAGATATTTCCTCTTGTCGAATTCGACACCAGACTTTTTCTTCCTGTGAAAAACAGAGTTTTTCTCTGCAGCAGTGTATGGTCGGATGGTACATTTATGCTGAATGAACCCCGTGCTCAGCTGATCGTTGTCTGGTGTTCTTTTGTAAAAGGGATGGAGGTGGTTTTGATGTTTGGATTATAGATAATATCTCCGGTTTTGGATCGCAGGTAATTTAAGTAGATGACTTTACTTTCTCTCTTTGATTTCATTAAACCACCATGACACAGTGTAACTTAGCAACAGGAGCTATGTGATCTCAGTCATGCCTTGTCAGCTATGAATTAAACATTGTGAAAGACTGCATTAACAATTCAAGCCTGCTCGAATTCGCACAACGCCTGCTGAAGTTTTATCCAAAAATTGCCATAATCATGTATTAACCGGCCGGGCGGCACAGTGGCATCGTGGTTCGTACCTACGCATCACAGCAAGGGCGACCTGGGTCCGAATCTTGTGCTCAGTGAGGGTGAGGGTGAGGGCATTTCTGTGTGGGGTTTGCATGATCTTGCTGTGCTTGCGTGGGTTTCCTCTGGGTATTGTGAATCGGCTGTTCCATATTGGTCCTATAGGTGTGAGTGTGTCAGGGTGAACCCCACCTTTTCCCAAAGTTAGCTGAGAAAGACTGCAGGGACCCCTCCCAACCCGAGTATGTTTAAGCAGCTCGGCAGAATAGTAAATGCTAACGTACCCATTGCATTGCAAAGATCAGTGCTGCTCCTTCATGACCATATCCTCTGCATAAGGTGCTAATTGATCTAAGATGAGTACCGAGGAAAAGCAGCGCTCTCCAACCCTGTTACCGGAGATCTGACTCCCTGGAACTTTGACTTGTGAAACGTCGTCATTCAGCGCATAAGTACTGTTTCAGTTCAAATTCGTATCCAGCCAATCACAGTACAAATCCCCGGTTGTGTTCTTGCTATCATCAGTGAACATGGACATGCAGAGAAGGAATACCAATTACCATTATATCTGAATCACTTCATTGGTTTATTAGTCTTGTTACAAACATACACATAAGTAATAGCCAGTAATTAGACACAGGTACAACTAATTGGTATGTTACCCGCTGGTTCTACTTGACTCCTCTCCATCTACAGCAGGCATTCATTCACACCCTTGTTGCCAAATTTGTTATTTCATGTAAACACTTATCAAAAGTAGAAATAATGTGCTAGAGTTCAAAATTTGGCAGATGTGGTTCAATAAAAGTTTGTGTTCAGTTATTTCCCATAAACATGTTCATTCGCTTTGTGGTGGACTGGTTTCATGGAGTGTGAAAGTCACTTTGACTGCCAACATCCTGGTGCTGACAAGATGGTATTCCTGTGTGTGTGTGTGTGTGTGTGTGTGTGTGTGTGTGTGTGTGTATACAGATATATTTCTAGACTGGAAGCAGAATGCAGATGAGGTGATAGTCAGGTTGCGATGTGGAGAAGGTGTTCTGAATGTGGAGAATGTTGACGCTGCCTTTACGGACACCGCCTGCCAAGTCCGCTTCCCAGGTAAATGCACCTGTGTTGCCTTGTTTAAAACTCGGGTGTTCATGCGCTTTCCTATTTTTGTGATGCGTGTGACGGATGTGTTGGCGTAATACGTTGCAGTATGAATTCTGTATGCTTTGATGACAGATGGGCGTGAGTGGAGCTGTTACCTACATGCTGAGATAGAGGGCTCCTGCAGTAAAGTGCTGTATAAGGAGAAAGGCAGCATACTGCAACTCATTATGCACAAGAAGATCCCCTTCAACAACTGGCCCACTCTTATGGTATAAAGAGCTGTTTTTGCTTATTTGAGTGAATGGGCCTCAATAGGACAATGTGTGGGTTCAATGGTGCAACCTTTTTTTTTTTTTTTTTTTTTCTTTCCCAGAACAACAAAGAGAACGACCCGGTCAGCATCCTGGGGGAGAATGGATGCAGTCACAAGTCATCACCAGAGGAGTCTGAGAAATCCAGTTTGAGATCTGAACCCATGAAAACCCCCAGCAGACCGGAAGACCCGGCTCCACCGACAGATCAGAAATTTAGTAAACCTGACCGTGGTGTAAAAAGGGGGATGAAGAGCAAACAAGCCGAAAACACTGAGAGTGCAGGAATCCGAATATCTGAGCCTAAACCAGATAGAAGGGGAGACCAGACACCCGAGCCCACTGCCAAGAGAACTGTCCGTCCTTCCGAAAGTACAAAGGAGCGCACTGTAGCATCAAGCCCCGCACGAGAGAATCAGCCCAAACCCGTGGGTAACAGCAAACTCATAACAGGCCGTGAATCTTCCTCTGTGTCCACCGCTGCACGAGAAAGCAAGCTAGAACCACAAGTTAAAGCATCCTCGGGGTCGCATAAAGAT
This sequence comes from Euristhmus nudiceps, assembly GCA_030068295.1. Taxonomy (NCBI): domain Eukaryota; kingdom Metazoa; phylum Chordata; class Actinopteri; order Siluriformes; family Plotosidae; genus Euristhmus; species Euristhmus nudiceps. Next base: position 20,439,719 of record JAQNCB010000003.1, on the reverse strand, counting down.
AAAGAGACTGAAAAAAAGACAGACCGATGCACTCAGGTATGGTGTAGTAACACGACACTGGGGATGTTGATGGGAAAATTGTTGTTATTCTTGATATTTGTTGACAAGCAAATAATCATCGCATTATTACACACTGCTCGGCCAAAAACAACCCGGCACACTTGAATATTTTTTGGACCGCCTTTCGCCTTGATTGTAGCACGAATTCAAAAATCTAAGCAAGATCAACGTTTATTTCTATCCAGCGTTGAGTTCATTTTTGACTGACATCTTGATTTGATGATGGGAAACCAAACCACTCCATAAAGTCTTCTACAGCACAACCCAATCACTTTTGATACGGTTAAGGTCTGGACTCAGGGGCCAGTTCCTGCATCCACACGTGCCATTTCAGCCCCAAATTTCTAACGATCAGGCAAGAAAAAGTCCTTATTATGGGATAACCTTGTGTTTTGGTCCATTCAGGTCATCAGCTGATTGATTTTTTTTTTTTTACCATAAAATGTTGCTGAGCCTCAACTTGACTAAGAAGGCTAAAGGTGTTCCAATGAAATATTTAAATGTAATTATACTAGTCTGCAGTCATTTCGTAGCCGGGCAGTTTATAACATCGGTGTTATATTCTATTTTGTCTCCTAGGGTGAAGAAGGTAAACATCAGGGCCACTTGACTATTTGTGAGCCACGGCCTGAGCCCAGTAAGCTTTCTGCGCTCAGCGTAATTCCTCCAGGTCCTGAAGAATCCTTTAGTTCTGGGGACACTGTTCGGGGGACAAGTGTCCCAGAGCAAGACAATGAGAAGAAAGAAGAGCAGGAGAGGACCAGTAGTACTGTGCAGGATCGAGCATGTACAGACTTACCAGGCCACCATCTGGAATCGAGAAACGGGGACACTGTTCCATCAACTGACTCCAAAAGGCAAGAGTTTAAAAGTACCGAGGAGGAGAAGAGGGACAGATCGAAAGAGGAGCCATGTGAGAAGAGTCTGGAGAAAGACGGAGGTCAGTCTAACACTCCGACTGGATAAGTAGACAGCGGCTACAAGCTTGGCTTGCAATATCATTTAATTGGTGCTCCATAACACGGTATTTGATTTGTTTAATCATGTGATAAGATGACTGATTGGTGTTTTTAATATTATGGCAGAATTTCCAACCCATGGTGCATCATGGGGATTATTGTTTGAAAATCGATTACATGAAAACGCCCAAAAAATGTAATTTATTTTTAGGTCCAGAGCCGATGGTGAACCTGTCGTTTGTGAAGAATGACTCGTATGAGAAAGGGACAGACCTGATGGTCGTCAACGTCTACTTGAAGGAAATTTGTAGGGAGATTTCCCGGGTGCTCTTCAGGGAACAAGACTTCACCCTTATCTTCCAGACCAGGTGAGTCGATATTCAAGGATAGTTTTCATGCTTGGCTAAGAGCAGTGCTCAGGGATAACGGAGGCATTGGGAAATCACCCGTTCTGGATTCAGTCACTGGATGTCCTTGCAACTTGTGCTGGGAGAAACAATTTCAGTCATGGCAATTATCTAAAAATTTCATGAGCATGTAGTGAAAAACATCTAATAATCTGTAAACAGGATGTGATGTGCACAGTTAACATTTTAGCAAATATTCTAAACATGTGATCAGTATAATTTTTTTTTTTCAGAATTATTTATTATTATATTAAGAAGGCCAAACAAAAAAAAAACCTTTGTTTCTGGTAACATTGCAGAATAATTTTGGGTAGGTAGGTTGCTAAAAGTTTTAATTTTATTATTTTTTTTCTTAACCCCCTCTCTGCGTTCTGCCCGTAGTGTGCGCGCGCACTCCCTTCTTCTCTCTGAGCACTGCTAAAGTGCAACCCACGAACTTTGCCGCTTGAGACTCTTAAAGAGACAGTGTTCCTATTGACACTGAATGACAGTCTGTTATTAAATAACCACTGGGTTACAAAAACACATGAAAACTTTAGAGTTGGAAGAAAAAAGTGAGTCGGTCGGGTGACCAGACACAAAGGTGTTTTTTTTTTTTTGGGGCCTCACAATGTTTGTTTACTTTTTTTTTTGGATACTGTTTTTAAGCCTTATGCAGTTTTTCCCCCACTAGCTCAAACATGTTCACTTATGTTCACCTAAAACAAAAAATCAAGCTACTCCTTTTTAACGCAATTATTGTACCTGAATATAACCCCAACTCAATTTCACCTTCTTTCAGTGATGCAAATTTTTTACGTCAACATCCAGACTGTGGACCAAACACTGTTTTCAAGTGGCAGGTCAAACTCAGGTAAGTGCTTCTGGTGAGCAGTTAATATTACCTCATGCTTCAGAGTCTGGTTTGTTCAGCATGTGCTTTAATTTGGGTTTCTTGTTGGGTAATATTTCAGGAACCTGATTCAGCCGGAGCAGTGTAGCTTTTCTTTCACTCCATCCCGCATAGACATCACGCTGAGGAAGAGGCACAGTCAGCGATGGGGATGTCTCGAAGCCCAGGTTCCACAAGGTCTCAAGGCTTCTACTTGCTACTTATATGTGCAGTATCTATGATCAATTTATTTGTGTACTATTTTCGTTATAGTGGTGCCATGTACATGGGCACATGGTATATAAAGTTTTCACACCCCCACCCCAAAAAAGACACCAAATGTAAAATTCCTACTTCAAGCTTTTACTGGCAAGACTTTAGGAAGGGGCAGACTGACTGTGCTGAGAACAGATTGCACAAAACAACCTGTGATCTATAAGACACTTTATTTTCATTTGAGACCAGACATGAGCAAGCAGAATATACCATGTGTAGATATGAGCACACAAGAATCACCCGTGAGTGGTTTTTAAATCAGATGGTGAAAAAACCAACAGCATTTCAGTTTTTTGCAAGAATTATTTTCTTTGTTGTCCTGCTCTAAACATCACAAGGGAAAATTTTTACTCAGAATTACCGTGGGGGTTTTGAAGATGGTGCCACCACAATGCCTTGGATTTCATGAGCTCTGCCAAGGTGCTGACATTTTTCCCTTGATGTGTGTGTTAGAACCAAGCAAAAAGCTTTTTCTGAAATTATGACCAGGGTTCGGGTTTTCAACAAGAAAGACTCCATTAGAATTTGTAGCTGATCCAGATCAAATTTGTGATCCAGAAATGCTTTAAAGTAAAAAAAAAATTAACATGAGATATGCTGGGCTTGGTGGAGGTTTGCATTCACTGCGTGCTCTTGTCTCAGTTCAGGTCAGTTTAAGTTTATTGTCCCCAAAGGGGAAACTTGTCATACAGCAGGTAAACATAAACACAACAGATAAAACTCACCTAATAAATAAATAACACAGACTTTAAAATGGTTAAAATACAATAACACTATTACACTAGGGCTACTACTCATCTAAAGTAGGCCTAGTGTAATAGTATTATGGTATATGTGTAATGTGTATTTACTTGCTTTAGATATACAAGTTTTGTAATGTTAATTGTTGGTTTATTTATTTATGAAGTAATATAGTATTTTTTTTATTATTATTTTTTTTTAGAAATACACTTCCCATGATCTAGTATCAGGTGCTAACATCGCATTTAAAAAAAAAAAAGCCATTCTTCTGTCATTGTGTCAAAACATTCTGTCAAACCGTACCGTTGATGCTGGGTTGAGTATTTTGCCAACCCAGAATTTCTGGAATAAGAACCAGGGCTGTTAGAATCATCCATACCCTGGTAATTCAAGTACTTCCTTGTTATAATTTGTATTATCACACTTGATTAACCAACTAGTCACGTGAGTAATTGCTCTGTAATGTAGTAAATCAGGTCTTGCACCTCGGATGCAGGCCAAAAGTATGATGCCTAAACTATTAAACTCCACAGGTCTCCTGGAAGTTGCTTTTCCTCCTCCCCATGAAATGCTGATTTGATTGTACATGCTGGATGGCCTGTTTGGCTTTCCCTCTTTCCGCTGTCTGTGCCTACTCCGCTCTGATTGGCCGCCTTTAAGCTCCATGTTCATTGCCCTATGCGGAGATGCTGCTTTAAAACGAGAGGAAGTTGGGGGAAGGCCAGCGTGTCCTGATGCACTCTTTGCCCCAAAAATAACTAAGTTGGTGGAAAACCCCTGTGTTTACAACCCAGAGGGAAAACGTAAACATGCTCTACCCTCGTTATTTGACATTCTGGTGTTGTCTAACGCTCTCATTTGGGCACAGTTTAAACAAACTTTTAGTTGTAGGTGAGAAAGATGTCTAGGGCAGTGTAGGTGACTGATGTACACAAAACGGGTGAGTTTGGGTCATTTGAGTGAGCTTGGGTTCTAGCGTAGGTTGAGGCATACAATGTTTACATGTGGATATGTGTGCACTATTCAGTAAAAGAGTGTAAACCGAGACTGACCTAGAAACTGAATACTGACGTATCACCTAGCATGTCTGTGTCCCTCTGCCAGTCCATTTATTACTAATGACCATGTAGCTGCATTTAACTATTCTAACGTTCAATTTGGAATTAAACAGACACTTGTGCCATAATTATTCTTCAATATTATAAACCTAGAAGTTTCGCTGCCTTGTGAAACTCAATTAAGTTTGAACTTTTGTTTTCTAACCACAAGCACTCTCCTGCTCTGTTTAAGGTGCAGTGGGGGGTGCAAAGGTTGCTGTGCCCTCCGGGCCTTCCTCTCTCGACAAGAGTCAGCCAGGGAGTAGCCAGCACTCTCTGCCTGCCAAAGAGGAGCCTCGTGTAGGGGTAGAGAAGCCTAAACCCTCTCGGGCTGCAGAGGACGGAACTTTAGACGCGGTGGTCCCACGCACTGTCTCTGATCATGTTCCTATCAAACAAGAGGCGGCTATTACCACGGTAACTCCACACAAACTGGGAGTGTATCCCACCCCTCCCCTGCCCATGTCATTTAATTTTTTTTATTTGATTTTTAATTCCTCGCAGTCTTTGCGTTTGTAATCCCTGATTAAGGAATTTATGGCTGCACAAAGTACCTTAGGTAATCTTAGGTATTGAAATACTGGAGGCGAGCTTTTCTGTCGAGTGTCAGTCATGTTCTAAAGGATCTAGCGGTGTGTAGTTGCGAGGGATTAGTACAAGCAGGAGTGGCAACAGAATATTTTAGGGTGTTGGTTTACATTCTTACAGTCCTAGTTTTATTTGGGTGTAATTTTAAGTTCTGATAAGATTGTACAAATCCTAGACGGCATGATGGCACGTTTTCATATGCTCATTTTGTTTTAGGTTGCTGAGGCATGTGAGCCAGATAACTTCAGAAAAGAAAACGAGTTGTTGTTCTGTTCTGGACTTCACAATGCTGTACACCTGAAAGATTGTACTGTTTTATCTGCCATAACAAATGTTAGTTCTTGTTTAGGCTAGTTTATATTTCTGAATGTGCAGTTAAAAACATGTTTGCAGTTCCTCTCGGACACATGTGCTACACGTTAACGATCTGGATCGTCTCTCATCCCCAGCCGAAACCCACCTGCATGGTCCAGCCGATGACCCACACTCCTACTGCAGGCGGCGACAGAGCTGAAGAAGAGGAGGAGAAGAAGGTCTGTCTACCTGGCTTCACAGGACTCGTCAACCTAGGAAACACATGCTTTATGAACAGTGTGATCCAGTCGCTGTCCAACACACGGGAATTAAGAGACTACTTCCATGGTAAGGAGTTTGCAGTGATAAATCCTAAAAGCAGGATTAGTAATTAAAATTAATAATAAATCTAATCTCTGTCCTCTGCTGGAGAAATGTTTTGTTGTTGAGCTGAACAGGTTGTTTGCTTCAAGCACCTTAAAATCTCTTTCCCTTGTTTATAAGACCGGGCATTTGAGACGGAGCTGAATTGTAATAACCCACTGGGCACAGGTGGAAGGTTGGCCATTGGGTTTGCAGTGTTGCTGCGGGCTTTATGGAAAGGCACTCATCATGCTTTTCAACCCTCAAAATTAAAGGTACCAGTACACTTTTAATCGTGCTGCTGCTGTAAATGATAGTTTATCTTGCATAGGTTTTGATGTGTGTGTTGTGTTTTTTTTTTTTAAATAAGGGTCCATGTCAGCCTGCTGATCAAATGTTCTCCATCTCTCTCTGTAGGCGATAGTGGCCAGTAAGGCCAGTCAGTTTACAGGTTATGCTCAACACGATGCCCAAGAATTCATGGCCTTCCTCTTAGATGGGCTGCACGAGGACCTGAACCGTATCCAAAACAAACCATACACAGAAACCGTGGACTCAGATGGCCGCCAGGATGAGGTGCTGCACCCGATCCGAGTCCCATTAGGGTTTTTTTTTAGTTCTTGTTGCAAATAACAGGATGTTGATGTTTTGTTCCTGGAGGAGTTTTATTTACAGCTAACTGGTCCTAGTAATTTTTATTCATGCTATCCTTAAGCATTAAAAAGAAGTTATAAAAGTATAGTTTAACAAAGTCTAGTTGGTTAACTTATCATATTGGTAATTGAAGTCCGATTTCATGACTGAGTTTATATCACCAGCAGTGTACAGTCAGCTTCACGGTTTCTGAGTGTATGTTTAGGTCTATATGAAACATCGACATTTTAAGATGAGAACTCCAACCAGCCGTTGCACATTAGGATATATTGCAAGGTTTAGCGAACAGAAGGATCAGGATCTCTGATATCTCAGAAGTAACTTGACAAAACAGAGTGGGGGGTGTTCAGTATACTCATAAAGGTGGAGAAAAGAGTTGATCAGTGCAAGCAGGAACTCCAATAAGACTGATTAAGAGTTTCACTTAAAAAAAAGAACCAGAAGGCGGGTAGGCATGAGTGCGCCCTGTGACCTTAGAGGTACAGTCGCTCTATTGTCGGTGACCCTGGGTGACTGTGAGAGAGTGGGGGAGTGACAGCATCCAAATGTCCCAGTTTAACTGAGCTAAAGGCTAATTAATAGTATGTATGACTGAATAAGTGTTTATTAGCTTGTAATTAAATGTTGAGACTGTAACTGTCCTGAACGTTAACTGGAATGCTGTGTAATAACTATGGAGCATTGTTAAAAAAATAAATAAAAAAATGCCCCACCCTCTGCAGTAGCGTTCATTGTTTGAGGTATTAATTGATGGATATTTGCTATTTGCTAATTTATTATTGTCATTTGGTTTAAATGGGTGATGCATGTGTGATTATGACTTGACAGGTTGTAGCAGAAGAAGCATGGCAAAGGCACAAGATGAGGAATGATTCGTTCGTTGTTGATCTGTTCCAAGGCCAGTACAAGTCAAAGCTTGTGTGTCCAATGTGTTCCAAGGTAAGTGTGGGTGTTTGTGTCCTTTATCTCCCAAACACACACCTCACAATGATGGTAAATTATTTCAAGTCTGGATCACAGTGCATCTGTCTGGTTGCCATGTTGGAATAAAGCTGATTTGGTTTTTATGACTGATATGAAATTTAATTTTAAAAAGAAAGAAATAAATAAACCGGCTGCTTATACATGTGTAAATTACAGAGCTATAGCGGTTGCTACAAATCAGAGCTGTAATATTAAATCTGGTTTGTTTAAGTCGATTTAATCCTTTCTCATCCTCTTGATTGTAGGTTTCTATTACCTTTGACCCCTTCCTATACCTGCCTGTCCCTCTACCTCAGAAACAAAAGGTGCTCACTGTCTTCTATTTTGCTAAGGAGCCCCATAAGAAGCCAGTCAAGGTAAACGTCAGCGATTTACTTTTCCTCGTAAAAGCATTCCATGTTTTTCATGTTCTATTCTGAATGGATTTGTCGATGTTTTTTAATGTAGTTCTTGGTGAGTGTAAGTAAAGAGAACTCGAGTACAGCCGAAGTGTTGGAGTCTATTTCTCGCAGCGTGAGAGTCAAACCTGAGAGCCTAAGATTGGCAGAGGTGTGCAAACTTTTTTCTTTTTTTTTTTTTTTCTTTATTTTGTACATGTATGACTCGGGCCAAGTTATCCTAAATAGATCCGCCTTCATGCGGTCGAACAATTTTGCCCTAAAATTTATTTTTTTTTTTTCCCCCTCACTCACAGGTGGTGAAGAATAGTTTCCAACGGATATTCCTGCCTTCTCAATCGCTTGATACAGTTTCGTCCTCTGACATGCTCTTTTGCTTCGAGGTGCTTTCCAAAGATCTTACGAAGGAGAAAGTGGTGCTGCTTCGGGTCCATCAGGTCTCTTAACTTCATGTGTAAATAGTTCATTTTAAAAAGTTAGTCGCAAAGAGGTATTATTTATTAATTGGTTTGTTTGTTTTGGTCGTTTATTTTCCATCACCTGTACAGAGGCTCCAGTTTCCCAGTATCCCGATAGCCAAGTGTGCTGCCTGCCAGAAACCTCCTGTGTCAGATGATGAGAAGCTGAAGCGCTGTACACGCTGCTATCGTGTAGGCTACTGCAACCAGTGAGTCGTTCCTTCAGTTGCTGATTGGGATTGTGGATGGATGGATGGAATGTTATTCCCGGTTATAATCATTCTGAAATATTTTGTCTGTGATGTAGGGCTTGCCAGAAAAATCACTGGCCTATCCATAAATCTCTCTGCCGACCCAACTCTGAAAATGTAGGCTTGCCATTTTTGATCAGCGTGCCTGAGTCAAGGCTGACCTACCTCCGTCTTACTCAACTCCTTGAAGGGTACTCCAGGTACGCTGGACAGACACCTGCAGATCGATAGATGGATATTTATTGGGATGTAGCTGTGTCAGGTCTAATGTGGTACGGCGGTCCGTCTCATTCCGTTGTTTCTGTGTGCAGGTATTCAGTGAACGTGTTCCGTCCCCCATTCCAGTCTGGTCGGACATCTCCTGAGGCGACTCTGTCTCGTGCTGATCTCCCTCAAACAACCGGTTCACTTGCTGAAGGACCTGGGCCAGAGGAAGAAGAATTGCATCCGGTTGAAGCAGGGGAGGCCCAGGAGCGGGACAGTGTGTCTCTCGAAACGGCAACAGCACAGGCTTCCAGTCACTCAGTGGACGACCCGAACTCACAGTCCACTCACACTACAGACGCTGGCACCTCTGAGGTGCTGTCCAGTGCTCCGGATCCCTTCGGAGAGAAAGAAACTTCATGTGAAAAGGCTGTGAAACCAGAAGGTAGACTATTGATATTAGTGAGATTCATTATATATTTTTTTAATATCATCAATTATGTTTATTACTTGTGTTGATGTTTCTGTATGCTCATGTATGCTTCAGCTGCTGTCACAGGCTACCAACAGCCCTCAGACTGTAGGAGTGGTTCTCAGTTCTACATCTCCCTACAGGATGCCAACAACAAGGAATTAAAGCTTGAAGATAAAGGTGAAACCTGCCATCATTGTGCTCTCTTTCATTATTGTGCGAAGTCTATCTTTTTACAGAGTAACCTCATCTCCGTATATCTGGTTCACTAATGTTACATATGTAGGTGATGGAGTACTGGAGGTGTCTGAAGACTGCACCTTGGAGCTGGTGTGGAACAATAATGAGAGGCTAAAAGAGTATGTGCTGGTGCGTTCCAAAGAGCTGGAGTATGAGGAGGACCCCGGTTCTGCCAACGAGACCGCCAGGGCAGGACACTTTACACTGGAGCAGTGCCTCAACCTCTTCACCAAGCCAGAAGTGCTAGCACCCGAGGAAGCATGGTAGGAAATTAAAGAGGGGGTGCAGACAGTGAAATAGTGGCACTGAGTTTTAAAAGGGGATTCACCTTGAAGCAAGAGAGATTGGACAGTCAACTGAAACTAAGAGTTGATCTTTAAATATATTACTTGATATTATAAATTATCCAAGTCAGGCGTGCTGCTGCTTGGTTGAAACAAAAACCTGCAGCCACAGCGGCCCTTTGTGGAATGAGTTTGAGACCCCTGAGTTGCATGGACCTTCCTTTGACAGTGTGCACGGTGCTCTATGGGACGGGGTACGGCCACTTTCCGTACTTGTGCAATGCACGACTGTAGTGGTTTGTTGTGTCCAGTGCTCGTGTCTTTTTTTTTTTTTTTTTTCCCCCCCTCTCTTAACTGAATTGTTTCCTTTAACGGGAGTTTAATACTTTCTACACGGTAAAGTTTTAACTGTGGGACTTTCTCTATATGGGTTAGGTACTGTCCAAAATGTCAGCAGCACAGAGAGGCTTCCAAGCAGCTTCTGCTTTGGCGTCTACCCAATGTGCTTATTATCCAGCTCAAACGATTTTCCTTTCGGAGCTTCATCTGGAGAGACAAGATCAATGACATGGTGGACTTTCCTGTGAGGTATGAAAAAATTTTCTTGATATAGCCTCTTTTTTTTTTTTTTTTTTTCATCTGTAGTATGTCCTGAGTGAATGTTGTTATTATTTCTGTTAAGGGTGTTTATAATGATCCATGTATAAAACTGTTGGTCCACAGGAATTTGGACTTGAGTAAGTTCTGTATTGGCCAAAAGGAAGATGTCCAGCAGCCCCCTATTTATGATCTGTATGCTGTTATAAACCACTATGGAGGAATGATTGGCGGTCACTACACAGCATATGCTCGTCTACCCAATGACAAAAACAGTCAGCGCAGTGATGTTGGTAAGTGCAGCACTTTTAAGTCATCGGTATGTCCGTCCATCTCTAATCATTTCAATTCCACCCCAGAGTTATGAATACGGTTTTAGATTTCAACTTCAGACTTGACAGTTACTTCTACTAGGCAGTGAAGTTATGGCTTTTGGAACACCCCCCTCTCTCTCCTTTTTTTTTTTTTTTTATTTATTTTTTTTAAATTTATCCAATTCGTGCTTTCTGATATGAGTAGGCTGGGGTGGGGTCATCTGCTGATACCCCTTGCGATAAACCTCCTAAGAAAGAGTGTGTGCGTATGTAGGCTGTGGATTATTGATCTGAACGTTGGTGGTTCAACCCTCAGTAACACCAAGTTGCTTCTATTGGGCCCTTGAGTAAGGCCTTTCACCCTCAACTACTCAGTTTGATAAGGCAAAAAAAAAACCTTTGTTTCCGGTCACCCGACCGACTTTCTTTTTTTTCCCCGCCGACTCTAAAGTTTTTTTTCATGTGTTTTTGTAACCCAGTGGTTTAACAGACTGTTATCAATATTGTCAATAGGTACACTGTCTCTTTAAGAATTTCAAGCAAGGGGGGGAGGGGGTGTGAGCGCCCACTCTTCATCTCCGCACCTGTGAGGAGCTTTGAAAAAAAATAAATAAATAAATGAAATAAAATAAAAACTTTTACTGACCTACCTACCCAAAATTATTCTGCAATGTTACTGGAAACAAAGGTGTTTGTTTGTTTATTTATTTATTTATTTATTGCCTAAATTAAATAAAAATGCTAGTCGCTGTGGATAAGGGTGTCTGACTAATGCTGGAAATGTGTGCATCTCCCTCCCCCTCAAAAAAAAAAAACTGGAACACACTTTCTCTCTGCGGGGTCTTTTTGAAAGACTTTGTAACTAAACAATACTGTGAAAATCATTTTAATCGAATTGTGTAACATGGTATCCTCATTTGATATTATTTTGTCAGGTTTTAATGAAGTGATAAGCCATCGTCGACCGCCGATCACTCTGTAGTAACTGGTGTTTTGTGTTTCTCGCTCAGGCTGGCGCCTCTTTGATGACAGCACCGTAACAACAGTGGAAGAGAGCCAGGTGGTGACGCGCTATGCCTATGTGCTGTTCTACCGTCGTAGAAACTCTCCTGTCGATCGGCCGCCACGCCTCCTCGACCCGCTGGGAGCCGAGTCTCCTGCTGCAGCCGGAGCCGCTGCCAGTCAGGTGAGCTAATTATGTTCTCTCCCCCGTATCATTTCATTTTTCTTTGCATCACACGAAGCCTCTTCAACTCCCACAATCTCCAAGATAATACCAATTAAATGCTCTGTGATTTTAATGGCTCCGAGATGTGCAAGTCTTCTCTGGATAATTCATGATGATTTTAGAAGTTAGTACTGCGCCATACCATACCAATATTTGTATACAGTAAATTAAACATACAGGGTAGTTGGATGAAATTAGTCACTTTATTTTTCCTTCCTACTACTTAGACTCTTTACAGAAATGTGGGTTTTTTTTAAATTTATTTATTTATTATTTTTTAACTCTTTGTATGTTTTGGAGAATGTGTTAATCACCTGGAAGAAGCATGTCTTATTTGTTTGACTTCATGCTAGAATGTATGTTTTCTTGAAAAAAAAAATTGGTATTTTATCTCATGTTAAGCTACAAAAGAGAAGGTTAAAAAAAAATCAGAAGCACACTGAGACTCACACATTTTATTTATATAAATTTTTAAAAATCAGGTATTAAGTTACAATTTGAGCTGTATGACTTGTGTTTATTTCCATATTCATGACTCGGTAGACTCCATTTTGGTACCAAAAGCGTTGGTGTAGCATGTCTGATTGATGGAATTGATGGGACCAGATTGTGCGGCAAATTTAGGAGATTTTAAAATGGATAATATTGTAGATGTTAAGAACCAGTTAACTTAGCCTCTTACCTACCCTGTGGGAAAAAATTAAAGTTCCCCCCCATCCCTACGGGTAACGCGAAAAATTATATTTCATTAAAGCGTCATTTTAAAGTGAAATATTCGCGTTATTACTTTAAATCGGTTAATTAGACTCTGTCGCCACCTCGTGTTCACATCCTTCCAGGAACACTCTAAGCGATTTTCGGGGAACGTAGGTAAAGCCCTTAGTAACCACCACCCTATATTGAAAATAACATCATCAAATGAATTAAATACATTGAATCAAACCAACAGTTATATTTAGCATTTATACAGATTTGTAGTACCAAAAAAAGAGAGCCAACTTTTTGCGAGACACAAAATTGACACATTTTCCAAACTGGTGAACTTCATTTAAAACTCACCCAACAAGTTTGAATCGTTCACAAATGGGTGGAATAATTACATTCCTATTGTTTTCTTCACATAACTACCACTGATGGAAAGAAGAATGGGTGTGATTAGGAATTACAACATGGCAAAACTCAGTTTCTTTCAAGATAACAGTCGAATTTTTTGTTGTTGTTGTTGTTGTTTGTAGGCTTAATTTTCACTTTTGTTTTCATATATTATTATTTTTGGGATCAGCCATTTTATTTCTTATAGTTCAAAACTGGCCCATGTGACTTAATACCTGGTTTTATGTGATACGACACACATTTCTAGATATTTTTAACTTGTAACTATGGCAATGATTGGGTACTTTAAAGACCTAGCCCTGTCCCAGAAGCTGACACAGGTTTCCGCCAATCGCAGGCGTCTCTGATATGGCAGGAACTGGAGGAAGAAGCAGAAAGGCAGCAAGGGGCTCCCTCCTGGAGCCTGTTCTGGCCGAGACTCCGACAGAAAAGACCCAGGACAAGGCTGCAGGAAGAGGATGACCGCAATGAACGGCTTACAGGGCGCAGACAGGAACTGGTTTCCGATCATTCTGATGATGATCGTAGTAAATATTTCCTCCTTGGCACTATGGCTGCAGTTTTCGCATTGTTGCTTAATATCATCTACCCTCTGATATACAAGTTTCACTGGGGATAATCTGAAACATGTCACATGTTGACTGTATATGTGTACAGAGTGTTTGTTTATATACACACACACACACACACACACACAAATGTGTATAAAATGCAAATTAGAATGTAAAGAAAATGGTTCCTTGAGGATGGATTATTTATTGTATAGCTCTGACTTTTATTTTTTAAATTGAATGATCAATTTTAAATGCAAGTTTATGTACATATTTAATTTTTAAATTCAACAATGTATCATGAAATTAATTAACTTTACTGTACATTATAATATTTAGTATATATGAAGCGACTTTAAGAAACTTGATTATGGAGCAAACTCAGGCATCCTGTAACTCTGTTTTACACTATTAGCAATATTCCTTTCCTTAACATCAGCTCACTTGTAAGAGGCTTCAGGTTAAACTTCTAAGGAACTGACTTTAGATCTGAGGTAAAATATTCTTGTAGTAATATGAAGCACTAATATGTGTGTGTGTATGTGTATGTATATATGTGTATATATATATATATGTGT
>JAQNCB010000003.1:20410706-20424877 GCA_030068295.1 Euristhmus nudiceps | reverse complement strand
GGTAAACCTTACCTCCAGTTCCTTGACCTCTCCTTGCAATGTTTAGCTTTTCTGAATAAGTCTGCATTGAAAATGGACTTTTAAGAATGTCCGACACCAAGTTAATTTCTCCTCCGTCAGCCATTGTGTGCATAAAAAAATTCTAACTTGAATGTATTGTGTGCAGATCGCTACAGACTATTGAGCTAGTTTTACTTTGAACAACCAATCAGGACGGAAAAATGCCGCCGTTATTTTAAGCCCGCTAGCAGGCCCTGTGAGGCAAATCTAAAATCTGATTTGTTAAAGAAACAGCCCCATTGCTAATGTAGTTTAAGGGACCTTGCCTCTGCTGATTCTGAAGGCCCCGGGCAGATTAGATTGACATGGCAGCACATAGAAGCTGAAATCTGATTGGACAAAAAAAACTAACATAAACATACTGGAAGCAGTGCAGCCAAGCAGCACGCTATGACTTGAAGAGTCTGAATAAGTTTATACAATTTAATGGAACAAATACTAGAATTTAAGGCGTAAATGTAGGTCAGTGCTTCTGATGGTGTTTAGGCCAGCAGAGAAGGCTTTGGTGTTCCTGAGGGCACTTGTCCATCTGCTCATGACACTGATCATCACTCCAGCATTGTCATTCTTTTACTATGTAAATACATCCTGTGTGTGATTAGTTTCTTGGTGATAAGTAATGCTATCCGTCCAATAGTAAGATGGTGGGATTTTTTTTTTGTTTGGTGTATATTTAACTTGTTTTTAAGTGTCTTATCCAGGTATGGGCATCATTTCAATATGGTCTTCAAAGCGTGTTCTTTTTAGTTTGCATTGTGATATTTTCTTTTTTTTCTTCTTTCTCTTTGTGTCTTGTTTTTGTGTATTTACCATGTGATCGTAATATATCTGTCTTTTTATTGCCCAAGTTGGCTCTGTGTTCCCTGTGGGCATGATTTTTTTTTTCTTCTTCCATGCTCGCATTAAAAAATTTGAACTAATCTCAGCAATTCCCAAATTTGTAGTATAGCCCATGGAACAAGATTTATTAGATGTCACCCAAAAAAAAAATGGTCAGGAAACTGCAACCCAAAAAATAGAGGCTCATACACCACTGCTCAGACTCGCACAGAATAAACAAACAAACCAAAAAAAACCACACACACACACAATCTAACCAGGCAAGCAAACTTTTTTCAGGCAAAGTAACACCAAACATTAATGGGCACACAACATGAACTTGTTCAACAGGTAATTAAACTAACAAAACAGGTGATAAAAATTAATGCTGAAATCAGCTAGTGTAATGATCCAGGCCACAGTCGGGAAACAAAGGGGAAACATTTTTGGTTTTTGATGCACTGTATTGATCCTACAAGGGAAATGTGGCTCTGCATTTAACCCATGCAAAGTGAATAAACAGTGAACGCGCACACACTCTGAGCAGTGGGCAGCCACACTTCGGCGCCCTAACAGCAGTTCGGTGCCTTGCTCAAGGCCACTTCAGCCGTGAAGGTAGAGGAAGGGGAAGATGCTGCTCCTGCCGCCATATGTTTCCTGTCCATTCAGGAATCGAAGCAGTGATTTGATCTTACTTCTGATTCGAACTCAAACCTGCTTTTCGCACCATTAGGCCATAGCTGCTCATGAGAAGTTGATTCCGCCCTTAAAGGATCTGCACTACTGGTCATCTATCTATCGAAAACTCTGCCCTAAATCTGTTTATTTGTAATATCATTTGTTCCTGTTTGTCATGTATTTATTTGCTCATGAATTTTGTAAAATCTGTGCCTGAAAATATATTTTATTAAAATGAGTCACGTGAAGCACCTTCACCAGGTTCGAGCAGGACTGAAGATGAACGAGTCTTGATGCATGTTTGTACCTGCGTTCCATCTGAAACTCCAATAACAGATATTTTTATGTTCTTGTCTCTTATCAATATTTATGTATCGTGTTATAACTTTAAAAAGTACACTTTTTTTTCACATCATTTTCACGACTGTATCTCTTCAGTAAAATTTTAGCGAGGTGTAAAAAGGGCCTTTATGAGATCCGCATGTTTACTCCACCACATCCTTCTGTTGAGGTTTATTCTATTTTATAAGTTCATAATAATCATGGCCTGTCTTGTTCTTACTGTACAAAAAAAAATTGTATACATAACATGCTTTAGAACATGTATTGTCTATGGATATGAAATTATTTATGATAATGTTCTGTTGTGACAGCAATAATACTATATCTGTAATTACAGATTCTAAAGCAGTGTCCAAAGTTGACTATACTTCTGTTTTTGTAAATAAAATGAGTCTTCCACTGCACTAATGTATTATTGCATTTAAGTATTTTTAACCCCTATAACTGCCAAAAAAAAAAAAACACATTCTTCTCTTTATTCATTGAGTCTGTGACCCTTTTCTCAGTTGGCGTTCATGTGCACCAGGTGGGTCATGAAATCTATTATAACCATGGTTTATTTTACAGGCTTCTAGCCAGGCGCTCTTTGGGACAGACCTGGACCCTGAAGGACCCCCACAGTTGGGAGCAGAAGTGACCTCTGACCTCTTTGCCCGATCGGCAGAATGCTCTGGCTCGTCCTATACAAGCATGGAAGAAGTGGATTAAAGACATCCGTAAAGCTGTGTCACTGACCACCAACCCACAACCCTCACCTCAGGGAGACTTCTTCCTTGAAAGAGACTTGAGTACTCGTCAGCTGATCATGCACAGCAAAGGTGCTTCTGTTGCACATGTGCACTGTTTCATTTATTACAAGTTAGCTAAATGCAACCATGAAAAATATGCTCCTAGATTGGTTTGTAGATGCATTTGCGTAAAGAAGAAATGTGCACATGTTGGAGACGTTTATTCCTTGCAGGAGTATGAGTGTTTGATTGCACAAGCATGTCGACGGGGAAGAACACAGGGGCAGCGTCCATGTGAGGTCTTGTTCATCTTATTTGAAAGTGTCGAAGGGTTTATCGCAGAGCTAAAATAAATATGATGGTTGTATATCCCACTGCAGTTTGGTGCCCACATATTAATCAGCATAGTACACGGATAATTTAATATTCACACTCGTATTCACATCTGAAGTGGACTGGCCTGGTGGATTGGTTTCTGTTTGTATTTCTGAAATGTCACAAGTTTTTTTTATTTCTAAGTGCCCCCCCCCCCCTTTTTTCTTTTTTTTTTTTTTTTATACAAACAAAATCCTGTGGAAATGTCTGTATTAAAGTGCAAAAAGCTAATTTACATATGTGCATGTTGATAAACTAGTGTAGTGTTTGTCTGTCTCGCTCTTTTTTTTTTTTTTCTTTTTTTTTTCCCCCGGTGGGGGGTGGATTGTCTTGTTTCCACACCCTTCTTGTTTGTATTAGACTGCATATTAAGCAGAAACTAGAGTATGATCATAAGAATGCTGCTGTGAATAAAAGATGTTAAATGGTTAATATAAATAAAAGTTGGAGTAAGTTAAATTAAAAGCTATATGATAGTTATGTCTTCTAATGAAAATTTGAAATGCTAAGCAGTAAAAAGAGTGTGAGACAAGCTTAAGTGTAAAAGAACCATAGACAGACCGGTGTTCAGGGTAGTCCAAATCTGGTTAAAAATAATAATAAAATAAAAGTAAACAAACAAACTTATGAATGTAATTAAATCTGAGAACAGGATGAAGCTGTCTCTCTGAAATCAGTCATCTTGACTTTTTGCAGTTTACACTGTCTAGCTATAGTCTGCCAGGAAGTAATTCTGCTTTGAATAATTTAAATTTCACAATGTGTCCCAGTCATCTTGAGCTCTGTCTTCATCTCCACAAAACTTGTAATCATCATGTATATCTGAACCACTCGCTTCATTTTTCTCGAATTTTTAAAATGAGTTTTGTAAAGAGAAACATTTAAGAACCGGTCTGTCATAAGCCTATCAGGTTTTGTTTGTTTTCATTGTTTAGCTTCGGGTACCCAGGTGAACAAGTTCTTAAGGGATTACATTCAATGTTTTTAAATAAGGAAACGGAAAGAGTTGTTTTCTGCAAATATATTTCAGCTTCTGTCCTGCTTGTTGATTCTGATTCTTGTCCAATAAAACATTTCCATGTTGACGCCAACAATGATGTGTAACTGCACAAATATGAACCTTTCACTTGCCTTTTATACTAAACTGTTCTGAGATATTGTTTGTTGGCCTCCTGCGTGTACATGTTCAAGTTAAAACAAAAGAACAATAAACTAATCAATTCACTGCACTACTCTCATACAAGCGCATATCTTTGCAGTTCCTTTTCTTCATGACAAAAAAAGTATTGCTTTTTTTTGGTCAGGTTGTTGACTTTATAATATTGTTATAAGAAGATAACGGTCTGACAAGTTCAGGCAGGGAATTATTTCGTAAGGCACCCGGATGATTTACCCCGAGAGCAAAATTCACCAGAAGTGTTCGTTTCACTGTTTTTCTTCAGATGTGACCCATAGTTCTCTGAAACCGTATGGCTTGTAGGTGTAGTGGTTACCACGTCCACCTCACAGCAAGTGTGTTTCTGTGTTTCCTCCCACAGTCAAAAAATGTGCACATTTGGCAAACTGGTTGTTTTAAATTGTCTGCAAGTGTGGATGTGAATTGTTGTATGCGTGTTTGCCTACAATGATCTGGTGAGCTGTTCACGGTGTACTCCACCTTTGCCCGGTGTTGGCCTGGATAGGCACCAGCCTTCCTGCGACCCTAGTTATAGGAGTCATAACATCAGTTCTCAATGTATACCTTTTGTGTAGCTGTCGATCTGTGGTATTACTGTAATGCTATTCTTTGAAGAGTGGCGAGAGAAGTACCGGTATATTCAGTAATGCACTTATTACATGATGCTGGAAAGATCATACCTTCTTCCAAATATGTGGTGAAAAACATTCAAGTATTTTCGCACCAATGGTGCCAAATTTAACTTAAATGACCAAAAACAGCATGATAGGCTTATCAAAGTTCCAATTTTCCTCTAGGTGTGAATGCTAGTGTGTTGCCATGTGATGGTCTGGTGAGCTGTTCAGGGTGTGCCCTGCCTTCGCCCAGTGTCCCTGCAACTCTGGTAGTGTGATTCAGCAGTTCAGCAAATAAGTGAGATGAGTCACTATCATATTACCTTTCTTCACTGGAATTGATGGAGAGAATGATGTCTGAAAATTCCCCTACTTAATTATTTCAATTATTTCTTCCGCCTTTATACCTTGTACCTGACCACCTTCTGCTTGTACGATATTTGTTTTAATTCCAAGTGGTATGGTTTTTCAATGTAATGCAGCCTAAAAGGTGGGGGGTGGGGCACAAGCCAGTGTCCTTGCACCAGACCCAAGACCAGATAAATGCAGATGGTTGCGTCAGGAAGGGCATCTGGCGTAAAAACTGTCAAAGTAAGCATGCGAATCAACTGTATGACTTCCATACCAGATCGGACGAGGCCTGGGTTAACAACGGCTGCCATCAGTGCCGATAACCTAGAGGGCGCTGGTGGAAATTGGGATACTGTGGTTCGAAGAAGGAGAGGAGGAAGACACGCCCGCAGGCAGACAGAGAAGAGGAAAGGTAAGAGTCTGAGACTATGACAAGAAAAGCTAGAGAGTTGGTTGATATACTGTGTGTTCAGGGGACCAGGAGGAAAGTCAGCAAGGCTAGAAGTCTCGGAGCAGGGTTCAGGCTGATTTATCATGGTGTAGATGGGAAGAGAAATGGAGTAGGAGTTATCTTGAAGGAGGAGTTTGCTAGAAATGTTCTGGAGTTGAAAAGAATGTCAGAGTGATGAGTATGAAGTTAGAAATTGAAGGTGTGATCTTCAATGTTGTTCCTGGTTATGCCACACAGGTAGGATGCGAATCAGAAGAGATAAAATTCTGGACTGAGTTGGATGAAGTGATACAAACTATCACCAGAACTGAGAAGTTGGTGATTGGTGCTGACTTCAATGGACATGTTGGTGCAGGCAACAGAGCTGATGAAGTGATGGGCAAGTTTGGTATCCAGGATAGGAATGCAGTAGGACAGATGGTGGTAGACTTTGCAAAAAGAATGGAAATGGCTGTCGTGAATACAGTACTTTCTTCCAGAAGAGGCAGGAACATAGCATGACTTATAAAAGAGAAGATCGGTGAACACAGGTGGACTGCATCTTGTGTCGACGATGCAATCTGAAGGAGTTCAGTGATTGTAAAATAGTGATAGGTGAAAGTGTAGCTAGACAGCATAGAATGGAGGTGTGCAGGATGGCTCTGGTGGTGAGGAAGACAAGAAGGACAAAGGCAGAACAGAGGACGAAGTTGAGACAGGCTTTGGGTGGTCAAGGTGCTTTCAGATGACTGGACAACTACAGCTAATGTGATCAGATAGACAGGTGGGAAAATACTTGGTGTGTCTTCTGAAAGGAAAGTAGAGAAGGAGACTTGGTAGAATGAGGAAGTGCAGGAGTGTATACAGAGAAAGAGTTTAGCTAAGAAGAAGAGGGCCACTGCGAGGACCGAAGAGAGTAAACAGGAGTACAGGGAAATTCAGTGTAAGGTGAAAGTAAAGGTGGCATTTTGCGTAGAGCTGGTATATATATTTTTTTAAATACTGGGAAGGTAACCTGCGATGGACTAGTGTCCCATCCAGGAGGAGTTGAGGTCCTAGTTGCTTCATTGAGTCTTTGATGGGATTTGAATACAATTTAACAAATTTCTATTATAAATCTATGAACATGTAAATAATCTTCAAAATTCAATATTACTCAAAAAAAAATTAATTACCAATAAATTTTACAGTATTTCAAATAATACCTAGCTAGATTATAATGTCTACATTTCATGATAACACAATCTGAATACTATTAATAAATAATTCATTTAGTGGCTGCAAAAGATAGCCAGAGATTATAATTACTATGAATATATATTTTACAAGTAGACAAAATGATTAGTAACTTAGTAGTAATTTAAATATTTTACATAGTAATAATTACTTTTTCTAGCTGCACAGCCGTCAACGTGTTTCTGCCCGGCGATGGCCTGGCGATCTCTCCAGGGTGTACTCTGCCCTCGCCCAGAGTCGGCTGAGATGAGCACCAGCCTCCCCGCGATGCTAATCAGGATTAATCGGTTTGGAAAATGAATGTATAATTGAATGTATAATTACTTTTTCTCACGAAACACAATGATAAACTCTTCGTTTACATATCGCTCAGGCCCGAAGTCGATTTCGGATCACCTTTCCAATATGGCGACCAAGTTTGCATACAGAGCCAAATATCAGAACCCGAGGGCGACCTATCTCTCCTCTCTATCTACGGGGATGTCCCTCCTCCTTTGTCGTCATCACGCTCAGCGTCATACACGCAGCCCAAACGTCAGGGACAAATACGGAAGTGATTGTCAAACCGGTTTTTTTTAACGCTTGTTTCTAAATGTGGGCTTTGTATTGAGCGGAATGACAAGTATTCTTCAGTCACAATTAATATAAGCAGCAAGTGTGTTATATTAGCAAAGCGAGTAATGAGAGATGTACTGTTATGCTTACACAGCCTTTATATTTTTAAACTTTACTGCACTTGTTGTTATGGTAGCTTTCTGTGCTAACTGCTTAGCCTCGGCGATTACACAGCACTCCAGCTTGTGACTGCGAATATAACTGTTAAAAGTGTTTTATGACTTGTTTATTCTTATTCCCCTTAATTGATCTGTTTTTAAAATCAATATTTGATAGTTAAATCCCTCTCAGCTGGTTTATTTATATCACAGGATTAATCCAATTAGGTAGGAAGTATCCAGTACATCTTTCTGGCTTGCCAGCCCACAACAACAACAACAACAACAACAAATCTGCTCTCTTAAGCTCAGTTGTCAGTGTTCAAGGACAAAAAAAAATTATTCCACCATGTCTGGTTTACTGAACCCTTGTGAAACATCCAAGACTAACAAAGATTGTAGAATTACTGGAGGTATAGCACATGATTCTGACAATCCTGAGGATCCAACCTCATCAGTTTCACCATTACTGTCAGTCAAGAGGAAGAAAATAGTCCTTCACATTGATGTAAACAATACCATCTTGGTTACTGATGCTGTTACAAGACAGGGGACCATCGCCGCTCTTGAGTATTTTTTGTCCACTGTGACCTGGGGGCGTATGATCAAAGGTGAGACACTCATTATCGGACACAGATGGGGGATAAATGACAATATTATAGTGATGATATGATAAACTGAGTGACCGTACACTTCTGAGCAATCAAATTTACAACACTGTAGCAGCTGGATGTAGTGTAGTGGTTGGCAGGTCCACTTCACAGCAAGCAGGTCCTGGGTTCGAGGCTCGGGCATTTCTGTGTGGAGTTTGCATATTCTCGTGATTGAGTGGGTTTCCAAATTTCCCTTTGGTGTAAGTATGATTGAATGGTTGTGTGTGTTGCTCTGTGATGAGCAGGTCAGAGTGTACCCTACCTCCGCCCCAGAGTCGGCTGAGATTGGCCTTGCGTCCAGCCCCAGGACGCTAGTAGGAGTGTTTTAGGAAATGAATCAATGAAAAAATGAAATCCTATCATTTTCTACCTGACACAGGAAAATGGGAGTGGATGTGTGAGTCTCCATCTCTCTTCCCACCATGCGAGGGTGCTGTGAGTTACTACTCTCAGTTTGGTCGAGTAGTAGGCTTCACCACAACTGGGCCAGGCAGGTGTTTCCGGAAGGTTCTTGAAGACCATCTCGAACTGCTACGCTGGTCTTTTGACCTGCCTGCACATAAGGAGCTCTCTATAAAAGGAGAAGATGGAAAGTTGTACCACTGGATCCTTCCCTCTTTCTTCCAGCTGCTGCAGGATCTGACCTCGCAAGGGATTGAGTTTTCCATCTTCTTTCGTACATTCGGCACAGATCTTCCCCGCCTACTGATGGTCGTCCAGCAGGTCCTTGAGCATGGCACCCACCCTCTCTTCCCTACACTCCCAGAACTGAAGGTTGGTGCAGACCCTACATTTTTAAAAAATGACACCATCTCAAAGTAATACTCCAGCAGAATATTTTTCCATTTGTAGCTAAGTGTGGACACCACACCGGGTCAGATCAAATGCAGCACTAAGGGTGTGGTTCTGATTCATGGAGAGGAGCGTGTGTCAACAAAAGATGGAGAGCGGAGTCTGTACCAGTATTTAAGCTCCTCACAGGGACTGGCAGGCTTACAGGACAACTTCAACTGGTAAGGACACAATGAAATGTAATCTAATACCTGTCCTAGTTAATTACATTCATTGTGGTCTGGGTTTTTCCAGCACAAGCCTGCACTGTAGTAAATATAGCAGTCGCTTGCAAAAGTCTTGGCTAAGTGTTTTTTGCTGTACAATACAAATATTTTTGAGATCAGAAGTCGAACATGAAAGCACAGCCTAGAAGTTCAGCTTTCAGTTTTCTGTTATTTGCATATGTGTTTTTAAAAACAGCTTAAAACCTAGCACTTTTTTTTTGTTTGTTTAAGGTAGTGTCAGATTTAGTGGTTTCTAGCGACATCTAGTGGTGAGGTTCCAGATTACATCCAACTGAAATTTAATCCTCGACACTCCCCTTTGAAGTTCATATGATTCTGGGCGACTGTCGAAACGTGGCAGTGCAAGATGGCGGCCTCCATGTGAGGCAACTTGCTCCTCGTGGAGATATAAAGAGCTTATTGTAAGGTTTCAAAACCTCAGTGACTTAAATAAATAATAATAAAAAAAGATTGTAGGTTCAGGGGTGGCACAGTGGCGTAGTGGTTGGCACGTCCACCTCACAGCAATAAAGTCCCTGGTTCGAGTCCTGTAAAATCTCCTGCCAAAAGAATTTTCCTTCTGGACACCTCTAGCTCGTCCCAAACAGTCTATAAACATGTGTTTACTCTGAATAATGTATCCGTGTTTGGAATAAGGAAGGAATTTGCAACCACTCATGCGCTTCTTCTTCAAAGGTGGGCGCGAAACATGTTCTCCATTACGGGAGGAAAGCCACTGTGGATCGATCCGTTTGACCCCTCAGTTCAGCACATTTTTATTGATGACAACATCCGACAAAATGATGACGACACTATCGTGCACCCTAAGGTGAGTGGAAAAGCCCTGGTCACTTTTCTCCACTCAATGTCCTCATAGTAATGCAGCTCACGTAGATGATTGTAATCCCTGATACTTTTGCAGGTATTTCTGGATCCCGAGGGTTCGGATACCCGTACAGCCTCTACTTCAGAGCTGTATGACCTGTGTCTGATTCAAACAGACCTCCTCCGGGCCATTTCTGAACCTAGCTACTTCATCCAGCGCATTCAGATCTGTATGGAGAACTATGAGAGGAACATCAAGCAGCAACTTGGCTAGATTTCACACGCCTGCTCCAACGAGAGTCAGTATGGAGTTGGTTAAATATTCTGCACTAAATGAAACTTATTTTCTGATGATTTTTGAAGAATCATCTATGATTTGTGTATTGAAATCATTTTTTTTATTATTTAAAGAAAAAAATTTATAGTATGCTAGGTGGGTTGAAGGTTTGCTTACATGTGCTAACAAGAAATCCAGAGTGGTAGCACATTGAACCTGCAGGGTGGGGGTTTTAAGTGTTTCTAGCCATGTAAGGGCTTTAAAAAACACTTAGGAAAACAAAGTTTTAGTGTTGTTACAGAAGAGAGCTGGGTACTTTGTTGATGTTAAGCTTTTGTGTGGATTTTTATGACTTGAAAATACAATGTGTCCACCGGTAGAATGTACCATGTTCCATAAATGGCAGTTCCGAGTACAGAGTTCCGGCACAGTGAGCTCAGTTAGAACAAAAGCATATTCTTTAGGTATATTTATTTGCGGGTATTCCACAGTGTCGTGTCATGGACAGGACGCTATTTAGAATTAAATCCTCCATCGCATTGTAAATAAACGAGGTGTTTTGGTTTTAGTCATCATAAGAGTTAAGGCTTAGCTGTCAATTTGCAAACTTATTTTTATGTTTATATGATTTTTACTTGTGGGCGATTATAAAATAAGTGCGTCACTGACAGGACAAAATTTTGATGTAAACTTTTTATTATTGAACATTTCTTACAAATTATCCTCACCTTGAACTCCCTTGAAAAGGTTTTTTTTGGCAGTGAAGTTTTTTTTTGTAGTTTTATTGGAAGTGAGTGTCAAGTGGTTTTTTTATTTTTTAAGATGAAGGATCTAGTAAAACGTTGCATCATGGACGGGACAACGTTCTCAGTAACTAACAATTTATGATTATAATGAAAACTTTTTATTTCACTAATGCGATCATAAGCTTTATTTAAACATTTATCTTTTCACATATTGTTTTTTTCTGATATTTTAAGATAATAGAACAAGTATTCTTTTACATTTCTTCCTTTCATCAGCCATGCTTTTCTCATTTTAAATTTAGAAAGGGGGGAAAATTAATAATCAAATATTAATCTTTAGCCTTTTACCTACCCTGTGGGAAAAATTTAAAGTCTCGCCCCATCCCTACGGGAAACGCGAAAAATTATATTTCATTAAAGCATCATTTTAAAGTGAAATATTCGCGTTATTACTTTAAATCGGTTAGATAGACTCTGTCGCCACCTCGTGTTCACATCCTTCCAGGAACACTCTAAGCGATTTTCGGGCAAGGTAGGTAATTAAATGTTATTACATACAATATTTTCCAGAAAGTTTTAATTGTGAAAACAATGCTAGGAGCCAAAAAATTACTGGAGTAGAATTCGATAAAAAATTGAAGCAGTATATATTTTGGCATTTTAACATCTCTATTATCACAGTTGAACCAAATTTTTGTTTGTAGTAGAATTTTATTTAATTTTAATTTTTTTTAATGGTCCGCAGACCAAATAGTATGGAATGCCCCAGCCAGGTGTAAGAAGAAAATACAGTTCTGACAGTAATGGCATAGTGGAAAATCGACGGGCACTGTTTGATTTAAGATTTGAAAAATTGTATGCGGTTATCATGTGGCAAAATGACAACTCCACACAGTTCTCTTTAGAAATACAATATGGCGCATGTTGTCCAGGGACCTCACTTGAGATCTGACTTGTGTGCATTTGGCACACAGAAAATAGAGGTAAACTGCAAACCTGCATTTACATAAAAAAGTAAAATATACTTGAAACAATAACACGGTAAAGTGTATTGATTACTCAGTAGCCTGTATACTGTGTGGATATTACCTCTCATATTAGTACATTAACGATCAAAACAAAATACTGCCGCAAGAGGCAACAATAGAGTTAATACACAAGTGACATTCTTACCGGAACACTGGAGCTTTTTCAGAGGTTAATTTCTATGCAATTAATGTGGCATTGTCTATCAAACTTGGGGTTCTTGCAAAGAAGCTTCCTTCCATAATCACTCAGGGATTGTGATGTTACTGATTATTTTTATAGGATTAGTACATTTATATTTACACTTGATCATTGTCATCATACTTGAATTTTTAGAGAGTTTAACATGTATTTCAAATAGCTATACGTGAAATACATGTATAGTACTTCTCTTTTTGTTTGTTTCAAATATGTATACTTTTGTTAGAATTTTTTTTTCCTATTTAAACTTTTAGGATGTAAAATAATGTCAATGGAAGGTATAACTTATTAGTACATACTACACAGGAATTGAGCATTCTGATTGTTCAGCTATCTGGGAGATAGTAGATTTGTTTATATATATATACTACACAGAAATCACTCAATCTGATTGGTCCCGGAGGACATAAATCATTATTCCTAGTGCAGAATGCTTCCCTGGAAATGGAAGACGCACAGTTAAAGACAGCAAACTGCTGTCCCAGAAAATCCAAATAAAACTTTATGGCCTTTGCATTTTTAATGCTAACAAAGCACTTTATTTAGACTGTGAATGAGTCTCAAAAGATATCGGTCTACTACGTCTACAGGTGTTAAGTACATTTCTGTCGAAATTTAAATATTGACTGTGTAGTTTGGAGTGGTTTGCATAGCAAGGGGAAAATTCAAATAAATTTAATGAAATGTTACCTGTCTGAGAAGCCAGAACTGAGCCTAAAGCTCACATTGAGATCAACCAGATAACACCGATTTTTTACCAAAGGAAGTCTAAAATTCGCCGAAGCCAGAAATTCACTAAACTCATTGTTAAAATCTTAAATTCTTAAGAAAGTCTGGAGAAAATCCACCAATAAGCCATAAAAAAAAAGATACGAAGTGGCAGAATGCTTGTAGGAAGACAGTGAGGTGGATGAGGTGAAGTTTTAAGATCTTTCCATGCTATTACTTTCTTTGTACAAGGGCGCTATGAAAGTGTAGGAAGGGCTCATTCGCACACCTCCACACATTTTTCCTGGGATCTTTAGGTCCCAAATCCGCGTCTCACCATTAGGCCTCCGCTGCCCCAGTAATGATTGCAGGGTTCGCAAAAATAACAGTTATATGACTATATACATTAAAAATATTTTGTATTAATAGTCCTAGAATTCAAATTTCTTATGATATTTAGAATGATTCACTCGAGGACGGTGTTACCTGAATTGGCCAAACTGCTTGACCAAATAGTTATCCATCATACCTCACCTCATTTATGAATTGCGTATTATCCATTCAGGATAATGCATAAAGCAAAACGATAGTCTCGTGGTTTATCACTTGGCGCAAGCAGCATCATCAGCATCATCAGCATCATCGCCTCTCTTTAAAAATGGAAAAATAAAACAAATAAGTCGCTGTTATGGAGCGCAGTTTACTGGAATTTCTGTGCAGTATACACTAAAACTCGAGTTTAAAACGGCACTGTTTACAGAACTTGTGTTCGATAAGTGAGGATGCAGAGCTCGCCTGCCTCTGTGTTTAAAAAAAATGTTCAAGTTTGATTTTTAGGGGGTTTTTGTTTGTTTTTTGACTTTATGTGTATATTAAAGCTATTATTTGCCTCAGGCTTGGAGGATGTCACTGAAATGAACGGTCTCCTCTACATTCCGTCTTGGAGATTATTCAGCAACATCCACATCACCTTCAGCAAATACTTGTCAATCATGCTACTAAAAAAATTTGCCAATGAATCTTATTTATTTATTTATCTATTATATTGGGTAATAAAATACTGCAAGTATTTTTTTTTGTATTCTTTATTTTTAGGTTTTGTGTGTGTGTGTGTGTGTGTGTGTGTATGTATGTATGTATGTGTGTGTGTGTGT
>JAQNCB010000003.1:20373013-20383290 GCA_030068295.1 Euristhmus nudiceps | reverse complement strand
CCTGTTTGAAAGCGCTAAGCTTCCTGAGACTAATGTTTAGGTTTATGTTCAAGGTTGGAGCCGCTAAGTGTTTGTTTTATAACCCCGTGTCTTCCCCGTGTTCCGGAAGAAAGTATTTTCTGTTTCCACCCAACGCCTGGCTACTCTCTCCCCGCGAATAGAGGCATTTATGTCCGCAGCTCCCTACCCTGACAAGTATGTAGAAGCCATTTATTGACAGAATTGTGTTGAAAGTGTCAAAAGTTTTAGATGAATCATTGTCTGTAGAGTTGGAACTTATATCTTCACCAGAATTCATATATTTTAGCATAAGCACCTGAAATATAAAATAGAAATTATGTTTAATGCCAAACTCCTCCATGTTAACTTCAACAGTGATAATGTCATCATTCTGAGACTCAGTTTTCAAAAATATGCAACGGCCCATAAATTCCCTAAAACTGCAACTATCTGTCTAAGATTTTGGACACAAACAGATTTTGATATCGAGTTTTAATTGAGATGAACTTTCTCCAAGTTCGTCTTTAATATCTTGACGATCCTTCTAGTCGTTTTTAGGGCTAAAGTAAAGTACAAACGTCTGGCCTGAGATCATGGTTGCGTCTACTTGCTTGAGTTGCTTGATCTCACTTTTGATACCACATATCACTTCATTCTTCTCAACAGACTAGATTTTGTTTGCAGTTACAGTTCAGGTCTTATCTGATTGATTAGACATGCTGATGTCTCATAGCCAACAAATGTAGACTTGAGTGTTCCACAACACTGTCTAAGACAGTGTTTGTTCAACCTTTTTTAAGCCAAGGCACACTTTTTTCATTCAAAAAAATCCCAAGGCACACCTCCAACAGAAAATGCAAACCGTAGCCTATATTAACAATATAAAGTAATTCTCATGAAAGTGTATTAAATAGGAATCAAACAAACACACAAAATCATTTTAATAATTATAATCATATTTTATCTCACTCAATGTGACACCTGCACCTGTTTGGATGAACATAGAGCTGATATTCTGTCAGGAATCGATGAAAGACATTCATGAAGCTCTTCCTCAACAGCTTTCAGTCTCTCTGTTTTTACTTTTATAGCAGTCAGGCTTGAAAAGCTCACCTCCCACAGATATGTCATGGAAAATGGGAGCAATGTCAAAATAGCTTTGTTTGCCAGAATTGGGAACTCCTTGGCAGTAGCTAGCCAAAAACTGTCCAAAGGCATATCAGCAAATCTTAGCCTTAAAGTACGAACTTGTCTCAGTTCAGTTAGTTCCTCCTACTCCTGTAAAGTCATGTCCTTTCCACCAACATGCTGAGCTGTGTCATGTCGTGGAAAGTTCCCGCCACTAGGGGCTGTAGTGGCACGTCTCTTGTCCCCACCAGCTGATTCAGATTGAACTCTACTCATCAGCTGTGTGTGGTTAAGAGGCGCTATATTAAGCTGCAAGAGTGAACGTGTCCTTTTCAGATCCACTGGTTATGTTTGTCCCATCCTGGATAAGTTTAGATTTTTCTCTGCTTTATTTTGGTTCATGCTCTGTTTTAGTTCTGTTTTACATCTGCATTTTTCTGTCTGCTCTCTGCTTTAGTTTTGATTTATTTTTCTGAAATAGTCTGAGGTGTTTCCAGGCTTAGCTCTGTCAGTCTGTTAGTCTGGGCTTCTGCCCCGCCTAATAAAGAGTCTTTGTTTTTTCATTGCATCCATCGTCTGGCCGTCTGCTCAGTCTGTGCATGGATCTTTATTTTCTCCAGCGGGTGCACTAACGGGCTTAGCTTCAACACTGACCCGCCTAGCGCGACCCGTAACAGAGCTGTATGGGTTCCTCACCCTGTCAAGGGATTCAATGGAGGCTGAAGAAAAATAAAATATGACATCTTTTCCTCAAGTGTTTTTAAACGTTTCACTATTATCTTACATAATGCAGCAGTGTTAACATTTTACCATTGCTTTGTGAGTATGAACATTTCAAGATTTCCACTTCCCACATGTTGTTTCCAGAGTTGCACCTTTGAACGGAATCCATTTATTTTATCCGTGCTTGTAAGCAGGTTTTCATTTCGACTTTGCATTCGTGTGTTCAGTTCATTCAGAAGATAAAAAAATGTCAGCCAGGTATGCCAGCTTTGCACACCACTCATCAGCAAGCAGTTTTGCATAGTCAGACCTTTCATCTGTCCGAAACACGTTTAGTTCCTCCCGTAGTTCATGAACAGGCCAGAACCTTGCCACGGGACAGCCACCGGACCTCCGTATGAAACAGTAAGGCTTTATGTTCCACACCCATTTCCTCACATAAAGATACAAATATGCGACTTTTCTCAGGTCGTGATTTTACAAAGTTCATCGTCCGTGCGCTCAACATCATCTGACACAGAAACTAGGAACAGGAAGTATTAATGTCTCTGCCACAGTGTGTGACTTTTTTTTGATTTGGCTACTAGTTCAGCACCGTTATAGCTAGCTTTAAAGGCTCTTTCATTTAACCTTGTGGTTTTTCTCATAAACGTTGCTTGTTTCTCGGTGTGTGCACAAAGGCGAACAAGTCTTATTTGGAGATGCCGCTTTAACTTACTTGGGAGCATAGCACTGGACAGCTTTTCACCAAACATCAAGCATAACGGAGTCCTCATCATTGCAGCTCCAGTGAAAGTAAATCCAAATGATAGACAGCTTTCACTATACTGCCTCACGCCACAGACAGTCCTCAAGCAAAATGCCCTTGATTTCTTTTTACCTCCACTCATACTTGGGCCTTCATCTGGGTCAGAGTCCAGTTCTGAGTTAGCATCTTTCCTTTTCGAAAACCTCTCCCTCAGTGCACCGTATAGTTTCGCCACAATGCAACTGTCACCACCACCTGACACACCGCTAAACAAAGTAATTAGCGACCTGTTGCCACCTACTGATATGGAAGAGTATTACATGATTACTCTTCTGATTACTGAACAGCACAGACACTCAGCAACGGCAACAATTATTTGCGGATTCATTTTCAAAATATTACTATTTTCAAAAATATTTCTTACACCAATTATGTGAAATTGGATGATTTTCCACGGCACACCAGACACTATGTCACGGCACAGTAGTGTGCAGTGGCACAGTGTTTTCATGCGGCGGGTGGAACGCCCTGATGCCACGTTGTTGCTGGGTGAACTGCTCCATATGCAGAGACAGCAGTAGAGGAGGCACAAGATGCAGGAACAAAAATAGCCTTTATTTAAAGAAAAACAAACTAAGATAACCTTTACCATACAAGGGGGAATCTCACCGACCGACCGACTGACTGACTGACTGACTGACTGACTGACTGACTGACTGACAACAGAGGCAACGGATAACAATGAAATGAACCCACAAACATACATGAAAACACAAGGGCTATATAAAGCCCTTCTAACTCAAAACAGCTGAAACCAATAACTCAGAGAAGGGAGGGGGAGCACTTCCGGCAGCACTGACCGCCTCAACAGTGCCCTCTGGTGGCGGAATCCTGCCACGCCATGACACAGTGCTTGAAAAACACTGGTCTAAGAGCCTGTTCTCAAATCTCCCTCCTCTACATATGTGAACTTGGGGTACAATTCCTAAAAACACAATTACAGCTCCCACTGCTGTGCTGATGAAACACTGATCTAGGTTTGAGTACAATCAGATGACAGACTAACCCTCTATCACTTCCACATGACAGATGCATGATTACGCAAAACTAATTGATGACTTCATTACATACCCTCTTTATAAGAACTAGAAATGTTCCCTCATATAATTTTTTATCCAAGTTACAATACATGCTGCCCTAGCTGTTCATGCTGTTGCTCCACATGAACTGAGTGACCTTTTGGACTATTATGATCCATCATATCTCTTTGTTAAGGTTAAGGGCCTTTCTTAAGGGCCCAACAGTGGCATCTTGGTATTAAGAGGGCTAGAAGGTCAGTGGTTCAAGCCCCTTTACTTCCAAGCTGCCACTGTTGGACTCTTAACTGTTGGACCCTTAACTTTAAGGACTTTAACTTTATTGTCAATCCTCAAACTGAAACTAGACACTCCAGTAGAGCCCATCCAAGCATCTGGTGGGACAAAGAATTATCAGCATAAAAAATACACAGGTGGAGAGAATGAACATGAGGGAAGAAAGAAAAAAGCAAAAGATGGGAAAAACTTCAGCAAAAGAAAGGAAGTGGGAGCCATGTTCAGCTGAGGGGGTGGATGAAGACAAAGAGGGTTGTTTTGTCTTTAAAAAGTAGATGGGTATTTGGATGAGATAAGGTAATCAGATGTCCATCTTCCAGAGAGCCACACCCGTCTTACATGACCGTTCTCGTCTCAGACGCCACTCCTCGACTCAATGCTCAGACTCCTGTTCTTGGTTGTCTTGACTAGAACCTGTAATGTTGCCTTCTGCTGTTGTGAGCAATCCACCTTAAGGCTATTTGTGTGGATAGTTCTGCTTGTCTAGAATGGAGAAGAATTGTGACTTCATCCATTCACTAACTTTTACCTTGGGCAAGTGATAGTCCAACCTATAGCCCCACTGCCTGAAACATGGTGCAGGTAGATGGAGCTTAGCAGTCTATCAATGAAAAGAAAAACTCTTACATACTGTAAAACGTCCTCTGCTTTGTGGATATCCAAAATCATGTATTCATCAGCTTTTGGATAAGATCTTCAGCACAAATTCAGACTGGGACCCCAAAGACAAGTGGTTGATCAATTAGTCTGTAGACCTTCTTTTACGACTTCCTGGACAAATATTGGAGAATTTTAGCAAGGCAGGCTACTTGCCGTTTTTTTCCAGACTATAAGTCGCAGTTTTTTCATAGTTTGGCCAGGGGTGCGACTTATACTCCAGTGTGACTTGTATGTTAATTTTTTTTTTTTTTTTACCAGCCAGCCGGACTAGTTACCTAACAAAGTTACTAACCAATCAGAAAATCAACTAGCCAAAGCGTGTCTGATCTCAGAGAGTTCAACTCTTGGTAAAAATGACAGAAGATTATATATTATACAATTGTTCATCATTAATATACATTTTTACACTTATAGTCCAGTGCGACTTGTATATGTTTTTTTCCCTCTTTATCACGCATTTTTAAAAAAAAAACCTGCGACTTATAGTCCGGAAAATACGGTATATGATTCTATATTGCCTTATTAGGTATTATGGAGAAACATCATGTTATGTTGTTGAAGGAGGGCCACGAATTGTATAGATGTGTGTAAAAATCTATTTTTTTAACAGGTTTTTGTTTTCTTAAATTATTCCTTAAAATATTTCTGTTTAATTTAAATACAGGTAGATTTCTATTTTTCATGATGAGATCAAGTTATTTAAATTAATTTAAGTAATTTAGTTTTCGTAAAAAAAAAAAAAATAATAATAATAATAATAATAAAATAAAAAAACAACTTCCCAAGTATTTGCTGTTTGAGGTTTATCTCATGTATCTGTTCCTAGGAGAGAAGAGGGCAGCTGAGGGACCAAAAAATGCTAAGGACACACAGGTAAGCTATATGAGGCCCAACAAACTAATTTTCTGCTTCTTAAACTATAAATTAACTGGTAAAAAATAGCAAAACCGACAAGTTTCAATTACTATAGTGTACACGTACATGTAGTTACATGTACATTAAACGCCTTCGGCTGCGGTCAGCTCAGTAGGTGTGGCCCTGTTATAATGAGTGTTCCAACTATTTTTATCTTCTGCTGTAGTTTTTCATCTCATAAATATGCACCTCTCTTTTTCTGGTGCCCTTATTTACCCACTACATTTAGTCTTTTTATGTTTGTGCCAAATACAGTCATTTCTGTATATTTATGTCTCATGCTTCTGTCAGCAGTCACATCTGGGGCGGACCTTGGCAGCGTGGGTGGAGCTAAATTCCATTTTGAAAATGAGAGATGGAATTTCAGGTAAACTGAGCGCCGTGCTGCAGCAGCTCACTAATGAGAAGAATCGCCTTCTTGGCCAGGCAAACGAACCGGCGACAAGCGCAAAGACAACGGAAGAAGAGGATGATGATGAAGTTGAAGAAGATGAGGATGATGCTGAGGAGGAAACGGAAGAAGAAGCTGAGGAGGGGGCAGAAGGAGGGGAAGAAGAAGGAGGAGAAGGAGGTGAAGAGGAGGGAAATGAAGGGGGGGAGGAAGAACAGGGAGAAGAAGAAGAGGAGAATGAGGCGGCTGGTAACAGTACCGCAGAACTGTTGCCGGAGGGCTGCCAACTGAACGGAACGGAGATTTCCTGTGCAGAAGCTGGCATTGTAGAATTCCCCATCATCAATGACCAAAACATAACTGCGATTGACTTAGCTGGTAAGTTGTGAGGTGCAAGGTGGTGTCAAAATAGTTTTACCATGAAACCTTTTAAAAAAAAAAAAAAAAAAAAAAAAAAACTTCTGTTAAAATAGTTTTATTCTGGTGTTTTAATGTCTGCCCCAGGAAACAACATCACCACATTGCCTCCTGAGACTTTCTCTGGTCTGCCCAACCTGGAAGTGATCAACTTGAGCAGGAACTTTCTAGATGACTCTTCTCTTGGCCCTGACTTCGTGATGGTGTTCTATTCCTCCTTTCTATTCAATTACTATTATGGCTGGAATACACAATTTCACTCATCTCGCTTACTCATTGGCTGAAACACTTAAGGCCAAAAAAACAAAAAACAAAACAAAAAACAAAAAAAAACAAAAAAAAAACAAAAAAAAAAACCACACCTTTGTTTCAGGTCACCCGACCGGGTCCCTTTTTTTTGCGCCAACTTTAAAGTTTTTTCATGTGTTTTTGTAACCCAGTGGTTATTTAGTAACAGACTGTTATTCAGTGTCAGTAGGTACACTGTCTCTTTAAGAGTCTCAAGCGGGAAAGTTCACTTGAGTGGTGCTGAGAGAGAAGGGGTGGGCGGGGCGGACTCTTCATCTCCGCGTCTGTGAGGGCCTTTCGGAAAAAAAAACTCCAGAAAAACAAACGAACAAAAAAACCTTTTACCGACCCAAAATTATTGTGCAATGTTACCGGAAACAACGATTTTTTTTTTTTTGCCTAATCATACTACAAGAGTCACAGGGAGGCGGGAGCCTATCTCGGCTGACACTGGGTGAAGAAGGGGTACACCCTGAACAGCTCCCCAGACCATTGCAGGGTCAACACAATCACACATAACTGTTCACTTCCACACTCACACCTAGGGGCGATTTGGAACAGCCAATCAGCCTAATGTGCATGGCTTTTTGAATGTAGGAGGAAACCAGAGTACCTGAAGGAAAACCACGCAAGCATGGGGAGATCATGCAAACTCCCACCAAAATGCCCAAGCCTGGAACTTGAACCCAGGACTGGCTTGCTGTGAGGCAGGTGTACTAACCACTACACCACCGTGTTGCTTACACACCGTGTTGATTCAGTTTTATTATTAACAATACAAATATCGTAAAATAGGAAATTAATTTATTAACTTATCAATTGATACCAAGGTGGCGTAGTGGTTAGCAGGAAGATCCTGCGCTCGAGTCCCAGGTCGGCGAGTGTGTTTACATGTACTCCCTGTGCTTGTGTGGGTTTCCTCCAGGTACACGGGTTTCCTCCCTACAGTCCAAAGATATGCGTATTACACTAATTGGCAGTTCCAGATTGCCTCCATGTGTGGGAGTGAGTTTGAATGGCTGTGTGTTGGCCGTGTCATGGCCTGGCGAGCTGTTCAGGGTGTACCCTGCCTTCGTCCCGATTCGGCTGAGATAAGCTCCGGACTCCTTGCCACACTAGTAGGATTTAGCCCGTTCAGAAAATGAATGGATTGATGTAATACGTTTTGGCACCACTTGAATTCCCATTATGGCATACCACTCGCAAGTCTGTAGGACGGTTGAGCAGCACGAGTGATTGTCCTTTATTAGATGTATTTCTGCCCTACAATGGCCGGGCGAGGTGTCCAGGGTGTACTCTGCCATTTCCCAGAGTTGGGTGACCAGCCTACCCACAACCCTAATTAAGATTAAGTGACTCAGAAAATGAATGACTAGATGCATTACAATCTATTTATTTTTAGCATTCAACCAACATGTACATTTCTAGTCCCTAAGCTTTCTGAGCAAAGGACACCCACGTTATATCTCAGTAGAGTACAGATTTCTTCAAGAACATGGTTGAACACATGTTACAGAAAACCTGTGAGACACATTGAGTAAATACTTATAATAGTCTGTAAAATGCTGAAGCTTCATACATCTCCATAGTGTCTGTATAAGGCAAAAAAATACAATTGTTTCCGGTAACATTGCAGAATAATTTTGGGTCGGTAAAAGTTTTTTTTTGTTTGTTTTTTTTCCCCAAAGCCTCTCACAGACGCAGAGATGAAGAGTGCGCCCCCACCCCCTTCTTCTCTCTCAGCACCACTCAAGTGAACTTTCCCACTTGAGACTCTTAAAGAGACAGTGTACCTATTGACACTGAATAACAGTCTGTTATTAAATAACCACTGGGTTACAAAAACACATGAAAAAAAATTTCAGAGTCGGCTCAAAAAAGTGACTCGGTCGGGTGACTGGAAACAAAGTTTTTTTTTTTGGCCTAATTAAATGGAGGAGAAAGTGTGAAAATAGGGAGGAAATGAGGTCATAAGTTACAGTATCCAATCCTGATGTGCCACCAATAACAAGAGTCAGGAGATTGGTAGCTTTACTTGGATTGGACTGTGCTGATGACAGGGTTTACAAGGAAGGTATTTATCCTAAAATATCCTACCACTACAAGAGTTCCTGAACAAGCAGAAGTACTCATTTTGGTGGTTTTCCTGGAAACACAGCCAGATTAATTTAACATTATGATTCAAAGATGGTGTTTAAGCATGCAAGAGTCCACAGCTGTACGATGTGGTTAATCACAAATGTCCACACTTTTTATTTGTTCTTCCCAGGGCCTGACAAACCTAAAATCTCTGACTCTGGATGGCAATGGTCTTATAACAATCCCACATCTGCCAGGATCTCTGGAGGAGCTGAGAATCAATGACAACAAGTTAAGCCAAGTGCTCACCCACAACTTAGAAGGTTTGGCTTTGATGGTTTTGTTTAATTTAAAATACACAGGTAATAAAGGGGTAAAACATAAAGGTATGCTGTTATAGAAACAAACATTAATGATGGGGCGGTGTAATGCCAAGCCGAATGTAATCATCTTCCAAAAAGTTTTATTCCCTTAGCAACATCTCACGCTTCTGTCTATTTAAAGGGGCCCACTCATTTCCCAGGTATATTACATAAACAAGAAACACAGTGCTATCTCCAGGAAATAAACTGGAATCAGACACAATGTCTTTCTGAAACCATTTGCTTGCTCCTGTACGCGAGTATCAATGACCTTTTTATTTCTTTTTAAATCATATCCCCATATCCACTATCTATGAATTGGTTTTCCACTACTAAGCTATCATATGCAAGAAGGATCGTTCCTCCAGCCATATGGTCTTGTTATTGTTATTCTAAACAGGTACAGGACCAAAACAAGATAAAGGAGAGCTGAATACGAGATGCTGAGCTTTTGAGCTGGAGTGGTTTCACTAGAATACCTTTATAGTCAGCCAAAATGAAATGGTAATGGGGGATAAAAGAATGAGGATATTCACTAGCAAGTGCAATCATTCATGTTAAGACAAATACAATGCAGCTGGACTCCATCCTTCATCCCAAAGCATTTTTGTGTCGGAAAACTTGATATCACTTCTTTATCTACAACTGGTACAAAATGCTATCAATGAAAACACCTTCCAAAATCCTAAATACAGTCATCCCTCGCTATATCCTTCTACAGGTTCTGCGGCTTCAGTGCATCGCGGATTTTTTTTTTAAATATTCATGGAAAAATATAAAAATAAGTAAAAATAGGGAAAAGGTTCAGGAAAATGCCACGAGGGGTCGCTACTGACTCTAATTCGAATCCCAGCCTCTTCTTCTTCTTGGGTTACACAAGTGCTGGGAAATTTGTCTTGGCCAATCAGCTTGCGAGATTTCAGAGCCACCTCCCAAACCGGAGTCGGTAGTGAACTTGTGGCCTTTCCCTTAACTTTTTCACTATTAAATACGGAAAAATGTAAGTGAAAGGCCGCAACGTCACTCCTGACTCCGGTTCAGCTCCCAAACACATTTCTTACGCTTTATTTACATCTATGTACAATTACATGTTTTTGTATTATTTATATTTTATTGACATCTTATGCATTGTTTTTGAATGTTTAATTGTTATTATAAGCATTTGTAGCATTGAATATGTATTTATTGATATT
>JAQNCB010000003.1:20255028-20268196 GCA_030068295.1 Euristhmus nudiceps | reverse complement strand
CTTAAAGAGACAGTGTACCTATTGACACTGAATAACAGTCTGTTATTAAATAACCACTGGGTTACAAAAACACATAACAAAAAACTTTACAGTCGGCGGAAATAAAAGGGAGTATGTCGCGTGACCGGAAACAAAGGTATTTTTTTTATTTATTTTTTTTTGGCCTTGTGAAAAAAGTCGGTTTTCGGTCGTTCAGTCGTCGAGACACTCAGTGACTCAACAGTACACCAGTAGTTTCCTTGTTTTTGTATTTTCTGCACCCATTTTCTCCCTAATTTAGTCGCATCCAATTCCCACCCATCAGGTATTGCCTTCCGTACCACACCACCACCACCGACAGAAAGGGACGAAAGCATGCCTTTTCGAAATGCAGGTCCATGCGTATTTTTTGGTGGCGGTCAAACACGCTCGGAGGGAAAGTGCACTCAGCCCCTCTCGTACGGATGAGCTCACAGACTCCCATGATTGACTGGTGATTGCTGTGAGGGACAGGTAAGTGAGTGTACGCCGTCCCTCTCTCCTGTGAAGGCTCGGCCAATTAGCTCCCATGGACTCCCGGTAACGGACGGCTGTGGCATTAACCTGGACTCGAACTTGTGATCTTTGGGTTAATAGTCACGTACCTTGTCGATTCGCCACTCGGGAGCCCCTTTCAGGAAAGTCTCTACTGGTTTTGGCTACGCCCAAAAATTTTTTAATACCTCTGGATGAATTTTCTTCGATGGTGAGAAGCTTGGTCATCTTGGTGGAGCTCAGGTTTGAACTGGTGCTCTTCCGCTTTGAGAGCTCCGGCATCTGTTTAGAATGCCTCCCTGATGTGGTGTTTCCGGCATGTCCAACCGGGAATTGACACCAGGGTTGATCCATAATAAGCTGAAGGGTCTGTGTCTCTCGGCTGGTCTTGGAACACCTCTGTTTGTCCCCCGGAATCGCTGAAGGAAGTGGCTGGTGAGAGGAATGTCTGGACCTCACTTAGGCTGCTACCCCCCCGACCCGACCCTGCGTCAAGCGGGATTGATGATGATGATGATGATGATGATTTAGACTTGCTGTACCAATACATTTAAGGGGAACTGTATGTGATGGCTGAGCACATGGTCAAGCACATAAATTTTAATCAAGATATTACTACATTGGCTCATGTGCTTGATCGATCTGTTACTGAAATGCATTTACACAATAAAGGGTTCCTACAAGAATTAAGAACGTTCCCTCAGGCAGAATGCAATCATGAACATGCACTATACTGTAAATGAGGCTGAATCATTTTTAGATGTAGTTGTCAAGTCATGGGCCACATTTGGAATCATTCATTTATCTTCGCCTCTTACCTTCGCCAAGATCTGAACACTATTCCAGGATCATCGGGCATGAAGTAGGAATCCAGGCCATTATAATCACGTTTCCAAAGTACTTCAGGACTTTTTGACTTTGCAAGACTTTCATTTTATCCTTTTGGATTGTAAGTCGGCTCTTCTGGCAGCAAAAGCTGCGACACTTTAATCAAAGCCGATATTGGATTCTCTTGCGCATTGACATGGTGGTGACTGGTTCTGATTAAATGTCAGCAGAACCGTTCACATGTCCCCTGCTGTTCAGTCACAACACACAGTGCTAAACAACCAGGAAAAAAAACGAACCTCTAAGAGTATAAAACTAAGATAATATCAAAATAACCAAGCTCAGGAAACCCTATTGCAACTTCAGAGGTATGTAATTATTGCATCTGCTGTAAACTCGTATAAGAAGCAGTTTCTAATTTCAAGATTGGCCATTTTATCTAAAGAGATTATTGTTTGCAAACAATTTTCTACAGGATATTCATGAGACATTGATGGTAATTAAATTCTAGGATTGCGTAGACATGTATGAATTCATAGGCTGACTGTTGTATAGAGGGATTATTAGGATATAAATTTTCCATGGGTATGTGTATCACCCTGTTTAATTGGTATTAGGCCATAATATCATTCTGTAATATAATCATCCACATTAATTCCAGAAAACAGTCAGTGTTCAACACCTTGTGGACATATGCCACATCTTTTTGTCCTTAGAAATATTCGGACGGGCTAATGTGTACATGTAATATCACTTATTTATGAATTTCTAGTCTCTAATAAATGATCTTTTAACTTGTGAATTTTATAAGTTTGCATTCTGAGAATGAGAGCATCGTATATACAAATAAAATCCCATTTCTAGAATTGCAGATTTGTTACTATTTACTCAACAGCATGGTAGAATGCAGGAATCTGATTGGTCCCAGAATGTGTTGTTTTTGTATAATGGCACAGGTAGTCTGGGTCTAATATGAATGATAGAATAATAATATTGTTCAGATACACTACAGAAAGTTGACAAAGGATTCTTAATAGGACTGGTTGTTAAAATCCCTAAATATTTCAGCAAAACAACTGCATGAGATTGGAGTATTATTGGGTGGAGTGGAATTTAGTAAAGATCGCAGGGTGCCTCCCGTACAATGCATCATCAGTTGTATGCCCCGATTTCATTGGGTGTTTTGGCCACTTATCACAACGCGCCCTCCGCCGAGGTTGGCCATCACAGTCTGATCAGACCTGGATGTGTATCGCGTGATGGCATCCAGTGGTCATTTACCATCATCCCGCAACATCTCTTGCCATCATTAACCAGCCTGTATCGCATCTCTTCGTTTCAGCCACAGCCAGTGACTGCTCTGTTCTGCTGCAGTGGCAAGTTCTTTAATTGCCGTCTGTTGGGCTTGTCCTCTAATCCCTACTTCCTTCAGTAGCCTTGTGGTGGAACTAGCTACAAATCCTCTACAGCCCGCCTCCACAGGCCACACCTTCACGTTCCAGCTTCTGCCCTCTGCTTCAGCTGCTACATCGGCATACCGGAGCCTCTTCCGTTCGAATGCTTCATCGATGGCTTCTTCCCACGGGACTGTAAGCTCAATGTTGAAGATACATCGGTTGGACTTGGACCAGAAGAGAAGGTCTGGGCATAGGTTGGTTGTTGGGATTTCTGTTTGGAAAGTGAGCGTCTGGCTGAGGTCTACACGCATTTCCCATTCCCGGGCTACGTTCAGTATTCTCGAGTCTAGAGGTGCTTGCTTGGTCCTCCATTTCTCTGCTTCCCAGATGAGGGTTAGCTTCTGTGGGAAGGTCATCTGGGCATTTAGAGGCATAGCATTGGTAGTTACCCTCTTTTACTCAAATTTGGCCGTCAGGCACTTTCGCACCTGGTTGTGACACCAGGTGTATCTTCCCTGAATTAGACAGTCTTGCAACCCACCCCGATGTGTTTGAGGGTTGCAGGGACTGCACACTGCAGATCCTCTCCAACAGGGGCACTGGGGCAATTACTTTTTCACAGAGGTTCCTGTAGGTTTGGATAGGATTTTTTCTCTTAACAAATAAAATAACAGAAAAACTGTTTTTTTTTTTTGTTTTTGTTTTTTTTTTTTGTACTTGGGTTATCTTTGTGTAATGTTTAAATTTGTTTTATGATCTGAAAAAGTTAAGGTGCAAACAAGTAAAAAATCAGTCAGGGGCAAAAAATTTTGCACAGCACTGTAAGTGGATTTATAATGGGTTATTGTTTAACAAAGTATGTATTTGTATTGTTGATGAGGTGAAATGTCTTAAGAGACATTTATTTACCCTTTAATTGAAGGAGGTATGGTCTGTTGGGCTTTTGCACCTGAACCTAGTGGCTCATCAGGTTGGTGCTTATCCCCAGCTTCACACTAGCTTGAAACAACTAGGAGTTCAACTCCTCCTAGAACTTCCCTCCTTTGACACATGACTTGCGGTATATTGATAAATGTTAAATTAACTTTTTCATCCAAGCAGGCCATTTTGCAGATATTTGCAGATAAAAAAAAAACTTTTACCTACCGACCGACCCAAAATTATTCTGCAATGTTACCAAAACAAAGGGGTTGTTTTTTTTTTGTTTTTTTTTGGGGGGGGGGGGGTGTTTTTTCTTGTATAGAAGAGAATAACTTGTTCCTCAACATTAAGTCGACCATTCTGAACTTTTAAAATGTGCGACATGTCAAGTCAAATGTTTTCACGGGTAAATCAGTATGGTATTTTAATATAAAAAGTACTTTGTTGTGGGTGTACCATATTTAACCCCACACAGTGTACAGCAAGTATATTAACAAATACACTGCGGTT
Organism: Euristhmus nudiceps; assembly: GCA_030068295.1. Taxonomy (NCBI): domain Eukaryota; kingdom Metazoa; phylum Chordata; class Actinopteri; order Siluriformes; family Plotosidae; genus Euristhmus; species Euristhmus nudiceps. The sequence continues at coordinate 20,264,027 of JAQNCB010000003.1, read as the reverse complement.
CTGTTTCCTTGTGATCTCATTTACACGACTACACATCCCTTTTCTTAAGACCTGAATATATTCAGTACTGCCCCAAATACTACAAGAAATAAGACATACCGCATTTATCATGTTTAGCAGTGTAAAATTAGAAATGTGTATTTCAACTGTGTGTGTGTGTGTGTGCGCGCATATTTATATACCCTGAGCCTTATTAAATTTTTATCCATGGGGAAGGCTCTTTAAAAGCATATTTGAATTGCCCGAGTTTTATAACCCCTCTCCTATCACATGGAAGTTACAAAAAGAATATTATTGTCTGGGCTATCTATAGCATAGAATTGGTTTCATCCAGGATCCAGGAAACAAAGGAATAGGTAGAAAGCTAATAAATACAATTTCAGCGACTATTAAACCTCCGTTTTTTTCTAAGTCTATGTTTCGCGGACTTCTAGGTCATTTTAAAACCAGATCTGTATTTTCATGGTACTGTTTTCTGTAGTCTTTTCTATCTTTGTCATTCAGTTACGTATTCAGGGTATTGATGTTTATGAAAGCCAGTAGTGTGAATATGGAGTTATAACGTGGAGATTACCGTTGTTTTAGGAACATGTAAACTGCAAACGAACACTTGCTGTCCATTTTGATATGAACCGATGCATGATCGTGTCCTTATTCAATCAGCCACTCATGTGAAAGCACAATTAAAAAAAAAAAGTTTAAGAGCATTGTTTAACACCCTGAGTTGATGAGAAAGGACAGAGGAGATGGAGGAGGTCAGACTGGATGTAGATAACAGAAACTCCAATAATCACTCTTTACAACCAGTGAGTAGAAAAGCATTGTGGAATCGATAACAACAAACCTTGAAGCAGTCTGCTTTAAAATCAGAAATCATTGGGTTCCAGTTGTCTCAAGGACAGATATTTGAGGTTACACTGGGTTCAGGCGCACAAAAATTTGCTGGTTAGATGTGGGCGAAAAATTGGAACTAGGAATAATTTTTTTATTTATTTTATTTTTTTGTACTATCGCTCATTTGCCGAACCGCTTAATACTGTTAAGATCACGAGGAGAATGCTGCTTCTCTCTACTGACAATGGGCGAAGGTGGGTTACACCCTGAACAGTTTGCCCGACCATAGCAGAGCATGCACTATTGTTTATAAATTAAAAAATTTAAGTGCATAAAAATCCTTAGCTCTTTATTATACTCAACTGGTACCAACAACCATGGAATAATCAATTTGCGTGAGTAGGGGAGGGGTGTACTTATTATATTATTATATTATATTATTATATTATTATAAAATATTATGTGATTAATTATTAAAATTTCCCAAATTTAATTCCTAAATTCTGGACTACGATTCAAATTACAGTGATCCCTCGCTATATCACGCGTCAAGTTCTGCGGCTTCAGTGCATCGCGGATTTTTTTTAAATATTCATAAAAAAATGTATATTTATGGAAAAAGTTCAGCAAAATGCCACTAGGGGTTGCTACTGACTCTAATTCGGATCCCAGCCTCTTCTAATGTTGGAAAATTCGTCTCGACCAATCAGCTTGAGAGATTTCAAAGGCAGTGTTCCAAACTGAGTTGGTAGTGAACTTGAGGTCTTTCACTTAAATCTTTCTCTATTAAATGGGGGGAAAAGTTAAGGGGAAGGGAGCAAGCTCACTACTGACTCCGGTTTGGGACTTGGTTTGGTACAGCTCTGAAATAACAGCATTCGAGACGGAAAAGGCTGAAGTCGAGACATTTTGTTACACTTTATTTACATCTATATACAATTACAGGTATGTATTTTATATTATTTATATTTTATTTACATCTTGTGTTGTTTTTGAATGTTTAATTGTTATAAGCATTTATAGCGTTGAAAATGTATTTATTGATATTATATATGTACGTATACGTCACTCAGGGGGTTGATCCTACTTCGTGGAAATTCGGTATTCACGGAGGGTCTTGGACCCACCCGCCCCGCCCCCCCATTAACTGCGAAAAGTGAGGGATCCCTGTATTCTATAGTTTATATACAAGACAGTCGCCTAGTGGTTAGATTCAAGGTTCTTTATTGCCATTATGTTCACACAAATAAATTTTGCTAACGCTGTCAAGAGCAGAATACAAACACAAGTAGCATGTCCACCTTACAGCAATAAGTTCCTGGGTTCGATTCTGGGCTCAGGTGTTTCTGTGTGTTTGCATGTTCTTTCTGTGCTTGCATGGGTTTCTTCCGGGTACTCTGGTTTCCTCCCACAGTCCAAAGACATACACTTTAGGCTGATTGGCTGTTCCAGATTGTCCCTAGTTGTGTGTGCGCGTGTGTGTATGTGTGTGTTTTCAGGGTGTTCCCCACCTTTATCCAGTGTAAACTGGGACTCCCCATAGTAGGATTAGGCGGTTCAGCAAATGAGTGAGTGAGCTGATACAATCTTTAGATCTTTTCTCATCTTTAATGGGACAAAGCAACTCACAGAATTCAAGCGTCTTTGCTTCTAGAGTGGAAAAAATAGATATTTTTTGTAAATCAAAGAAATCAGCTATTTTAATAGGGATTTGTTGGTTTTTTTTTGGGGGGGTTTTTTCGTTGAATATGTTTCCACGTAAATCACACTGTTATTGTCTCCACAGGCTCTGTGTGAGGACATCACCAAAGCCCAGATTGAGGCCATAATGACTGAACTGCTGCAGCTCTATGACATGGAAGCCAAATGTACCTGAGAGGGAACAGTGTGTGAAACAGGGCATGTAAAGCAGACTACATCGTACTCTCGAGTTCTTCTTCTTTTTTCCCCCCCTAGAACCCCCCCCTCCCTTTAGACTATAGACAGTCTGGATCATGGACCAAATTACTGCATTTCTTTCCCCCTTGATTGTTCTGTGATCTGAGATTATACAGCTGGATTTTTTTCACAGCTAAGGAAGTTGTCAAAGTGCCAATGCCCACACTCATGTGGGGTAGGGTAATAAGGACTGAGAGCATGAGTCACCAGGTGACAGTCAGAAAAACAGGCTTTAGCCACAGCACATCAATCAGTTTCCAAGCTCATGGCCTACTTTATTTTCCTCCCTTGTTCCAGTTTCTCTGGGAAAGGAAGAGAAGAGAAGAGAGGTTGAGAAAATGGGGAACTGATGTGAAATAAAGTATTATAAAGGAAATCTAACCATGGCATACCATCCCAGGAGCTTGCCTTTACTCGAGATAAAGCATCTAAATCGGGGGCATTGCCATGATATGCCATAATTTAATTACATGCCGTCATTAAATTACCGTATTTTCCGGACTATAAGTCGCCGGTTTTTTTTTTTCATAGTTTGGCCAGGGGTGCGACTTATACTCCAGTGCAACTTATGTTCAATTTTTACTTTTTTTTTTTTTTTTTTTTTGCCAGCCAGCCAGCCAGACTAGTTACCTAACAAAGTTACTTGCCAATCAGAAATTCAACTAGCCAAAGCCTCCAATGTTCATAACTAATATGCATTTTATTTTATTTTATTTCAAGAGTATTTTGATACTGTTGTTCAATAAAAAAATGAGAACTCCGAGCAACACAATAAAACAACTCGGAGCACCAACATCAAATAAAAAATAATTATGATATTGCAAAACTTGGCAAATGAGTGTTAAATAAAAGCAAATAAAATGGAGCACCAGAATTTAAGTCAACCAGGGAGTCCTGCCAATTTCATGTTGCTGAAAAAATGCATAAATTATAAGAGATTTACTTTACTGAGGTACTTCACATTGGACTTAGAAACTAAATAAATTTCCCCAAAAATGCGACTTGTAGTCCAGTGCGACTTGTATATGATTTTTTTTTTTCCTCTTTATCGTGCATTTTTAACTGATGCGACTTGTACTCCAGTGCGACTTATAGTCCGGAAAATACGGTACCCTGATTTTGTTATTGTATGTTATATGATGCTGTAATTTGTAAGACAGTATGAGGTTTTCTGTCAATGACTAACATTTTAAATATAAAATGGGAAAAAGAACACATTCCCTTTTTTTAAGTTTCTTTAGCATGTCTTTTTTGGTGACTCTTATTATTAGCATCACATGCACCATTTCACTCAAGAGCTTGTACTGTTATCAGGTTATTACAGCATGCACAAACACACTTATCCCACATCAGGGGGAGCAAATTAAGTGCAAGTCAAGCTGGGTAAAAAGTTAACATTGAATGAAATCAATACGTATTATTGTTGTTAAAGCTGTTAAGGTGTTATGGAGCAAATTAAAATCTCCTCCGAAGAATAATTTTGCATCACATGAGCAGATTTTATGTTGAAATGGATTGTAAAGGTACTATATGTGGCCTGAAATTAAAACCTATTTAAATGAATCCACATTTGGCTTTTATTTTATTAAGTCGTTTTTTTTTTTTTTTTTTTTTTTGGTAGCGCATAGATACAAACATTCGCCGTCTTGCTGCAGGCAGGCCCTAATGCTAGGCCTTATCAATTATGAAAAGGGTACATGTGCAGCCGGAATCTCTCCCATAAATAAAACATCAGCATGGTTCTTGCCATGGAATATATGCTTGGAATAGGAAGCATGGGATTGATTGAGGCTACCGTATACTGCTAACCTGCTTGTCTTTATTGCACTCTTTTCTGGCATGTAATCACCGTCCCCTACTTTTTTTTTTGCCCATGTAGTATGCAACCGAATGCAACTATTTTCTCTCTTGTAGCTGTGTTCCTTTTGCCTCCTGTAGTCTTTTCTCCTGCTACTTTTCCCCCCTACTGCGGGCGCTCTTGCTCCTGCTCTGCTGCTTTTTGCTTTTCAGTCTAACCACTTAAATCCTTAGTATCACGTTTACTGAGACGCTTAATCGTACTAGGGTCGAAGGGAGGCTGGTGGCTATCTTTTGTATTTTTGTATTTGGGGACAGCTGTAGCCAAAAGGTAATGGAAACGGCTTTGGGACGGAGAGGTCACTGGTTCATGTCCTGAACCAGCAGGAAAAATGTGTGGCGGTGGGTTAGTGAGCTCTACCTTCCCTTCCTCCATATTTATGGCTGAAGTGCCCTTGAGCAAGACACCTAACCGCTAGCTGCTCTCCGGGCGCCCCGATGTGTGTGGCAGCACACTGCTCACTTTGGATGGGTTAATACAGTAAAAAAAAAAAAAAAAAAAAACCTGACCGCACAGGGGGTACACCCTGAACGGCTCGCCAGTCCATCACAGGGCAACACACATTCATTCATGCTCACATTCCCAACTTGGGACAATTTGGAACAGCCGATAAGCCTAAAGTGCATGTTTTTGGACTGTAAGAGAAAACTGGAGTACCCCGATGAAACCCTCGCAAGCAAAGAAAGAACAAGCTCCACTCAGAAACGGCCGAGCCGTCCAATCAAACCCAGGACCTTCTTGATGTGAGGCGGAAGTGTTGACTACTGCGCCACCAAAACCGCCAAGCTTTACTCCTTCCATCCTTTTCCTGATTTTTAGGTTTTTTTACCTTTCAGTTCCATTAATTCTCTGTACATCTCTACAGCTTTGAACATTTTGATAAATATTACAAACAAACTGGTGATTGTCGTCCCATCAGTGCTCCTCAAAGTTTCGACCTTTCCTGAATGCCGTATGAGTAACAGATCACTACTATATGTGGACATCACCTGTTTCCGATTGCATAATTATTTAATTGTTTTACTTGTTTATTAGCCATAAATGTGCCGTCTGCACGTTGTTTTGCAGTATGCCGGCAGGCGGCACGGTGGCGTAGCAGTTAGCACGTCCGCCTCACAGCAGGAAGGCCTGGGTTCGATTCCCAGCCTGGGCGTTTCTGTGTGGAGTTTGCATGTTCTCCCTGTGCTTGCGTGGGTTTCCTCCGGGTACTCCGGTTTCCTTCCACTGTCCAAAAACATGCACAGTAGGCTGATTGGCTGTTCCAAATCTCCCTTTGGTGTAATAGACCCTGTAAATGGTACTTTGTTTCCCGTTGGTGTATCAATAAGTAAATAAATGTCGCAATGGAAATGTCATGCGTTCATACTGACTGAGTTGAATTACAAGTCAAAGTAAATTTATAAACCACTGCCTATTTATTTGTTTGTTTGCTTGTTTATTTCATCATCCATTCAATCGATTTCTAAGCCGCCTGATGCTAATTAGGGCCATGGGGAGGCTGGTACCCATCTCAGCCGACTCTGGAGGAGGATGTGGTACACCCTGGGCAGCTCACCAGGCCAGTGCAGGGCCAACACGCATACAACCATTCACACTTACACCCACTCATATGGGCATTTTGGAACAGTATGCATGGTATGTATGGGATAAAAGCAGGCAAGGGGAGAGCATGGCACTCCGTACAGAAATGCCTCGAACCCAGGACCTTTTGGCTTTGAGGCAACGTGCTCACTTCTACACCACTGGAAGTAAGTCTGTTTGGCTTTTCACACCCGAGTCCAGTGGCCCATCAGAGCCGGTTTTTGGAACATGAAGCGATTAGAAGTTCAACTCCTCCTGGATGGGACGCTGGTCCATCGCAGGTTCCCTTCCCAGTATTTTTACTGGTACCCATTGATACTGCTGAGTGGACAGAGGCACACTTGTGGTTCAGACCTTACCCAGGGGTCTTAGCACGGTGGAAGTCTCACCGAGATTCGAACCCATGACCTCCTGATCATGAGCCCAGCACTCGAACCGCTACACCACCATGCTGCATGTTTTTGTTTATTTCAACTTGTGCATTTTATAGCACCTTTACTCATGAGTGAACGAACATCTTGAGACGCCATCTTTGACTCCACGGTGACCATTGATTTCATTTTGTCATTGCCCAATCGCTGATATTTTAGTCTGTAAGACCTCAGATTGCCAGCGCTTATCCTTCAGGTGCATGCCAACAATCTGCTGCCCAGGCTCTTGCTTGGCAGTTTGATATCGTGTATTGAAATGTTTACCAAATCTCTGATGGGTTGGCTCCCCTGAGGCCAGTGTGAGGTACCCTGTAAGAGGTGGAAGATGGATGAAGGTTGTAGTGTCCTAAAAGCACCACATGGAGGGTCTCTTTGTCCATGTCGGCTTCAATGTTCTGAAATCAGAACCTTCCTATCCAGTCTGTTATGGCAGCGGACTCTAAGGTGAATGGTCTGCAGGACCACCTCTGACTAATCTGTAGTTTCATTATATAACTAAGTCATGATTATAGGTCCCAAGCAGTGGAACAGCCAGTAGCAGAATAGCTAGCCGTTTGCAGATAGGCAGTCTGCTCATGATTCATGATTCATCTTATTAGTCAGAACATGTATCAAGGAGCCCTGGCATAGGTGAGCTGGGAACCACCAAAACTGTACGTTGTAGTGAATGTTTAAACTGTGTTTTGGTTCAGCTGGTAGGTTATCATCATGATGATGCTGAAACGCCTCTGAACTATAAGGAGGACAATGCTGAGGAATGTGAGCCTCCAGGGCACAAGATCTCAACTCCTGTATCATTGATTTTTACCGTAGCAATGTCTGCTACCAAATGGCACGTTCATCTAGAGAACAATTCCAGACTGCTCGTTGGGTTTTTTTGTAGGGCTCATTGTTTAGCACCGGGCCTGGGCGTTGATCAGACAACATGCCTCCTGGATTGATGAGCCTGTGCTACGTTCGGCTCTCTGCCAGGACGTTCAGAAATCTTCCAGCAAAACATGTATCAGCACTGGTATCACAGTGCAGCCTGTGCAGGAGATGGCTGAATTAGACACAGTGTCTTTAAGGTGGTTTACGGGGCGGCAGGGTCACTGGTCAAATTACAAATACAGTAGAACCTCGAGATATGAAATTAATCCGTTCCAGAGTGGCTTTCGTATCATGATTTTTTCGTATAATGAATCGTGTTTTACATGTAAATCGCCTAATTCATTCCAAGCTCTACGAAAACACATTACATTTTATAATAAGGGTAAAACTAGAATGAAATAAGAGCCAAATACATTTGAATCATTCAATATACTGAACCTAACCATTAATACTTGTAAACGAAGTAGATAATAGAACATAATGCAAAAAAAGAGAAAAGGATAATAGGAAAATGTGGAACCTTACCTTTCGAGTGAGGCGATGTCCGAAAGTGAAGAGGAGGAGGGCAAAGAAAATAGTAAAAAATGGCAGAAAATAAATGGCAGGAAACATTAAACTTAAGTTTCTAATTTCCATCAGATTCTTCTTCCGTCTTCTTTCCCTTTATTTTGGTGGTTGACAAACCGACTTGAAGGTGTATTACCGCCACCACCTGGACAGGAGTGTGGCTCTTGACTCACTTCCACTTGACTGAGGCTTGATGAGAGATTCAGCCAATAGGAGAGCAGGATCATGGTACTGCATATGAAGGGGAAAGATTCTGACCAATAGGAGAGCAGGATCATGGTACTGAGCATTTTTGTTTCGAGAAATTGTGTTCCGTTTCTTTCGTATGTCATCAGCTCTGACAATAGTCACAAGCATGTTTATGTACATGCATGCAGATTAAGTAGAAAAAATATATTGTTGGATGAAAGTGGTATTTATTGAAAATACTGCATCATATATCACAATGTTTTTGCTTGATTGTCCAGCAACTCTAACAGTGGTTTGCTGTATTTTTTCTAACAAGTCTTCCTTCAGTTTTAAAGTCTTTGTACTTTACATTTCACTGGTTTTCAGATTTTGGTTTCAAGGGCCTGACAGCAGCAGGGATGATACTGGGGCTTTAACTGCAGCCCAGAGCCTTAACCATTGTGTTACCAGTGTTCATCTTGGCATGATGACACAACACAATTGAGTAGCAAAGGGAACACCAAACTCTCGATAGCAAGTGGAAATACAACGAATTTCACCTGCAGGAGGTTCTACAACCCCTGCCATGAACTACAGATTGGCCACACTTGGAGGATGGCTTAAATTCTGACTTTTTTTAACTTTTTTTTTTCTCTCAGATATGGCACAGTGCATATATAATTTATTCGTGAAACATACCTGCTATTCTATTCATTAATTGCATAAAATAAACAAGACAATCAGAGATTGCG
>JAQNCB010000003.1:20168215-20182704 GCA_030068295.1 Euristhmus nudiceps | reverse complement strand
ATATATATCTCTCTTCAGGCATACATTATGTGTGCTGGATACTGTGTGTACATTACGAAATGAATTACGCACGCCGTGCATATGGAATCTTAGCTTTAGCTGCCAAATAATGTTTATAGGGCCTATCCTGAGCTTGTCAGCATGAGTGTGACCCTGTTACACCAATTGGTTTCGAGTAAATGAAGGCATCCTAATCCTTAGTTAGCAGGGCAATGTACTAAGACCCTAGCAGATTTCACCCTGGGTGATTTTTTTTTTAATATATATATAATTTAATTTATAGGTAGATAAGGCCACAAGTTAAAAGGATAAATGAGATCACAGCATGAGATCACATACTTTTGTTTTATACTGTAAGACACCATATTATGTATACTACAGGTGTCAAACTTAAGGTCCATGAGTAAAATCTGGCAGGCCATCTCTTTTTATGTGGCCTGCAAGTGCTTTGAAAGTATTTGATTATTGTACATTCTTCACATCAACCGTTACCATGAAACATAATTTATCATTTATCCACTAGGTGGCAGCAAACCTATTTCGAGTGACATTAGTGGCTCAAGGAATATCGCAAGCTAGCATATTGCTATCAGGCATGGTCAGAAAGGGATAGTAAATAAAATTAAAGTGGACAAATGATAAACTAACGCAGGTTTCACTGATGTGGCCCTCAGTAAAAATGAGTTTGACACCCCTGATGTATACAGTTCACAATACCCATTGCAATCCATTTGCATCACTTTTAGCAATGCTAATATGAAATGCTATTAATATTAAGTTCAGGATCACATTATCCAAAGAAAACCTTTTCATAACATGCTACAGACCCACTACATGTGCATAACTCTTCCATTACACGTCACATTTATTGTGTGATGGCATCATTAGGCTATGCATGCTACATCATGATGCCACAGTGACTAATCGACGAGTCGTTGCTTTACGTGCATATGTGTGACGTGACCACACTCCTGAGCGTTGATCGACTAAGTGAGGCATCATTCATACTTGCTATTGATTGTGGGTTGAGTGCAGGTGCATTCCCACTCCATCCCACCAGCTGAAACGCCAGTCAATCATCTGCGCACCTTCTCACCTCTAATGTTCCCGCTCAGAGCTTACAGATCCTAACCCACCGTCTCTTCACTCGGATGTGTCTATGTGTGTATAAAAGCATCCCTGTCCTTTCTTCACTCTCTGTCTCTCAGCATCTGCCTGTGTCTGTCACCTCTTTGAGTTTCCTTCTGATTGGTTGGTGTACACACATAGCACATAGTGAGCATTCGTTTTTTTTTTGTTTTTTTTTGTGTTGGCTGTATTCGTATGAATGTGCTTCCATTTGTCTTTTCACATGACGCCTGGTGTGTTCCATTTTTGAGTTCATGAGAATGAACATCCATCGTCTTGACTGACTGACAGTGATAAACTGACTGGATGAGTCCATTTCCTGTTACCTCGCTTATGGGGTGTTTTTTTGTTTGTTTGTTTGTTTGTTTGTTTTGTTGGACATTTCTTCTTCTTCTTTGAGAAACTCTTAAGATCTAGTTCTGCAAGATATGTCAAAGATAACGAAAGGTAAACACTCGGCTCTCGAGTGGCGCTCCGATAAGGTTTAATTAACCTCGGAGATCGAAAATTGGAATCCAGGTTGACGCTACAGCCTATCCGTGACCGGAGGTCCATGGGAGATATTTAGCCGAGCTCTCACGGGAGGGAGGAATGGCATACGCTCACTCCCCTGTCACTCACAGCGATCACCAGCTAATCATGGGCGTCTATTCTTATGGGGGGGGGGGTGGATAGCGCTTTTCCTCTGAGTGTCTTAGGTCACCCTTAAATAACGCTTTTGCCATTTGCAGTCCGAAAAGAGGCGGGTGGAGGCATCACGGAAGGGGGGCATGTGCATGCTTATACCCATCCATGGTTGGTGGTGGTCATGTGACAGGGAAGGCAATACAGTAGGTGATGGGCGGGAATTGGATAGAGCTAAAATTAGGGGAGAAATGAGGGAGGGGCAACAAAACAAAGGTCAACGTTAACTGCCTCTCTTTTTGACCAAAATAATGCAGAAAACAACCCCTTCGAGTAAATTAAAAACCCAGATTATTTTTTTTTTTAAAAAGAGATATTAAAGAAATTGTTAGCTTACAATTTTAGCATTGAGTTTATTTACTGCAGCAACTTGATCTTGAGCTGTTTGTGCATTAGAAGACATGTCCAGAAATGGTTCGGAATACTAGGCAGAAACTGAGAGATTTCTTTACTTATATCCCTCTCTCCAACCAAACCACACCCCGTTTTTTTTCTTTTCTTACCCCCCCCCCCCCCCCGCCAATCTTTTTTCCCCGCTTTACTCATTTCTCTTCTCAAAACCCCCCTATATATTGCACTCTTCTTTTTCTTTCTGTGCCTCTTGCTCCTTCACATCCCATCCTCTCACTCAGATGCGGGTGGTGAAAGCATTCCGTAGCTCCCTTTACGATGGCATCGAGAAGCCCGAGTCCAGGAACTCCATCCACAACTTCATGGCACATCCCGAGTTTCTCATCAACGACTTAATGCACAACATCCCGCTGATCGACGACACCGACATCGACGACGAGTCGGAGCTGTCCAAGCACAACCACCACCACCTGCACCCGGCCTTTCGCAAGCCACCTCCTCCTCCCGTCCAGCGATCCCGTCCCCCGCCACGTCCTTATCGCCAGTACAGCCTCCCAGCGACCCCCAACCGCAACAATAATGCTATCCAGAGCAACGTGCACCACCTGACCCAACCGACAGAACACACAGCACACTGGACCACCCATTCCCGACAGATGTGCCCCCTTTTCAGCCTGGAGACTTCACTCTGACTGCTTGCACTTCGGAGAAAGGACACTCGATGGACTTTGGATACAGAGCAGAGACAAGCTAACCGTTGGTTCATTTGCATATCCGTGATATGATGGAGAACTCCAGGGGACACAGTTAACGGTCTGATCAACTTTCAAACACCTCAAAATCACACAAGATCTACACATTCTCTCTTATCGCCACAAACTACCCATGAGTCTGTCTGGTTTTTACAGCTTCACGTATGCACTGCCTCCTTTCACCGTCCCGAGAGAAGGTCAGTGCATTGTGCATCTGTGGTAACCGAAACCAGGGCTAGGAAGGTGAGCAACATAGAAAATGTTTATTTTCACTTTAAAAAAGAATATCGCAGATATGTTGATATTTCTAGAAGGCGAGATGTAAAGTTGAGACGGAAAGAGGGTCATGCCAGAACTTTTAACGGTAGAATCATTTCTATGACTTTCATGGGTGCAAAAGGCATGATTATACCGACAGAGTCAGAGGTCAAATCACACTTTTTATTGATGTTATTAACATCATCATCATCATCATCATCATCATCATTATTATCATCATCATCATCATAACTAGTTCTACGCTCTATTATCATCATTAGTGTTCGGATATATTTGAAAAAGACTACTTTTATTACAATATATAACTAATGCTTTATGGAGTAGCTTTAACACCATTATTTATCTATTTATTGATCTATTTATTTGCTTATTAATTTATTTGTTTGTTTGTTTATTTATTTATTTATTTATTTATTGTCTGCTCGACATTTTTTCTGTCTCTCTCTCTCTCTCTGTCTATTTCTGTGTGTGTATAATGTGTCGTGTCTGTCCTTAAAAACTAAACAAAAAAAAATAAGTACTAACAAAACAAAGATACAATAAATTTAAAGTTATAAGTACGTAATTACATTTTACTGAATCTACCAATAGCGAAAACGAAACTAAACATTACTGCCATTCATTCTTCCATTCAATGAAATTATATTCACGGAAAATGTAAGCAAATTTTTACTGCCTGCCTCTTGCTAAGGTCAAACCGATCAACTCATTGGACACAAGTTCGTTTCCGAAGATTTGTTGAAATGCAAAGCCCTTCGTTTTTTGGCATTTAAAATGCTGCGACTGCATCGCTTCAACTTTTGCAACAGGGTAGAAAATTTGGGCTTCTGGCTTTGACTTTAATATTCAGACATTTCAGAACAGGCCTGGGGATCGCCTCTGTGATCACACTGGCTGATTTAAAGCTTACATTGGATGTGGACCCGCCCAACTCATTGCGCATCTCATTGCGTTTTTTTTTTTTTGTTTGTTTGTTGTTTTTTTTTTTAGGATTATTCATTGTGTTTCCTTTTACTTGTTTTGCGAACCTCACCAACAAAAATGCATTTACCCTTTAAAGCATTGTGAAGTACAGTACTACGAGTCGCTCATAACAAACGCTTTCTGGCCCTTTAAATTCATTCATCGTCACTTTTCCTTTCATGCTTCATGGTTTGCTTTATTGAGCATCATCATGTAGTGCTAAATGTCTGCGATCAAGTCAAACATCTGACTGCAGACTGTGGTCTCAGAACCTGAACCAGAAACGGAAACGCTCATCTTATACTGCCACAATTTTCATCATGTGCTTAATATGGTAGAAATGAATGATGGACAATCTGTAAGACTGACATCACCTTTGCACATGATCAGAGCTCACTGGTTTGGTTTCAAGGCGAAATTTCCCTGTAGTCAAACAGTGGACTCTGGAAAAAAAAAATGCGAATGCACTTTTCTTTGCTATAGATGTTTTGGTATCAGACAGGGAAAAAAATGGGATACCAAAAAAAAAATTCAATTGTCATAACATACCACAACAAGCATGACATCATGGTTCATAGTAAAACGCTAGATTTGAGTACATTCCATTAAACTGTTCCATTGATCTGAGTGCCAGGGGTACAAAATCCTCTTGTACCCCATAAATTTCTGGGTTCGCACATCTAACATCATATTGCTCCTAGTTAATGCATTTGCAATGCAATACAATCATGTGGGAAATTGGACTGGCACTTATGCAACAGACTGCCCTGTCCACAGCTCTGTGAAATAAGCTTGATAACATGTACATAGGGCTCTCAGAAATCCTTTATCTGTATAGAATACTTTTCTAGAGTGCCCAGTTTTCAGCAACTGGCAAATGATGAAAGTGTACAATGCAAGCACGAACAATGATGGATCATACTGTTGCATTGCTCAATGTTGTCTGTGCAGAGCATGTGTTGATTACCATAGTGCACCTTGCTACCATTTGTTTAACTTCACATCTGTCTGTTGATGGTTCATTTTTCACTGGTCAATTTTTTTAACGTGTCTCTTCAGAAGTAGCTGGATTTCCATTTCTCCTTGAAGTGCTGTTGACTGCAAATGTTCTTCTCCGGTTCCTCTCCCCTTTTTTCTCCAATGGTTGCAGAACAGATCCTTAGACAGGAGCAGTGGATCCTACTACTTCTTACATTGTCATTGTATACGCTGATTAAAACGGGTGGCCTATCAGGACTCAAAAGTTGATGGGTACTCAAATGCTAGCATACAGAAAAGGTATATCGGAACTTAGCAAAGTACGAGTTCTCCACCCATTTTAATTAGTTTCAGAGGTAAACATATTATTGCGTTCCACATGTGTCCAAACCATTGGAAGGGTCCATGTTACTAACAGTCCCAGTGGAGTCTCATGAACTGAGAGCGCTGGTAGGTTTTGACGGAGCATGGACCCATTTTAATGCACAGACACACTCAGCCAACTACAATGATGGCCAGTGAATGTAGAAATGATCATTGCTTAACTCATGGTTACCATGTATTCTTTGCCTGATCCTATATAATCATAAACAGAGCTTAATTGCATCCAAATAGTCTTTCGAACTATAATTGTCTTTGGAGGATGTCAATTCTAAAGATCTAATTTTTAACCCCAGTTTCATTCAACTCCACTGAGGGATGAATTATATAAGGTCATACGTAGGCTATGGCTCCTCTCCGAGTCAACTACCTGCAGATAAAACTTCCAAAAAGTGGTGAAAGAATATTTAAAACGGAAAACAATAAACTTCATTGTCTGCCTTTTTTTTCCATTTTGTTGTAGGATGTTCACTCAAGGTAAGGTGAAAAAAATGTGAAAAGAGTATATAATATATTAAATATAGTAATTATAAAATATTGTACAACTGCACCAATGCTGTACATTTTTTTGCCAAAATGTGCACGTGTATTTTTTTTTTGTTTATAGCCTTTAGCCTATTTTTCCTTTTGTCTCTTCCCCTCTTTATTTTCTTTTTTATTTTGCTTTTTTTTTGTAAAATATTGAAATTAAGCATCTTGTACATTATTATTATTATTATTATTATTATTATTATTATTATTATTATTATGTTTTTTCCAGCAGTGCTCTATTAACTGATGGAAAAAAAACAGACAGCTGCACATTCTCCTGAGCATACAATTACTGCGCTACAATGAACAAAAAAAGACAAAAAAAGAAGAGAAAAAAAAAATCCAAACTATTAAATATATTAATAATTACCTGCCTGTTACTTAAGAGAAAAAGTATCTATATATGATGAAAGAACACACCTGTATACTGTAGACTAAAGTGTATGGAAATCTAAGAATTTACCTTGAAAATAAGTCAACACTTTTTGTCTGTATAAAAAAAAAAAAAAAAGTATTGTACAATAATAACTTTGACCAGTGTCTGTCGTTGTGTTTCATTGTGTGGCTGTGCTTATTTCTTTAATACTAGAGAAGACACCTGCATGAAAAAAATAATAATAATTACGCATTTGTGCCAACTTCAGAAGCAATAACATTCTTGGAAAATAAATCCTAATATCAGAGTGTTTGATTATTTTACAGTATCCAGTCACTAAGGCTTAGTTGTACGATACACTGATGATAACTCTGCCATTTTGTAGCAACATTCAGGTTGCAAAAGGGCTGTATTTAGGACTTTGGTTACTATCAATGTGAAGTTTTGCATCTTCTCCTTTTGTCCATATACGTTTCCTCTGGGTTCTCTAGTCTCTTCCTACTTTCAAATACAACATTCCCATAGGTGGTTTAGCCTTGTTGTTCCATTATCTGCATGGTTTCCTGTGATGGCCGGCTCCTGGGACAGGCTCCACATTCACTGCATCTTAAACAGGAAAAATTATTTCCAGTAAATGAATGAAGTGTTTTCTGATTTGAAGTACCATCTTCTCTGATTTATATACGGTACCCAAACACCAGTGAATTTCACCAGCTGGCTGATTCACAGGATTTTCTACCATTACCAGCCATGATAATGCTGCTCATCACCAACACCTTCAGATATCCACCCTGTGGGTCTCCCTAAGTGTGTGCAGGGCGTATCAAGGCCGTGTTAAAACAGCTCAGTGCAAAGAAAGCCACAAGCGTAAATAACATCCCAAGACTCATTCTCAAGCACGATCTTGATATTTTAGCAGCTAGTATCAATCAAGGAAAATATCATCTCTCAACAAGCATGGACTTCTTTACCTAAATCAACTACCCATAATCACTGAAGCAAATTTTAGACAAATTTCTGATAAATGGGTCAGTGGTGGCCCAGTGGTATGGTGCCGGCTTACTGATCCATAAGTCTCGGGTTCAAGCCCCACAATTACCAAGTTGTCACTGCTACCCCTTTGCCCAGCAAACTGGGTTATCAAAGGTCAGCCGTGTTTCTCACTGGCTATGGTTAGAGGCATGTAAAAGTATCTTTGTTGTTATTCAAAAAGCGTAGGCCACTGGGTTGTTGTCAGTGTATTTCTGCCCTGCAATAGCCTGGTGGGCTGTCTAGGGTGTACCTGCCCTCGCCCAGAGTTGGCTGAGATGGGTGCCAACCTTCCCGTGAGTGTATCCTCCGTACTGAATATTGTACAAGTAAAGTCACCTCAAAGTTCTGTAAAAGCGCAGCAGTACTGAACATTTAACACCCAAATAATACATTTATATGGTACCTGTACAGCAAATACATGTAATACATTTTGTAATACATTACACAGTAATTCATTTAACGTAGTGCTAGCGCTGCTGCTAGTGCTGCTGCTCGCGCGCTGTTCGCGCAGAGTGCTCGCGAACTATCCTGAAAAATGGATGAATAAACAAATAAATAAATTTGGATAGTCCGTAATAGTCTGTATGACCCGAAATCTAGACGATCGGGGTCTAGTCGAGCGAGGTTCAACTATATATATATATATATATATATATATATATATATATGCTGACATCATGTGACACTTAAATTGCACACAGGTGGACCTTACTGAAGTAATTATGTGCCTTCTGAAGGTAATCGGTAGCACAAGATCTTATTTACGGGATTTATTGAAGGGGGGTACACCACCTTTTGGTTTTTACATTTTTTTTTACTTTTAAAAATTTTTTTTTTCTCCCATTTAACTTCACCATTTCAACTATATTAAGATAAGATAAGATAAGATAAGATAAGATAAGATAAGCTAAGATAATCCTTTATTCGTCCCACAAACGGGGAAATTGCATTGTTACAGCAGCAAAGTGGATAGTGCAACACAGTCTAAAAGATAAGAATAACTTGAAGAAAAGTAGCAAAAACAACTAAGGAACTATATATACAATAATATTATGCAGGTCCGTTACAGATAATTCCAGGAAAAAAAATCAATTTAGATTACAGATTGTAGGACAACAAAACAGGAAAAAAGGCCAGGGATGAATACTTTTGCAAGCCAATGTATGTGCATGGGCAAAATTCTAACACTGTTCACATGAGAAAAATCTAATACTGTACATAAAGATAAAATACCTTTCCACAACACAAATTCTCCTGGTGACTACTGAGTTTATAAAAAATAACTTCCATCCATTCACTTGCTGAATCGTTTAATCCTACTAGAGTTGTGGGGAAGCATCTGAGAGAAGCTTGGGTACACCCTGAACAGTTTGCTGATTTAGTCGATTGCGGCATAAAGACACTCACATAACCATTTATATTCACAACTAGGGGCAATTTGACTGTAAATGTGACATAATTTGGAACAGCCAATAGCCTCATGTGCATGTTTTTGGACTGTTGGGAGGAAACTGAAGAATGAGCAGAACATGTGTAAACTCTACACAGAAACACCGGAGCCTGGGACTGGAACCCAGGACCTTCTTACTGAGAGGCAAAGTGCTAGCCATTACAGTGTCGATTCAAGAGTTTTATTTGTCACTAGCAAGAATTACATGAAGCAATTACTGACAGCGAAATGCTTAAATCTCAAGTTCCCAAACAGTGCAGAGAAACACACAATTGTTAATCAAGCTAAATAGAATAAAATAGAATAAAAAAAATATGAATGCAAATAGAATAGAATAAAAATATGGATGAATAATAATTTGAAAAGCTTTAGAAAAAAACAACCCAAAACTGTCTTAGTTGATCTATTTAGCTCACTTTCCTTATTATGGTCTGTTTATTTTTCTTTTTTATTCATACAGATACAAGTTAAGAATTTCAATTTGTCTGATGCCTTGTTTATATAAGCAGATCACGTGGTGTACCTTCCAGGTATAGTAATGGCGACACTCTGTAATGCTGCCCCCTAATGGACAAGTGTTCACGCTGCTCACTAAAAGTAAATAATCCTGAAGAGGTGTTTGTGTGCGTATTACTCGCTTTTTAATAAAAGTAAGTAAAACTTGCAGCGAACTTAACATTATTATTTAAGCTGTTATGATTTTTATATCCTGTTGTGCTGGGCTTGTTTCCTTTCCTCAGAGTCACAGGGAGGAACCAGTCGAGGAGAAGAACTGCAGGAGGGAGGAGGATGCAATGGCGGGCGATTCAAAAGAACAACAACTTTCTCTGGGTGTTTACAACAGCCTTCGGGTAATTTTAACGATTTTAGTATATAGTTAACTTGAACCCGGGGCCGTATGGTGTATATTTTCACTTGTTTACCTGTAAATATAGTGACTTTTCTAACGGTAAACCATGCTAATTAGCTGAGTTAGCTTGTTAGCTAAGTATAGTTAGCATGTCAGCTAAGTTAGAATGAGCGCTAAAAACATAACATAACTCGATTATTTATATCCAAAACAAAGATTATTGGGTTTATATCTACTTTGGCTTTACTGTGGTGAACGTTTCATATTAAATATAACCGATTTAATGATGCTAATAGAATACTCGTAAAAGTGATGCTAATTAAGTAGCTAGCTACCCAGCATGCATTGTGAATGTTGTGTTTGTGTGGCGTTCAGAGACTCGCCTGTCCCTCAGTGGACAGTCTTTTCCTGAGAGAAGCAGCCAGCATGCAGAAGCTCTTCTGCACACCGTCATTACACCGCATGGACATCCTGAAATGGGTCTGTACCCGGTATGTGAGCACATTAACATGGTAAACATCCCTACATGTTCGGGAACTAGTCGCCCAGTAACTGATTTATGCATCTGAAGTAAAAGTGCATTGGGTTGTGTGTTATAAAGAATATGCCCAGCCTTGGTGGATAAATTCTCAACAATCAAATCATCAGAGACAGAAGTGACAAAAGGTAAAACTGGTTCTCTTTATCTGCCTTTTTACTTTTATGTATACACACTTGTGTGTGTGTGTGTATGTAGAATGACTAAAATGAAACACACATGATTCTCTGTGACTCTGAGTTTCGTGTGCACACAGTACGCTTGTCAGACAGATTTAATGAACAACGACGAGCGTACTGTGCAGGAATGTTGTTTATTAAATCTGTCTGACGAGCGTACTGTGTGCGTGTGAAACTCAGTCACAGAGAATCATGTGTGTTTCATTTTAGTCATTCTATTTAGATATACTCTGCTCTATGCACAAGTGTATCGAGCACTGTTTTAGCAGCATTTTGCTGCAATCTTGTACTATATAATACTTTTTTTCTAAATCAAACACAGAAATCGCACAATTTGGCCATGAACTGTTGTTGTGTAATGCTGATGACGAGGAATTAATCAAGGTAAGCTCTTTTATGACACATTTTTATTAAATATGCCATTAATGAAGGTGAACGGCATGAACCTAAAGAGATTATAGTGGTAATGAAAACTAGTTTAAACCAAAATCATCTGATGGTGCTAACAGCCTTTAACAGTCGATTTAAAAATCAAAATTATAACTGTGTTGATTACTCGATCACTTACTTTTTTTTTTTATTATTACTTTAGTTCATGTTTGATTGTCGTTTAATGATGTCTCTCCTGCACACAGGGCTTTTCCACCCCATTACGGCAGCTTTTGTTTTGGGAGCAGCTTGTAGCAATCGCAGCCCAGCAAGACATGCCGTCTGAGTAAGCACACTTTTTTTTTTTGGTCCTATAGAGTGGCAATACATTAATACAAGTGTTCAGGGTAATAAAATACTGGTCAGTCTGTCTCTCTCTTTTTTTTTTTTTTTTTTTTTAAGATTTCTGAGCTGCCAATCCATCATACATTTACAGTCACTTAAAAGCTTATTTTGACTGAGGGAAACATTACTGAATTTCGAGGTCACGACGGCCAAGAACATCTGTCCCAAACGCACAACCATGAAATTTGCATGAGAAAATGTATTAGTTTGTTCAGTATGTTTTAAACACCGTTTTAATGGAATCACTGGAACTACTTCTGGGCAAATTTCCAATTTGATTCTTTTATTTAATTTGATTCCATTTTAATAATTTTTCAACCTTTTTGTTTAATTTCTGTTACCAGCACAACATCAATACAAGTGCAGTCATCAGTTTACATTCAGTGTCAGTAGGTTTTAAAGGCAAAATAAACCCAAACTTAAAAGTTTGCATACATTATATACATGCATCTTTGCACATCAAACCACCCTGTTACCAACTTTTTTTCTGACGATAAAGGTATTACATCTGCACACAGGAGGCGTCATTGTACTGCGAAAAATCCCACAGGATTCTCATGTATGCAACAGTAAATATGAAACTAATTTGCATATGAATAAACAATTGTGTGAAACAGCTCGGTATTTGATTTGGAACAGCAACTTGCTATGAGTAAACTAAACAAATTGACTTGCTGTTAACTTTCCAAAAAAAAGTAGGTATTTGTCCCCTTTTCCTGAAAGCTCCAGTGCCCTTCACATTTTTTTTTCATCCCCCTTCGACAGCATTTTGACATTTGACAGCAACTAGCAAACTTGCAATATTGGAGTCGTGGAAAAAAAAGCTATTTACTTTAAATAGGTTGCTGCCACCTAGTGGATGACAGATTAATGGCATTACATGGTGCAGAATGTAGGATAATCATTCTTGAATACTCTTTCAAGCCACATAAAATTAGATGGTGGGCATTTGGCACCTGTGATGTAAGTGGTTTAGTGTGTATAGATATTTATTTATTTATTTTTTATTTTTTAAACTATACTAGCAACAAGATCCGCACAACATTATAGTTAATATGTACTTTTGGCACTGCAGAGGGATGTGTGTTGGGAGGCATACACACAGGATGTCACCCAGAACTCTCTTGCTAGAGCTGTCTACATGTAAAATGATGTGCCTGTTGCCTGTGAACATTTTAGGCTCTGGATGCCTAGGTAACCCTCTCGCCATATGTCTGAATTGAACAAGCAGTAGCTGGCTAAATTTTTACAAAACTGTAAATATATCGAGTGTCTGCGTATTAACCGAGCTGCACTTCAACTGAGACAATTCACCTCCATTTTACTCCAGATAACACTTTATATTTCAAAACAGTTACTTCATTTGGTTTTATGGTGCTTTCTTTAAAGTTGTAAGACACATTTTAGCCTCTCTGTTTAGTTAAATCTACAGTTGTCTACTGAGCAGTAACTGAAAATTAATTTTTTTTTCCTGTAAAAAAAAAAAAAAATTTTATAAACAGAAATGACCGACTGAATGTTTCATCAAAACAAGAAATCGGAGGTTTTGGCACTGTGTTGATATTCTGTGGGTGATCAGACCATATCTTGGTGATGTTGGAGACTGTAGGAGTGATCCCGCTCTTTCATTTTGATGTAGAGATTGTATTAAGGAACATAGCATTCGTGTCGTCTGTCATTAGTGCGATCCATTCTATTCCATTGGCCACCTTATCTCAGAGTTTAGATTCCATTCCTGCTGACTTCACATTGCAAGCAGTTATTTTGCAAGTTGTCTCTACTTCGGTAACATTGCAGAATAATTTTGGGTGGGTAGGTAGGTTGGCAAAAGTGTGGGGGTTTTTTTTGTTTGTTTTTCTCCCTTCTCTCTCAACACTGCTCAAGTGTAACCCACGAACTTTCCCGCTTGAGATTCTTAGAGACAGTGTACCTATTGACACTGAATAACAGTTTGTTATTAAAAACCACTGCGTTACAAAAACGCATGAAAAAAAACTTCAGAGTTGGCGGGAAAAAAAATTAAGTTGGTCGGTCGGGTGATCGGAAACAAAGGTGTTTTTTTTTTTTTTTTTTTGCCTTATCATGAATCTCTTTTTGTGTCTATAACCCTTTGGGCCGATTTTAAATATGTAATCAAAGTGACAAACCTCTGCTGTATGTAATATTTTGCATGAATATACAATTTCTTATTGTTGACGGTGTTTAAATGACTTGTCTTCACAGTCAGTCTTCTGGGGGTGTCAGCATGACAAATAAAGATCTTCTGAAAGATCTGATGTCCCCTGACAACCAAAATGATCTGATCCAGCTGATGAATCCTGTGTACAATCCATGGTCCCCCGACATCCGGGAATATCTTAAAGCCTCACAAGAAACTACAGCTGAGGCAAAGATCAATAAAACCAATGAGTATGTTTACATGCAGGGTGTTGACTCTTCCAAGCTGTGTGTGTGTGTGTGTGTGTGTGTGTGTGTGTGTGTGTGTGTGTGTGTGTGTGTGTTTATAATGTGTTGGTTAGGAGGAGACACGTCCTGTAGGGATCTGATAAAACGTAGCTCTTACTGTTTGTGTGTTGAAGGAGTCATGAAGATGATGCAGGAGGTGGTAATGACCGCATAGCTGAAGCTACCGCTCTGCTGCAGTCCACTCAGTGTACTCTGGAGGAGCTACGTAGAGAGGTGTGTTTCAAGAAAAGTGTTTTTTTTTTTTTTTTTTTTTTTTTTTTTTTTTTTTTTTTTTTTTTTTTAAATACTGCATTTTTCGTCTGCCTTACCCTCTTTCTGTTGTTGCCATCCCTAACTTGAACATGCTCTCGGAACTGTCTCCGTAGTGCGAGTTCTGGCATTTGGGAGAATCGGGCCCTTCGCTCTCACCCTGTGCTTTGAAAGTGGCGATCTCAGACCTGGCTCAGCTTATGACTGCCTTCAGTCAGGTCTACAACACAGACTTCAGGGGATACTGCCAGAGGACACCACCAGTCCTTAATCTGAATGCGTGTGTCTTCCAGTCTGTATACCAACTCCTTTACCAGTGCAACATGGTACTACTGCATATATCAGATCAGAGCACTGGACTGAGGTCTATTTAAAGAAAATTCAACTTCGATTGTGTCTTATAAAACTTGGGTGCCTTAATGTGTCTACATATACTATACAGTGGTACCTTGAGATATGAAATTAATCCGTTCCGGAGTGGCTTTCGTATCATGATTTTTTCGTATAATGAATCACATTTTACATGTA
>JAQNCB010000003.1:20143979-20161724 GCA_030068295.1 Euristhmus nudiceps | reverse complement strand
AGTCGTTTCAACTGAATAGAGTAAACCAGACAGCAGAGGACTATTCTTGGAGAAATTAACTTTGGAACGGTTCAAGTTTCTGTTGTGTTTGATATGGAGAGCGAAAGGCAGGCGTCCAATGGAGAGGAGATTCCTTTAGACACGCCAGGAAATGCACAGGTCGGTAGATTGAAGTGTTCTAGTCGCTTTTGTCTGTTACAGTGTCTAGTCCAAGCACTTTTTTCACGTACAAGTTCAAAGCTTGTACTGGAAAATCTAGTGTCATCTTCATTATTTACGTATTAAGTTGTCACTGTGTGATATTCTTCCTTTTTTTACATTCAGGACTGTAGTTGTGTATATAAAAACAGTCAGCACCCAAGAGCAAAGGGAAATTCTTTATATACACAGATGACCTTGGCCAACAAAGTACGACTTTTATCCTGATTGATTTTAGATCAAACAACTACGTTAGTGTTGGGTTGCTTGTGATCCATCAGTGTACATGTTGCTGGTGGTTAGGGTTCCTGGTAGCACTTTGAGCACCAGTTCAAACATCACACTGTAGTGACGGAATGGTTCCTGCTGAGATTCTTCTTTCATGTGAGCGAACTACCAACATCTAGATTTTTTTTTTTTTTTTTTTTTAACAAGGTTAAAAAAAATATTTTTTTTTTTCTGTGAGCACATTGATTTTCAAGTGATTAAAATACCGGAACTTCTGACTCACATGTTTTTCTTGTAACCAAGGTGTGCCCTCTTGGATGACATGTTTAAACATTCATCGCATTGCATGTCCTCTCTTGTTCTGAGCTCTGGGTTTCACCTGTAGCTTTGTCTGTGTCTTTGTTAAAACGATCAGAATGGAACTAGTTGCAGCAGAATGAAATCGGGAGTCTATAGAGAGAAACATTTCTGTTTGGCGGTTTACGGAGAAAGGCGTCTAATGTAATAGGGAGGAACAACTTCTTCAGGGGGAAAGACAACGAAACCGAAACACAACAATGGACAAAAGTATGTGGACACCTGATCAACACACCACAAGCACATTTTATGCTTTTTGATCAGTCAGTTCCAAATTTAACCCTTACTTTTTTGCTGTTATAATTACTCCCACTCTTCTAGGAAGATTTTCTCCTAGATTCTGGAACGGATGAAAAGAACATTCCAGTTCATCCAGAGGTGTTCAGGGCTCTGTGCATGCCATTCAGTTCCGTACCACGACTGAAAAATCATGTTCATTTGACAGACCTCTCTTCATGAACAGGTGCATTGTTGTACTGAAGCTAGGTTGTGCTCTTTTGTTCTTATGACAGTAAATCATATCATCAGCATACACGAACAATGTAAACAATTGTATGTGGTGGCTCAGTGGTTAATATTCTGGGTTACTGGTTCGTGGGTTGGTGGTTCAAATCCCAGGACCACAAATTTGCCACTGTTGGGTCCTTGAGCAAGGAACTTTACCCTCAATTGCTGAGTTCTATGAATGATATGTAAATGTAGGTTGCCCTGGATATAAGGGTGTCTGGCAAGTATGTAAATTCATGCTTCAAAATTCGAGGCGACCGTTTCAGGGAACGTTTGCATACAAATCTTAAGGTCAGGTGTTCACATACTATTAGCTACAATAAACAAAAAAAGTCAGATGATGTAGCGATGTATTTTAGGATATAATGGTTCAAAATGATCAGGGTTTAGCATATAAAATACACAAAAAAGACTAAATATACAGTCATGTGGTTTTTTTTTTTTTTTTTTTTTTTTTTTTTTTTTTTTTGGTTAAATAAATTCCTTCCATATATGCATCCAAACCTGCATTTAATGAGGGAGTGCATGACCTCGAGTCTACATCACACGGTGTTCCAAATAAGGGTTCGCTTGAACTTTTGGTTGGATGCAATAGATTATGTTGACCATGTTGCAAGTAAAATACATTTAGGAAACTATGATTAAATATTTATTCCAAATTTGTTGATAGATTTTACAGAAATGTATATACTGGTAAGAAATTTTTTTTTGGAAACTTCAAAAACATTTTTTCCCCCCGCTTTTTCTTTTTTCCTGGCCCAAGTCCATATATCTGTCCAATTCTGTCTCATCAACTAGATTGTTATGGTTTTTACTGTTTCATAAGCACAAAATACCCATGTGATTGGTTTGATACTGTTTTTTTTTTTTGTTTGTTTTTGGGTTTTTTTTCCCTTACTGGAACCAACCACTTGTTCTATAATTTGTGTCTCTATAATAGTGGGTTTTTTTTGGTTTTTTTTAATTTCCATTAAAACAGACAATGAACACACAAATCCCGACGCTACCCATACTAATTTTCACTACACAATCTTTGTAAACCCACATGCAGAGAGCCTGTCGGCGCCTGAACATGAACCACTATGCCACTAAGAAGACTGCAGCCCAGAGCATGTTTGACGTCGCTCTGTTGATGGCCAACGCCTCTCAGCTGAAGACTGCACTGAGGAACGGCCCAAACTACCAGTACCATCTCATTGCTCTCATCACCGTATCCATTATATTTCAGACCATCGTTGGCCTCCTTCTGATTTTCATTGGTAGGTTTTAAATTTAATTTTTTTTATTATTGGTATCATTTAAACTTGAAATGACTCATTTTTATTCTTATTGAGGGTTTTTTTTTCTTTTTTTTTTTCTTACTTTTTACCCCTTAGCAAAATATGACCTGAATGATGACAGGAAGCAGCCAAAACTCGACACGTTAAACAATATTGCTACAGTTTTCATTTTCTTCATTCTTCTCGTCAATGTCTTCATCACCGCCTTCAGTTCTGAGTCCGGACTGTGACGCTGCACCAGTTACGTATCAAAGTTAGTGTATGTTCAAAGCTGGTTCTGTTCTTTGAAAATTACATCAATGTCTTTAGTTACAAATGTAGATGTTTATTAATTGTTGAATATAGAAACTAAGCTTAATGGTGTATATTTTAGTGTTTAACAGTAATTTGTTTGTGCACTCCCATACAATGTATATTAATACATTTTATATGTTGCTGATTGGAAGGGTGGTGATCTTTTTAGACGTGTTATTCAGCACACATTTTAAAATGTTAACTTGTTACAGGTGCAGTGGTAAACATAGACATTTTAAAAACATTTTTATTTTATAAAGAACCATCGCTCATTTCCTTACATTCAGCAATGCTGCTCTTTATGCATGGCATTACCAGGTTTAAGCACCACAACACTATTTTATAAACCCTACATATGAATGTAAAAAGCCCAAATAAAAAAGAAAATGAAGCAAAAATTGCACAACACACGTCAGCCATGTCAATGTAAAATTATTTCATGAGTTTTAACACGCCTTAAGAAATATACAAATAATGTGTATAAATGCCATGTTTGTAGTCATGGAAAAGATCATGAAGAAAAATAAGCATTTAAGGTGTAAGTGCTTACAATGTTATGAATGATTAATCACTTATGCTTCAATCTTTTTAAAAGGGTTTTCTTCTGCAGACTCCATGTTTGAGTACACATAGTAAAGAAACACTGCAACGATGATGAAAACCAACACGCGAAGCCACCCTGGAACACCGCCCTTTTTGCTCTCCTCAGATTTGACTGTTCTTGGACTCGTATCCTGCAGGCTGGACTTGCTTGTGTAGGCTGTTGGTCTGGATCGGGGTGTACTCTGGTAGGCTGTTCGAGTGTAGTTGATGACAGGCCTTGTGATTGATGGATTGATTTTCCCAAAGGTGGATTTAATTAAAAAATAAATAAATAAATAAAAAAAATAAAGAGAGGGTTGAAAAAAATGTGAGGGAGTTTAGTATACAAAGCCTGGGTGGGTAAAATTATTTTTATATTTATATGTACAGCATGCTCCCGAAGTTTAGGCACAAATTATAATAATATGCAGAAATCATTGTAGAAAAAAATTAACATGAACTAATTTATTAGAATATCGATTCATCAACTAAAATATGAGAAACGTTTCATCTTTGATTTAATAATTAATGCTTCTCATTATAAGTAAGGTACGGTCTGTACACTTTTCCATCAGAGCCGGTGCTTATCCCCAGTTTCTGTAGCGTGAAGCGACCAGGAGTTCAACTCCTCCTGGATGGGACGCTGGTCCATCACAGGTTCCCTTCCCAGTATTTTTACTGGAACCCATTTATACTGCTGGGTGAACAGAGGTGGTTCAGGGTCCTAGCAAAGTGGGGATCTCAGAGATTCGAACCCACAACCTCCTGATCATGAGCCCAGCACTCTAACCGCTACACCACCGGCCCCTGCGTCTTATTATTGTGACGTTTAAATATTCATATTTTATGCCAAACTTATTTACACCCCTAAAGATTATAAAACACGTGACTACAGCTTGTGCGTCTTCAAAACACACTTTAATAAGAAATACAGGGCGACTCAGTCAAACCTCCCAAATTTCAAAGGTTAAAGAAAGATAAAATTAATATTTGCACAAATCAAACATTCAATGCAGATTTTATTCGTCATCATTTGCACACATGAAACTTAGTGAGGTGGAAGAAGTGGTGCTGAGGTCTGTTGGTGGCCCAAGCCCATTTGAACACCCTGAGCTTGAGGAACATGATGTGTGGTTTGAGCGAGATGGAACCATGGCCCTCAACACTAAACTTTTGAAACCCTTCAGGTTGTTGTTCAGCAGGAGATGCCTGATGGTCCACCTGACTTGAGCTGCTGAACCATGGCAGCCTTCAGAAATCACCTCTACGCCCTTTGAAGAATGATCATCTTTTAAACATGTATAAAAAAAAAAAAAAGTATTGGCGTTTCATGTGTATAAATAATGATTTGTTGATCTTTGTTTTATTTATATACCTTAAAAATGTGGGAGGTTGATTTAGAAGTTTATGGATAAATAACGTTTGTTATATTTACCCGTCTTCGCCCAATGTTAGCTGACCCAAATAGGATTAAATAATTGGGGCAAATAAACACGCATTTTCAAGCCCCTGCTCACAGGTTTCAATCCTGACACTTTCGGTCTTCCTTGTATAACCTGCATGTTATTCTTGTATAACCTTCCTAATTTTTTAAATACTTGCAACAAATGTTAGA
The DNA here is from genome assembly GCA_030068295.1 of Euristhmus nudiceps. Classification (NCBI taxonomy): domain Eukaryota; kingdom Metazoa; phylum Chordata; class Actinopteri; order Siluriformes; family Plotosidae; genus Euristhmus; species Euristhmus nudiceps. The sequence continues at coordinate 20,156,663 of JAQNCB010000003.1, read as the reverse complement.
CACAGCTGACTGATAACCAACAGCGCAACGTCTGCAGAGTCTTTTGCATCTCTCGACTAGATCTCAGTGCATGTGTTTGTTTAAAAAAAAAAAATGCAAATTACAGTGATTCCATAATTCTTTCCACTAACCTGGGGTGGAAAATGCACTATCAATATCATTTAATTTGTGTAAAGTATGTTTTACAAAGTGAAAATGTTCAGATCAATAAAGCGTGTTCTATGATTTGCTTATTTGATAAAACGCAATAAATAAATAAATAACATCCTCAAAGAGTAGTGACTTCATTGTTTTTGCCAGAGGTTGTAACTACAACTTACAATTATTCTGATATTTTCTTTTTTAGTACTAACAACTTTTTATTTTCTTTTAGCCCTCCAAGTAATTGTTCTACCTTAAATTTAGATCTAGCCCATTCCCACCCATCAAGTACTACCTCCCTACCACTGCCAACCATTAGAGTAAGCTTGTACTACCTCCCTACCACTGCCAACCATTAGAGTAAGCTTGTACCCCCTCCTTGACACATGATGCTTTCTACTCCTGTGCATGCATATTCAGGGTCTGCCTAACACACAGAGGAAAAGCGCTATCTGCCATTTGTACGCATGAGCTCACAGACATGGGGAGTTCTGGTATGTCGATGCACAAGATCACAGGTGTCAAACTCAAGGCCCACGGGCCAAACCCAGCCCTCCAACTCCTTTTATGTGGCCCGTGAGAGCTTTTAAAGTATATGATTATCATACATTCTTTGCATCAATCGTTACCATGAAATGTAATTCGCCATCCATCCACTAGGTGGAACCAAGTTATTTTAAGTTCAACCAGCTATTCAAAGATTTCAAGTTAGCTTGTCACCATGAAGCACTGCCAGAAAAGAAAAGTGGGCAAATGCATAAACCGAAAATATGTACATGCAGATTTCACAGTTGCCCATTTTAAATAGATGTTGAGTGATTATTCGGCCTTTGATGACTTCAAAATTTATATATGTGGCCCTCAGGGAAAATTAGTTTGACAGCCATGCACTAGGTGGATATACAGTTCCTGCCTGAGTAAACCTTTGCCAAGAAAACTAGCGCAAAGTTATCCTTGGACATTAAAATACTAACAGAAACCCTACTAAAGGCTTCCTTAAGTCGAACACACCAAGTAAGTGAGGTAAGGGTTGTGGTAAACCCTCACAATCTAAAATTGATTTCGGGCCATCTAAACAAAATGGAAAAGCTAAAAGTTAATTTTAGCCGCAATGTTGGAGGAGTCAATTGGCGCAGATGATGGACCTAACCACACGCCAGTTCTTGAAGCCATCAGAGATTTAAAAGCTGACATTTCCAACAGGTTTGACGGCGTATCGGACTCAGAAGCGAGGTCCAAGAATACGCTCCGCATTCCGTATTGTTAACGCTGAGACAGGCGTCTAGGACACAGTCGCTAGTTTACAAGCAAACGTCCAGAGTCTCGAAAAGAAAAACAGGGATATGGAGGATAAGGTAATGGACTTGGAAATAAGGTCCAGGAGAGCTAATACGAGACTTGCGAATCTCCCAGAGAAAGTGGAGTGGAAAGAGGATTCTTGCTCCTTTCCGGAAACCTGGATCCCGGAGATGCTAGACATCCCAAAACCATTTCTAGAAAGTGCTCACGGAATCAGCCAGAGAAATGACACTAATGCGGGCCATCAAAGAACACTTATGAAATTCCTGAGCGACAGAGACAAGGCAATGGTGTTAAAAAAGCTCACAGACACCCGTGATTGGCTGGTGATTGCTTTAACCCTAGAACTGTGAACCTCTAATTTGCTAACGTGGAAGGTAAACCTGGGAGAATTTTACCCTAAATTAAATAATATATAATAACATACTTATACTCACGCTGCCAGACGTACGAGTTACACAACCACCTCAATTACACCGCGTGAACTCCACCCTGCTAACCATTCTAGGGTTAGATGAGCGTGTGCCATGCCTCCCTCCCCTTCCATCGGCGCTCGGCCACCAAATATCATTTATTATATGGTTTTGGGTTTGTTTTTCTCGAAGATTGACAATAATTCAGGGAGGGCATTAAAAACTAGATTTAAGATATACAAATTATAAACAAATGTGCAAATTAAGAGATACTGTTTGAGATTTGACCGTACAAATTGTCAAATAAACCTTACTCATTCGCAATATCCACTTCATCAGCATTCTCCGTGACCTTCACTCTTCTTGTTCTACAAAAATATATATTTTTTTGCAATTTACCCATAAAATGCTGCCTGCTACCTTAATTATTAATATAATACATTTAAGCAGTATATAAATGTATATATTAAAGTACATACACTGAACTTACACATCTCCGAAGTTTTCATGTCGCGCCTGCAACTGAGAATATAACAGAGATTAATCACACGTACATATCACTAGAAAGCAAAGTAATGTATTATTATTATTATTATTATTATTATTATTTAGGGCTATGATATTGCTGTGTGAACTTACTGGTGAATGATATGTCACATATGTCACTTCTTCCTCTGTGAAAGACAAAAAATAAAAAGGATCAACCAGGACAGAGCACGTTTTCCTAAACTGGAATAGGGAGGTTTCAGTACTGTCTGTAAGCTGTTACGTTCTTCTCTGTAGTACGTCCTGTCAGAAGACGGCTTGGGGCTTTTGGCCATGGCTTCAGTCAGCTTTTTCTCATAAAGCTTCCTGGTAGAGCCTGAACAGAAAACAATGTCAGCATACATACAAGATTTACACACACACACACGTGTACATACGTTATATATATATATATATATATTTTTTTTAGAATGCACAGATACACCTTTCTCTTACCCACAACTGGTCCATGTTTAATCCCATATTCATCCAAAAGTGTGCAGAGCTCATCAGGAGATTTGGAGCTTAATGAAGACATGACTTCAGCTTCAAATCACAAAAAGGTTTAAAAAAAAAAAAAAAAAAAAAATTAGTCACTTACATTAAAAGGTTGCTGTTGTTTATTGCTTTTTAATTGAGACTGCAGACTTCACGGATGCATTATCACCAGTTTTTGGTCTGAAATTTTCCGCTTTGGCTTACAGACAAATTAATGGCTTTATAAAAAAATAAATAAATAAATAAATAAAAGGGGGGGGGTCTTTTACAGTCCTGTCACTTTCAAAAAACATTAGTAGATACCTGATGACTTTCTCATCTTCTGGCCTATTCAGCTTTCCTCTTAAACTAAACTCCCTTCCGATATCTTCTGTTTATCAAAAGGTTTCAGAAGAACATGTTTACCACACCAGTGGTATATTTGTGACATATTTGGTTCCGAATGTGTCACAGATATAACGGAGGCTCCAGCTACACTCATGCTAATGCTGATAATTATGTTTCTGGTTTGAAAATTAAAACTCCATCGGGTTTTAATCCGACATCAGGTCATGTGTGATAAGCCTGTAAGGTTTCGTGTGATTCCAGTCAGCAATAATGAAGAGTCGGACTTACATGAGAGTTTATGACTGTGACCTCATGATTCTACATGATTCAAAATCAGATGGTTATTCTCTACCTTCCAGTGTATTCGACTGAACAGACTATTGGGAGTTTTTACTGCTGTTTATTTCCTTATATAATAAGGACAATGAACAAAATGAGGCTGTTTTATTTCTTTTTGACATGTAAAGGGTCTTTTCACAGTCTTCTAGAGCACTGCGGATACATAAATGGAGGGTTTCTGTTCCACAGTCTGTACATATTATGTAAAATTTCACATGTGAATAAATACACAGTAGTATTGAGTACCTTCAAATAAAAAAAATAAAGAAAATCTACATGGAAGTTAAATTTTTGACTAATTTGAATTTCCCTGTTCAAAGATTCTCAATATTCGAACTGAAATAATTTTCAAAGGAGGATGTTTGTCATGCAAAATTTTCCATCCAAAATTAGAGAGGCTCATGTTGTTTATCTAAATCATGCATTGGTGGCAATCTCTCTAATTTGTTCTGTACAAGGCAGATGTGAACATGGGCGAGAAAGTGTCCGTCCATAACTTCCACTCCGACATTTCTGTCTCTTGTGATAATAAGAAATGTATCTTTTTCCGAATCAGATGCACTTTTTATAAAGTACATCTCGGTGTGTAACTTTAGAGCAAAACATATCTGAACCAGATACTGAAATGTTGATTACACGAGCATGTGAATGTGTGTCCGTCCAAAAGTGTCCACTCCGAAATCTAGCTTTATTCCATCAGTAAATTAAAACAAAAGATTTTGCTACCAATCAAAACTCACCAACAATATCCATTTGCTACATATTTTATATAATATACATATAGAATGGAACTGATTTTAACTTGTGAAATCTTACTACTACAACTGACAATGGTATTTATTAAAGACATTTTATTCATATTTTCGAAGGCCACAACTTCCAAGAAAATAACGTTATAGCCATAATCCAAAAAGTATTTATAACCTTGAATATTTACGAAAATTACTACCGGTACTTACAAAAAACAGCAATTCAAAAACCTTTATTTTTTAATCCTTTGGACTTTGGTCCAGATGGCAGATTGCTCTAAGAAACTGTGAAAATGCCCTTAAAAAAAAAACACAAGTCTCTGATTAACAAATGGACATTATTTTTCACCCACGGATTTGTAACATACTGAATACTGTAAGTAAAACACCACAAAATACCTCCGGTACAAAAATAGTTTATCCAAAGTTCAGCTGAAACTGAGTAATCTGCAGAATTCTTCCCTGATCATTTTATTCTGCTGCTGAATCAATAATAATAATAATAATAATAATAATATTTTTTTAAAAATCACATTTTATTAAATACTGTTTATTTCCTGCCCATGACAGACATATGTTGATACCTTCGCGCTGCTTAACTTTTAATTAACTTACTGGCTTACAGCTTTAATCAGTCTACTGATGTGCCATAGTTAAAAAAAACTAAAATTAATAATAATAATAATAATAAACAGCTTTGATTCTGAAACAGCAAATATTCAAATGTCAGATTATCTGCACTCGTACTGAAGAGACATCAGCATAAATATCATCTCCTCTCATTTTATGAAAAGCTTTATCCTTTATTAGGGTCATGGGCAGGCCAGAGTCCATCCCAACTGACACTGGGCGACAATGGGGTACACCCTGAACAGCTGGCCAGTTCATTGCAGGACCAAAACACACAATTATACATACATTCGCACATAGGGCCACTTAGAAACCCTTAAAAACTAAAACTTAGTGAAGTACACCCTGAACAACTCAACAATTCATCTCAGGGCAACACAGAAGCAAAACCATTGAAATTGACATCTAGGGGCAATTTGGAACAGCCAATAACCCTAAAGTGTGAGGAAACTCACAGGAAGAACATGCAAACTCTACAAGTCGAGCCCAGGACTCGTACCTTCTTGGTGTAAGGTGGACGTGTTCATCACTACTACACTACTGTGCCACCTGATTTAAACACCTTATGCTCTTGTTATGTTTTGTGATTGTTTCCATTTGAGTGTTGCACTGACCAAACGAGGAAAAAAAAACCAGAATACAAGTACTGTATTTAGGGTACTGTTAAAAAAAATCTGAAATCAAAATAATGCCTATTTTCCCCCCTTAATTCAAAGTCTATAAATATGGTTAAGCTGACTGAACTAGTTATGGACATCTAGCTTTCTTTCTTCTCCAGCAACAACACAGGAAAAAACCAAAACAGCAGTCAATAATCATTGTATTGTTTGCTAGAAGTGTTGGTTACAACAAAACAACATGGGATTCTAGAGTATCAAGATTTGTTTTAAGTGCTCTACAAATAAACCTGAATTGAAAATTGAAAGATAACATTTACTCAGGTGTAAAAACCAAGGTAGGAAAAAAATCTAAACAAAAAATTACAGCTGAGAAAATCTGGATCTGATTCCTGCACATGCGCAGTTCGCACCTTAGTCAGAAATCAAACACTGCATACTACACTGTGGAGGTAGAAAAGGAAATGCTGTGTTTATTGATACGGAACGACTTTTGAAGTCGTTCTGGATACTGAGAGTAATAAAACAACTGAGTAACCTGTAGCTACCACTGAGGGGACTCCTACCCGCAGCTAGCCTGCTAGCTAGAAAGTGTTAGCTAAGCTTAAGTGTTCTGAGGTATTAAACAAAACCTAAACTACGGCAAAACAAAGACTTAAGAAGCAAACACATAATAAAATAACTGCTTAATGCTTCTTATATAGTAAACGTGTTTATTTTTACACAGTGTGCTTACCTATGGACGCGTTTCTGTCCGAAGTGTTAGCTTTCTTAGCAAGGCACTGCTAGCCTCCTGAGCTGGGCGGCTCCCTCATACGTTACAGGGCGGAATGGGAGTGTAAATTTGAGTAAAACTGGAAATGTGAGCCTCCCTTCGAAATCAAGCTTTCAGACCGACATTCCGTTTTATTTCAGTTTTTTTCTTCTTTTTTGAATGATGCCTTTTCAGGAAGTTGCGTCATTATGTGCCCTCGTGGTTTTCTAAACTTGTGATATTTATTTCCGGCGTTTTCATCCATTTATCCATCCATCTATCCATCCATTCATTCATCCATCTATCCATTCATCCATCCATCTATCCATCCATCCATCCATCTATCCATCCATTCATCCATCTATCCATTCATCCGTCTATTCATCCATTAATTCATCTATCCATCCATCCATCTATCCATCCATATATACATCCTTTCATTCATCCATCCATTCATCCATCCATTCATTAATCCATCCATCCTTTCATTCATCCATCCATTCATCCATCCATTCATTAATCCATCCATTCATCTATCCATCCATTCATCCATCCATCTATCCATCCATCCCCCCATTCATTCATCCATCCATCCATTCATCCACCCATTCATTCATCTATCCATCCATTCATCTATCCATTCATTCATCTATTCATCCATCCATCTATCCATCCATTCATCCATCCATCCATCCATTCATTCATCTATCCATTCATTCATCTATCCATCCATTCATTCATCTATCCATTCATCCATCTATCCATCCACCCATCCATCCATCTATCCATCCATTCATCCATCCATCCATCCATCCATTCATTCATTCATTCATCTATTCATCCATCCATTCATTCATCTATCCATCCATCCATTCATCCATCCATCCATTATCCATCCATTCATTCATCTATCCATCCATCCATCCATCTATCCATCCATTCATTCATCTATCCATCTATTCATCCATCCATCCGTTCATTCAGTCATTTTTTAAAAACTGCTTAATCCTATGGGTCACAGGGAGGATGGCGCCCATCTCAGCCAACTCTGGCCGAGGACAGAGTACACCCTGAATGACTCAACAGATCTCGAATCATATATAATATGATATATAATACATCTTCAGTGGGTTTGTCGTTTAATCTCAGACATTTTGTTCTGCTGGTTATAAACTTCCCACCCCAGGCTTCATTTTCAGGAAATTTCAAACACATCATGTATGGAAGCCCATTTCTGCCACTAGGGGGGATATTGGCTTGTAAGTCCTAATTTTTTAGATATTTTTAGATTTAGCTTCATATGTACGACTTACAAACTCATAATTATAACTTACCATTTCACGCACTCAAGCATTAATCCTTAATCCAGCTAGGGTCGTGGGGAGGCAGGAGCTCATCTCAGCCGATACTGGGCGAAGGCAGTCACACCAGACCATCACAAAACAACACACACTCACAGCATGGGACAATTTGGAACAGCCAATTAGCCTAATATGCATATCATTGGAATGTGGGAGGAAACAGGAATACCTGGAGGAAAGGAACAGGTCTGACTCTGTCTAGGACACACAAGGACATCCACCAGAGCCTCACACTACCTCCTCTACCTTGCCTTCTTCGTCGAGAAGATCAGGCCATCTTTCATTGCTCCATGTTCGAGTTGTGATGCTCACATGGCCATTTTAATTGTCTGACAGTGGACAGGAACTGGCAACCTACCAACCCTGTGACTACCCAGCCTCATCTACAGGAATGCACTGTGTATTCAGGCACTTCGTGTCAAGTATTAACCATTTGAGCAATGTGTTCATAGTACCTCAGTTGTATGATCACACGGGTTCTCATTGGTTGCCCATGTCCCTTCACCAGTTGTCTTTCTTTGGATCACTTTTGGTAAGCACTAACTACAGAATAACCATGTTCGCCCATTTTTCCTGTTTATTTCAGATTTGAACATTCAAAACTGATGGTTCATTTGCTGCCATGTATTTCCCACTCTTTGAGAGGTGCCATTGCAAAGATAAGGTTATTCCCATCACCGGTTACTGGTATTGATGGTATGGCTGACTGCAATAAACAACTAAACTCAGAGATCCCATATGATTTCCCTTACTTGACAAGTATTTGGTGGTAACTCTCAAACACCATACACATATTGTTTACAAAAGGGAATAAAAATGAGGTGTAAACAATCTTAGTCTCGCCCTGTAAAGTAAACCAGTTAGAAATTGGGTTTTCAGAGAATAACTCCAGGTTCCCGTGAACACATGTACACTGGAAGGACGGACAGACGTATGCTACAAGTTTTTGAGGTTCCAAAAGCAACGCAATGGTCAGACGCGTTTTGTGGCATGGTGTCCTGTTAATATATAGAATGAACAGTGGTGCTATATCTTAAGAGATATAATTTCCTTTTTGGCAGGTCATTAAAAATCCATATTCTTTACCAGAGCAGCCAGCTAGCTAACAACCAATAACTTTTCACATACACAATGCAACAGTACAGTAGTTAATGCTTCCATTATTATTACTATTAATAATAATAATAATAATAATAATATTGTTCTGGTTCCTCCCTTGTTGAAAACTCAGCTGGGTCTGACCAGACACCATCTGACAAAACACAGATGGTTAAACTGGTAGACCATCCTTTCCACACTCGTAAGAACAATTTTTTAATTACTAGTTACAGATGTTACATATATGCTCTATAGAAGTTAAAAATAAATACCAGGGCTGTTGTGAAAGCTCAAATATTTATTGGTTAATTTGACCAATTCAAAAAGGAGGAAAAACTACTACACACCATCTCCATTAAATCAGTGTCGGCCCCCTTCTTCACAAAAATTATGGCAGATGGGAAAACATGTGAATTTAGTTTCACAAGTGAGAATTTTAAGGCTCATTAACTGGAAAACCACTACAAGTTATATTAGGGTTTTGTTGTTGCCTTAGCAAAGTCATGCATTGCTTGTTTATTACTAGTATTTTACTGTCATGCCAGCCTTTTTCGTGCAAAGTAAATCATAGCTACATAGTTAAATAATTCTGCGTTTATTCCATCAAGCTACTACTTTATCTTGGTAGGTCTGGAGCCCAGGAACACTGGATGGAAGGTTGAATTAAACCCCACAGCTGTAATGTCAGGCTGTTCATTAAGAGTATGCTTCTTGAAGTTAATTATTAACCAGTATTTAAAATGTGCTAATTAGATTAAAAAAATAAAAATAAAAAAATAATAAATAAATAAATAAAAATAAAAAAAATAAAAAAGATCTTAAGAGGCAAGTGACCCCACCTCCTCAATTATGACTGCAAGTTCAATCTTCAGTATTAAAGAGACAGAACTATACAAACACATTCTTTACATATTTGCAGGTCTGTCAAAAAAAAAAAAAAAAAAAAATCTGAAGCAAGACAAGCTGCAAGTTTGGATTGACAAAAATACTCAAGACAAAACTTTATTGATTATCAAAATACTGTTACAGTCTTAAGACATGGATTTTTTTTTAAATTTTATTTCTGCAATACTGGTTATAACAAGGACATAAGAGAAGACAGATGCGCGAGAGCAAGTGCAACAGGGTGGAATTTTTCCAGAGGGAACAATGAAATCTTGAATATTACCATTTTCAATTCAAGAATAATTCCAGACAAACCGAATGCCCCCTTTAATCCGTCTCCGGCCAAATTCATCTGTAGTTTCCTTTTATTTACTTTACTGGTAACGCCGTCCTTAAACTGATTCTGATCTTACAAGGTTCTTGTCATCGAAAGGTGACCGTGCTCAGAGCCACAAAGTGCAATGGGAAAATACTCATGCCAAAGAAAAACGGACAAAACCTCAAAACTTGCACCAGTTCTGAACCCGTTGTGTAAAAAGGCACAAGAGGTATTATGAAGTACTACTGTTGTCACCCACTGGTACACCAACCTGTACTATTTCAAAGGATGCAGCACTTTATCCTTTTGGCTACTAATGACATTTTCATGCTCATCTTTAAAGTACACTGCTGCAGTGATGTCAAGTCCAATCAGTAACTCACTGATTTGAGGAATATGATCCACCAATACCTGCATCTACTGAAACACAGCACTAGTAAATGCAACTGATGAGAAAAAAAACAACTGGGTGCTAAGAATATGGAATCAGACAAATTTGGAAACAAGAGAAAAAAAAGAATGAAACAACAACAAGAGAACATTCAGTGTTTATGTAACTCTGGGATGCAGGAGTCTTGCAGTGGATGGTTGCTTCTGCTTGCACTCAACGCATTAGACAGTGATGTGGTAGGGGCTCCCCGGAATATGCTCATCACCCCATTTTACCACCAAGATGTACTCGCCCTTCTCTTTCAGCTGGTAGGACACATTATAGAGCCGGTTACCAAGGTGCTTAACCAAAATTTCTTCACAGGGTACTTTGGGACCATCTACTCCAACCAGAAGCATGTTTCGTCCTATCAAATAAGAGAAAATATAGTAAATAATGGCATGTCTGAAGATTCTCAGTCATCCAGGTCATAGTATCCAAAGCGCGTGATTTCCTTCCGTCAACTGGACTGGAAATTTTGTTGAAGACGTTTTGCTACCTATCCAGGGAGCTTCTTCAGTTCTTTATAAAAACTCATGCAGGCTTCTAGAGATTTATACTCTGTTGTTCCTATGAGGTGTGAGTTTCACCTAGACAGGGGTCATTACAAATCTCACTCTGTGGATGGGAGCTGATGAATCTCTGGAAGCCTGCATGAGTTTTTTTTTTTTTTTAGAACTGAAGCAGCTCCCTGGATAGGTAGCGAAACATCAACAAAATTTCTAGTCCAGTTGACAGAAGGAAATCACACACTGAGTAAATAATGGCATTTGTTTTTGGCTAGTGAAAAAAATTCCATCTTACACAAGTTCCTGCTGTAGAGAAGTCATATCACAACATACCTGCTTTGCTACAGTCCACACTGAAGCTATTTTTCTGGTTAATGAAGCCCTTTGTGAGCCCAAGGCCCTTGGCCACCACACGACTGGCATCAGAGCTGCTGCCCCAACCTGGTGCTGCCTGCTGAGTAGTGGACATGCTGCGGGTCACAGGATCAACCAATACCGAAGAGGTCTCATGCATGCTGTGGCTAGTGACCAGACGTGAACCTGAACAAGAAAAGGTTTACTGAATAAGTCAGACCCAAGTGCAAAAGAAGAATTGAAATCTGATTGAAATCTACATTTCTCACCCGTAATTTTAGCTTTGAAGGGGCTGCCAACAATATGGTATGGTCCACCATATTTAATAGAAATTAGATAGTTTCCAGGAGCCATTGGTGTATAAGTAACCTTGTATCCTTCTGGACATTCCTGACAGTCCATCTTCACCTTTGAGGGTCCATCGATTGTCACAGCCAGTGCTCCAGGACCCGCTGAGCTCGTGTTCACAATGAATTCACATGGTGATCCTGCAAAGGTGGGGGGGAGAAGAGAAAAAAAAAAAAAAAAAAAAAAAAAGAGCAGTTCTGAGTCAGATATTGTTTTGTTTCAAATGTCAAACCAAAATCTGCAGGTTTCTCAGAACAGGGGCAAGATGAATATTTCATACCAGTAGTGCCTCCCTCTAGACCAGCTCCATAAGCAGACACCATGCCTGGGTCTCCAGCCTGGCCCGTCTCTCCCACACGGATCTTGAAGGGGCTTCCTGGGATATGAGAACCATTGAATTTCACGTCGATCAGGTACAAACCATTCTCTCTGGGAATGAACCTCACTGCATACTTGTCTACGAGAGCAAATACAACAAAAATTGGGGGAAGCAGGTTAGTCAGTCAGTCATCAGTAAAGAACACGCTATACATCAGATTATGCTTCCTTTTATACAAAATACGGTGTACACCAATAACTAGTCCTGGACTAAAAGTAATTTTAACAGTTTCAAGTTTTGTACATGATGGTAGAGTATGGAGAATTTCATTAAAAAGGAAAGATAGTTCTTTTTCCACTTTTTGTCCCATAGCTGTGTTAGACCGTGTCAAATTGAGTTTCTTTGAGGATGCATGTGAGGTCATATGACAGGTTCTCCAGTAACTGGTGCCACTTTATTGCCACATGAAAAAAAATTCTTAAAGATAATACAAAATGCCCATGTAAAGGTTTTTTTTTTTAATGGAGGGAAGTAAAGACGTTCAGACGTTCACAAGACATTCAGACGTTTACAAGAACGGCGCATGCGCGTTATTGAACATCCGATAGGGGACATGTCAAGAATTGGCGCGGAGATTGCTATCGTCATGGACCATCAGCTGACGGACTGAGGATAGACGACAATATTAATCCATTTCAGTGGATAAATTTCTTTGCTAATGATCAAATCCATGACTAGTAAGCAGTATCTTTATTTTGATATCGATATC
>JAQNCB010000003.1:20120064-20130411 GCA_030068295.1 Euristhmus nudiceps | reverse complement strand
GGGGGGGGGGGGAGAACCAGAAAACTACAATGTACATATGGATCTCTTATTTAAAAAAAAAAAAAAAAGGGAGGAGGCCTGGAACCATAAGCAGATCACGTTTAACAAACCTACCTGTGACTGTGCACTTGCTGGCGTCTCCTGTAGGGACCGCCCGAATACGATATGGGGAATATGGAATTTCATCACCGCCATATTTAATAAGGATTGTGTAACGGCCAGTCATATCTGGTACATAGGACACCAGGTAAGTTCCATCCTGATTATCACGGATATTGGCCTTCTTGGGCTTCCCTTCTGGATCCTAAAAAAAAAAAAAATTTAATTAAGAATAATCGCCCTTTTTTCCACCCCGTTGAGTACAGTTAAACATTTCTTGTACTTACAGTAATCTGGACAGCCAAAAGTCCCTCTCCTGCATCCTTAGCATCAATAGTAAACTCCACTGGCAAGCTGGCAGGTACTCCAGTAGTGTTAAGCCCAGGACCACTGGCACGCACCTTACTGGCGTCATGGGTGGGCAGAACCTTCAACTTATAAGGACTGTAGAAGATGTGTAGAAAAAAAGTGGAGGTTTGTAACTGTAAACTTGATTTTCTAGGTTATACAGGAATGCAGTCCATGTAACAATGAATAGAGCAGTTATCACTACCTGCCAAGGTTACTAACACTTCCTACATTGCACCCCCAAAAAAAAAAAAAAAAAACCCATAAAGTCCTGCACTCTAGTTTGTTGGACTGCCTTAATCCTTGATTACAGCATGTAAATGCCTCGTTTGCTCCACTGGTCAGGTCAAGGCCTAGCAACATGTTTATGTCAACCAATTGATCTTGATTTATGACCTGAATATGAATAATAGTTTTCCCCACACATGAATTGGCACCAGAGTCCTGACCTTAATCATATCAAAAGTCTTTGGGATGCGCTAAAGACTATGGAGTGGGTCAATCCCCCCCACCAATTATCAATAGAAAAATATCGCTTTAATAAACATTCAGGTTGCTCAAATTTACCAAAGCCATACCATTATATTTACGTGCTACAATCAAGGTTATAGGTGGTCAAACAATATTACACTAACTCTCAACTAACACTGCGGAGTGTCCGTAGGGAACCAAGCAGTCCTATCTAGCCAATACACACACACTCCATGATATTAATATTACCAAGTAGTATTCTTGTAAAGTAAAACTGGCTGCATATTACTACATAAACACCATGAAAACATTGAGCTCTGCCCATGTTAAAGATAGCACCAGTCTGTGTGGGGAAGAATGTCGCTTGTAGCCACTAACCCCACTTTTGTTTACAATGTCTCCTGGGCCACAGAGGAGGGATGGTGAAAGCACCCGGGGCTCACTGAGCTCCGGAGGAATAATATCCAACTTTGGAGGTTCAAAAAGTCCAGATCCCCCCCCCCCCCCCAAACAGCTCGACCTTTCCTTACAATATTATGCCTCAAAGTCCTTGATACAAACAAAAACACAAAAAGGTAGGGGGGGTTTAAAAAAAAAAATTAAAAAAAAAAACAAATCAGAGCTCCAAGCCACCAATGCGTGCATGATCTACCGCCACAGTACGATAAGCACCTCCAAATCTAGTTAATAATTTAATCAATTTCAACAGTAATTAACAATCAAGCTGATAAGTTTTGTGATTATGGCCATTGAGCAATTATTGGAGACGCTAGTGTCCACGGGCCACAATGGACAGACCATCTCACAGATGGACAGCATGACTGACAATACCACTTTGGGAAAGCTTTCAGCTTTCTCTGATGGATTAAAAAAATAAATAAAAGAAAAGAGAAAAAAAATCAGAAAAGAGAAAAAAAATCAGAAAAGAAAAGAGAAAAAAAATCAGAAAAGTAAAGAGAAAAAAATCAGAAAAGAAAAGAGAAAAAAATCAGAAAAGAAAAGAGAAAAAATCAGAAAAGAAAAGAGAAAAAAATCAGAAAAGTAAAGAGAAAAAAAAATCGAAAAGATAAGAGAAAAAAATAGAAAAAAGAAAGAATACAAGGCTGTGCCCCAGGGTCTGATTAAAATGGTGAGTCTAGTAAGAGTACTGAAATCACTGTGTACCTGCGTGGGATCTCTTCATCAGCATACAGCACATTAATGGAATATGGCCCTTCTTTGGTGGGTACATAGCTTACGGTGTGAGTCTGGTCCCCATTATCCACCACTTCCGCTGGCTCCACAACACCTTTATTTAAAAAAAAAAAATAAATTTAAAAAAAAATAAATAAATAAATAAAAACCCACATTCTAATAAGACTAAACCTTCTGGGTGATGTTCAATAATTAAATGTAAATGGTAGCGCACCTTTGGGCCCCTGCACTCGGACTTGCAGAGGAGCTACCCCTGCCTTACTGGCATCTACTGTAAAAACCTGTGGGATATTAGCTCGTACATTGGTCCCAAGTCCCTGGCCTTGGCATTTGACCTTGGTGGGATCAACAGTATCATGAACAGGCACAGAGAAAGGGCTTCCTATAAAAGAAAAGTGCAAGAAACTGACCACGGACCTTAAAAATGGAAGAAACCCACAAAATATCTGAGAAAACAAGAGCTCACTAACCAGTGACAGGTTTTCCACCATAGGTAACATTAAGATTGTAAGTCCCGGACTCGTATGGGATGTACTCTACAGAGCAGCTGCCATCTTTATTATCAGTGCAGGACATCTTGGCTTCTGAAGGTCCCTCCATAGCCAGGCCCAAGCCTCCTGTTCCAGCCCCACTAAAGAGGGCAATGAGAGGAGAAGTAAATATCAGTCAAAAAGGAAAAAGCAGCCCATAAATCTGTTGAATCCACTTGTTGTACACCAACCGAGTCTCCACAGTGAATTTGTTGGGTTTGTTTGTGATGCCAGCCTGCAGTCCTGGACCATGAACACGTACACGTGCAGGATCACAACCCTCTGTTACAGGCACACGGAATGGACTGTTGGGCACTGGGGCATCATCATAAGAAACCTCGACACTATGTGGACCTACACAGAAAGTCTTTATTAGGCCAATACTAAGCTTGAATTTTAAGTACATTTTTTTTAATTAGGTGATATCTAGCAGCATCTAGTGGCCAGGATCCAGATTGCAACCAACTTAAATTTTATTCTCAACCCCGCCCCTTCAAAACTACAGTGGAAACCTGGCAGTGCAAGATGGCAGCCTCCATGAGAGGGGACCTACTTCCCATGTATCTAATCAACAGCTTTTTCAAAGGTTCTGAAAACTCAATCTTTAGGACTATAAATGAACACATTTATTTGTTGATGTACTCAAGTTCTGCTAATAGATCCTCCAAAATATCACACCGTAGCTTTAATCGAACGAAGACACTGAGATGGATTCAGTTTAAATTGCTTGTATGAAGTACACAAGACCCAAGACTTACCATCTTCATAGGGAGTGTATTCTACTTTGTATGTGCCATCTCCCAGGTCTCGAATAAGGGCTTCTGTGCAGTTACCAGATGGGTTATTGATGCAGGTCTTGATGTGATTTCCGCCAGCTTTTGTTAGAGCACGAGCATCAACAGTGAAATCGGTGGTAGCCTCTCTGAAAACCCCTTCAAGACAATAAATTCCACAGAAATTACACATCAACATCTTAAAAAAAACAAAATTAGGATTTATAACACCCATTTCATGATTTATTCAAATTCATACTGTTTAAAACCTAAATTCAGAGAGCAAGCCTAAAATATGGTGATGTTAAACCGCAAAATTGATTCAGTTCAAGAAAACTACCTTTGCCTTCAACTCCAGGTCCAAAGACTTTCACACCACTGGTTTCAACAGCCGGCTCCACATTTAGTCTTGATGGGAAGTTTGGTACATCCTGGCCACCATAGCGGATGGTAAGAGTATATGCTCCAGGGTAGAGAGGAATGTATGTGATGGTATAAGTCCCATCTCCATTATCCTGGATGTGGACCTCCGCTTCGGTTCCATTATCAGAAATGATCTCGATCGTTAATTCAGCAGGGCCGGCATTGGTGCAGTCTACCACAAACTGGCCGGTCTCACCAACCTTAGCTCGCTCCAGACCTGGACCAGAGCAACGGACCTGCAGATAGAAGTAATAAAACAGGAATGAAAAAAAGAAGCGATTTGAAAATCAGGTAGGTGCCTGAGCATGTTTTTGAAATGCAACACTGCCCTAACCTTAGATGGGTCAGCAAGAGCAACAGCCTCCACAGGGAAGGGGCTTCCTGGGATGGGCGCACCATCATATGTAAGCTCCACCTCATAGGGTCCTTTGTCTCTAGGGATGAAGCGGACTTGGCTGGTTTCAGGGCTTAAACCTGGTTCCACTTTACAGGGTACAGATTTACCACCAGGTCCAGTCACCTTTGCACCAACCTTACCCTGACCACCTGCCCCCTTTGATTTAACTGTAATCTCTTGGTCTTTTCCAACAGTCATTTCTGAGATTTAAAAAAAGTCAACTTAAGAGCAAACCACCATTCATATTATATTACAAATAATAATTAAAAAAGTCAATACGACATACTGTTGCCAAGGCCTGCAACATTAATCTTGCTCAGGTCAAGTGAAGGAGCAACAGGTACAGTGAAAGGAGTTTTGGGAATGGAGTCACCACCATAAGTCACATTCACACCCATATTTCCCTGAATTAAAAAAAAAAAATTACATGAACAAACATCCAACAAGTGGCTGTTTTACCAACTTGTGTATTTAAAGTAAAGCCTTTGAATAAACACTGTCCCACAAAGACATGCACTCACCGGCTGCACTGGCGTGTATTTGACAGTGTACGTATTGTCGTGGTTATTGATGATATCAAAGTCCCGCACTGCCTCACCCTTGTTGGGGCCTGTAAACTGAGCATCCAGCTTCGCTTTGCCTGCACCCTTGGTATTGACAGTGAAATGAGTGGGTTTGTTCAATTCCACACCTAATGAGAATACAAGGGAGGAATACCTGCTTAGCAACTCTGTGCATTAAACATGGTTAGGACCCCTACCCAACGTAATCATATGCTTGTCACCTGTGCGGTTAAGCCCAGGTCCTTCTGCTTTGACTTTGCTGGCATCGTGAGAGGGATCAACTTTAATTCTGATTGGTGACATTGGAGTAGCCTAGGGAGAAAAAAAAAAAAAAAAAAAAAAAAAAAAAATTAATGCATAGAAGATTGAAACACTAAACAGATATGCATAATACAAACAAATGTACATGTTACCTGATCAGCAAACAGCACCATGATAGTGTAGCTGCCAGCTCCTGGGGGAGTGTATTTCACTGTGAAGGTGTCATTATCATTCCTGATTATGTCAAATTCGATGTCAGACTCCGCCGGTCCCACAACACCAGGCGCACACTTGATTCCAATGCTGATATCTCCTACATGCATACAAAATCTTGCGTCTTAGATGTTTCATAAACACAAGATGATGTACTTGACCCAAAAAAAAGTCAAGTGTTTGTTTTTGTGTATGGTCATACCCTGGCCTGCCTCTGAACAATCGACAGTAAAGTAGGTTGGTTCAAAAGCCTTCAGACCGGTCTTGGCAACACCAGGTCCAGATACTTTCACTTTATTAGGATGGCATCCAGCTCCAATATTCATCTATGAATGAATCCAGAAGAACAACAATAAGAGGTCCCTATAGAATTCCATCATCTACACAAACATGAATCATGCAGTTCTCCACAAGGACTGACCCTGAATGGGCTTTCGGGGATATTGACTCCACCCCAGGACACCATGACTGTGTGTTTGACGGGCTTCCGAGGGGTGTAACTGCAGCTGTATGTCCCATTACCATTGTCCTTAACATGCACGTCAACTGGGTTTCCATCTCGGTCCTGAAAATAGAAATTTCTATTATTCTTCCAATTTTAAGTTGTGCCTAAATAGAATACAGAAATGTAGATACATACTTGGGCCTGGATCTTTAGAGGTGCTTTACCCCCCTGTTTAGCATCCACTGTAAACTCTGCTGGCTTTCCAACAGCCAAACCAGAGCTCTGAAGTCCTGGGCCATAGGCCTTCACCTGAAATACAGATTAGTAAATAAGTTAGTGTTATTCCCTTCCCTCCAGGATTTATTTTGGCTAGCAGACATCAAATACATCTCTGTACCTTGTCAGGGTAAAAGTCTTTATCTGGTGCTGGTTTGATTTCCGCCATAAAGGGGCTGTGCTGGATGTCCTCATTTTTACAGAGTACGTGCACTGCATACTCGCCTGGCTCAGTGGGCCAATAACGCACATTGCACGAGCCATCACCCTTATCATCACACTCAATCTTAGCTGGAGATGGTCCCTCCACTGAAAAACCTGAACAAAAAAGCCAAACATTATATGCGAACTGGGCTCACATGCAACAACTGGTACATCAGTTAAGCCAGAAATACAAGATGCTTACCTAAAGTACCAACATCATCTCCGACTGCCTCCACCACAAAGTCAGCAGACCTGCCAACAACACCACCTTCCAAGCCTGGGCCCCATGCCCGAACCTGCTGTGGCCCAGCTTCACTGCCTACTTTCACCTCAAATGGACTGTAATAGGAAATCCAAGAGGAAGAAGGGTATTAGATTTAAATTTTCTATCTTGCCATAGGACTAAACACAGCAACCAATTGTAAAAATGACTAAATATTCCAACCTGCGTGGAATATGCTGGCCACCCCAGGTAATGGTAATGATGTAGTTTCCCGGTGTGGTGGGATAATACTCATAGCTATAGACGCCATCTCCCAAATCTTTCTTCTTACAGGGTTCCTCCAGACCCTCTGCAATACACATGTGTACAAAATTACTTCATTTGTCACACTGCTTAATCCTATAAGGATTACCGGGAGGCTGAAACCTCCCTCAGACAACTTTGGTAAAGGCAGGGTAAACACTGAAGATCATCAGTCAAGCCCAGAGTCAACACACAACCGTTCACACTCACACCTAGGGGCAATTCGGAACAGCCAATTAGCTTCGACACGTCTTTGGACGGTTGGAGGGGAAGAGGGAGGAGAAGAAAAAAAAAAAAAAAAAAAAAAAAGGGGGGGGGGCAAACATGCACTCCGCACAGAACCCAGGACCTTCTTGTTGTGAGGCAGACTTGTATTAACCAATACACTTGTTGACCCCTACACAATAACCATAATCCACAAAAATAAAAATAAGCCAAGGTTGCTATGCAAATAATGTGCTTTACTCACTTGGCCCTTTGATGGTGACCTTCAAATCTCCAGTGCCAGCACCTTTGGTATAGACCTTGAACTCTGCAGTCTCCTTTATCCTCAGGCCTTTAGGCTGCAAGCCACGGCCTTTAGCTTTGCAAAGACTGGGGTTGCATGCTGTAAACGGGATATGAAAAAAAAAATGATTAAAGTATCACCTTTTAACATGCACCAAGTTAATGCTTTGTATGGATGAGCTTTTAGAAATGGTCAGGAAACTCCAGGCATGGTGCAGTGCAGATAAGGAACTGCAAGTGGAAGAGCTATATATCTGTACAAAGCATGGTCACATGTGGCTAAAATGGTAGCATAGTGCATTAGTTAAGGAAGTGGAAGCTTTGCCATAATGAGATGAGTGATAAAATGTTTTATTAATATCCTGCAAACTGCTCAAAAGTGACACTGAGTCACTGGGATGTCCCAAAAGTTTCCAAGCAATGGAACGAATACAGTTACGCATGTTTGTCATCATGGGAGACCGTGCAAGTAAAGTTACATGGAAACATGCAGCAGGTCAACAGCAAGCAAAGTACCCAAAAGATCCAAGGTGACAGGAAAGCACATCAGAGGCCAACAGGATGGTCCAAAAAAATAGAAGAAAGACCAGCAACAGATCACAGTTGTCCTTCAGAAAGGAGAAAATCATCAGGGAGGAAAATAACAGCCCAGGAAATATAAGAAAAAGGGAAAAAAAACTAAGCTAGAGCATGTGCAGCAAGACATGGGTACTGTCTAAGATTCTCCTCTCTTCTGTCCTACAACACTTGTGCCTGCTAGTTCTACCTTTTCCCCCTAATGGCTGCTCACCTTCTCCAACATTGACCGTGTAGGGGCTCTTGGAGATCTGGCCCCCAGCAAATGTGATATAAATGGTATGCTGGCCCTCCTGGCTGGGTTTGTAGGTACAACGGTAGCTGCTGTTGCCTTTATCCTCAATGTGGCACTCTACTGTATCCTTCTTGCCACTAGGGTCAGCAATAACCACCTCAACCTCTCCCACTCCAGCACCTGAACATGAAATTGCACCAGTTACACTTCCATAAAAAAATTTCTTGAAAATCATCAATGCTGCAGCCTGGAACAACCACGGAGAGCCAATAAACTCAATTCTTGCATGACAAAAGGTTTGTTCTGGATTTCAGTGATTACCAGCAGTATATACATCGAAGTAGGTGCTTTTGTTGGCAATGTTGCCCACAGCCTCAAGACCTGGCCCTTGGGCAGTAACCTTGCTGGAGTCTCCCTGAGCCATCCCCACCTCCACGTCAAATGGACTCTTTGAAATATGCAGGCCTGCAAACAGCACCGTTACCTAGAACGCAAGAGAAGGCAACAGATTGAGATCATGAATGGTAGATAGCATGCCATATTGGTCTCCCAGATAATTACTGCATTGTCAATCTGACAATGCGACAATTATCCGAGTATTCAGATAGGACCCAAATACCTTATGTGACCCAGTTACTTTAGGAACATAAACGACTGAGTAGGTGCGATTCTTGTCATTGTTGGGTGTGACCTTAGCCTCCTCACGATGACCAGCTGGATCCTCGACATACACCAGCACCTCACCCTGGCCTGCACTGATTGTCTCGACAGTGAACACAGCCTTCTTCATCACCACATTACCAGTTGGCTCAATACCTGAACAAAGGAAATGAGTTCAATGAAATGCCTACGGAGCGCTACTGATTGACATTTCAGCCGTTTTGTTGCGCAAAAAACCTGAGAAAGTGTTACTGTACCTGGACCATAGGCACGAGCCTTTTTGGGGTTTAGTTTGGGGCGCAGTGGGGCACCAGGTTTCAACTTTGCCTTAGGGAACTGTGACAGGTATGTCATGACGGAATGTTCATCGACATTAGGATCAACAATTTCCTCTGGAGTGATGACCTGGTAGTGAGATACAAGAATAAACAGGTAAACTGGGGGGAAGGAAAAAAAAAAAAAAAAAATTGGTTTGTACAAGTGAGTCATAACAGAGACTGTCACCATGGAGACAGGCACCTTAGAGACCACATGCCAGTCTGTGGTATCAGTCCGAAAGCACAAGGCACACGACAGCAGGAAACTTTACCAACCACATTTGTAACTGATGGCACGCAATGCAACAAATGCAGTAAAAAAAAAAAAACGAAACATTTCAAAACCTCATTGGATGGTTTCAACTCTGCGGTAAAATTAATTTAAATCAGTTCAGCCAATCTCTCATTACTACCAGGGTACTGCCTTAACTTTGAAGCACTCCGAGTACCTAAAATGCAGTGGCTGGTTATTTGTTTCCCTGTTGAAGGGTTTTTTTTAAGGGTTATTAGAATAATAAGTTTAAAAACCATTTTATTTTTACTTTGATGAACCCTGAGAACCCTTGAATCCCACCATTCAATAACGAGTTAATAGAAAAATTACAGTAGCTTTATAAAGGAAACGGATGATTTGCTGTGGCGACCCCTGATGGGAGAAGCCAAAAGAAAAGTAGACAGAAGCCTTAAAATGTAAAGCTGACAAAAATCTTGGAAGCGGTAAATATTTCTATAAATTATCGTTCGCAAGGAAGTTGCTTGATAAATACAAGGAATCATTTTATCCATCGTAATTAAGGAGGATTAATATTCTTTCAAAAAATATTCTCTTCTGATTACTGGAAAGCCATCAACTACAGTAATTCTTGGGTTTCTTCAAGCTGAATTACTACATCATTGATATCAGGCAAGTTGAATAATTATAGCATGACTGACACGCACCAACGATACAAGACTGATACGGTACCTACCACAGCAAACACCATCATTATCTGCCCACCATCATGGTTAGACAGACAGTACAATTTACAGCGAAGGATTGCCGATCTAAGCTGTAAACACCATTTCATTTTCTCTGCATTTATGCTGTTGTAAGCATAGCAATAGCGAAGACAGCATAAGTACTGAGAAAATGAGATGAAGTTTACAACTTAAGATCACAGTATTTTAAGTAGGTGGAGTCATCTGTGGCGGGTGTATCCCAACAATTGATGTCTCGGTTCCTCCTTTTCCCTTCCTCCCAGGAGAAAGCTAGTGAGAAAATGGATGCCCATATGCAAGCCTTGCAAAGTAGTATTTGGTGTGTAAGGAAACCCCAAATTTTCGGGGGGG
>JAQNCB010000003.1:20093371-20105008 GCA_030068295.1 Euristhmus nudiceps | reverse complement strand
AGCTACTCCAGGAACACAAGTTGTGCAACTCTGCTATAAGCAAATCCTGAACAGAGATCTTGATCATCAGGAGATGTCTCTTTCCACTCAGGTGAGTTTACCCAGTGTACACTGCGCAGTGAGCGGAGGGGGGCGCACGCCACCATCAAAGTTCCACAGTAATACTGTACACAGGCGAGAAAACAGGCCGTCGTTTCCCATAGTTTGCCTTATTTGGTGAGGAGGGCTTAATTAGATTACGACATGTTTAATCCCCTGTAGAGAGCCGCAGGGATTGTGTATGTCGATCAAGAAATAGGAGCTGATACAGAGGAGTGTACAGAAGAGTAAAAGATCGTGTAAAACGGTGATCATCCAGCCCAGACACGCTTTATCTTCATATTGGCCCCGTGTTTGATTAGATGGCGTTTTAACTCCAAGTTGTAAATAACTACTATATCTGAATATACATCAGATTTGTCGCACATAGGATTATAATCTCTCACAAAGGGGCATCACAAACTCCTGACAACACCAGGTTCCCAGGATCAACTGTGCTTTTATAATCCATCAAGCAGCAATTAATGACGATGCACACAAATCTTAATAACTACTCACTGTTTGATCTCTGAGCATCAAAGCTCATTTATTATTACATGCTTTTGAAGGTTATTCCTCTGAAAAATTGCCCCTTAAAGTCTGGCATGAGTTGACAAATGCAAAATATATATCATTTATAAACATGGATTAATAGCTGTGCAAACATTTACATTTATTTTGTAATGTATTTTCATCTGTTTTTTTTAGCACATAGTGCACTGGAACTGGAGTTTTCTTTGCACAAGCTACAGTTTGAGTTGCAGAACATCTCAGTATCAGTATGGGGGAAAAAAAGTGGGGGAAAAACTTTCTGACTTACATGTTTCTCAGCAGCCTTGTGATGGTACCTTCTGCGTGTTTCAGCCCGGAGAAAAGCGCGCTATCTCAAGGTGTCCTTCCCTGCCGGACTGAAGTCTCCCTGAGGGGCAAAGCGCGAGCTCGGTGAACTCCAGAAAGAACACGAGTGACACCCTCTCGTTCTTTTCTATCTCGTCTTCTCTCCTAACACGAGAGCCTTAATTGGTAAAGTATCAAAGAGGTGGAGGGGAAGGAAGGAAGGAGGGAGGGGGGGCAAAGCCTTTTCGATCGAAGCGCTCTGAGCGAGAAAGAGCTGACGTTATACGGCGATGCGACCGCGCCTTCGGATTTTAAAGGTATGATGTCACCCTGGTTGCGCGCGGCCGGATAAACTCCGTCCGTCCGTGCGTGCGTGCGTGCGTGCGTACTGTTCTCTCTCCGGTCAAAGAAACTACAGTAGCAACGTTTCCAAGCCTGGGCTCCATCCCAGTGAAATAATACAGGTGGCACGTTAGGGTGCTGGACTCATGATCAGGAGGTTGTGGGTTCGAATCTGTGTGACCCTCTCCCCTAGGACCCCTGGGCAAGGTCCTAACCACAAGTGTACCTCTGTCTACCCAGCAGTATAAATGGTACAAGGGGAAAACATAAACATATACGTATACTGTATATCAGGGGTGCTCAATCCTGCTCCTGGAGAGCTACCTTCCTGAATATGTTTGCTCCAACCCTGACCATCCAGTCATCTAATCAAGGCTTCAGACTTTGACACGAGTCTTCATTTCAAAGTTTGAAGCATTGATTTGATGACTGGATGGTCAGGTGGATATGATTAGGGTTGGAGAGAACATATTCAGGAAGGTAGCTCTCCAGGAGCAGGATCGAACACCCCTGGATTAGATAATTTTGTCCACATGTATGTTCTTGTATATGAAAGAGTGAAAGATATAATCCATAATTAAACTGTTTGAAGAATCGTTTTTTCTTATTATTTTTCATTTTATTCTGAAATTGTATTTTTTCTCTCCTAATACAGTAATAAATGCAGCCTTTATATGCAATCCATATTTTATGAGACACTTGCATCCTGACAGCCGTGGTCCAATACCTGGATAACCCAAGTGCATTCATTCTTTAGTGCTCTTATCAGAAATACAGAACAGAGCAGTCTGAGGGCGGACTCTGCCTTATATGAAGTGTTTAACCTTTTGTTTCCCTTTGTTTATATTGCATGACTAAAAAAAAATCATGCCAAAAGCTTTTGTCATATTATCAGTAATTATTTGAGGATTAAAGTATTTGCTGAGATAGCACTGAAATAAGCTCTTTAAGTCAAGTCAAAATCTTTAGACATGGCCGCAGAATAACATCAAGAACTGACTGTTCACTTGGGAGGTGACAGTGTAATGAAATAATCAATATCATTCACTTCACCTCTCAGTGGTCATAATGATTTTATTGATACGGTGTGTTCAGGGTCCATTCGTCTCCAAAACGACAGGCGTGAAGTGTTGTGAAGTGTAATATGTGGTATGAAGGTTTTACAGGAAGAACACTTTTTTATTTAAAACTTTAAAAAATTAATTATTTTTTTTAAATATTATACTCCTTTCCTCAACAGATAGAATTAACTAGTTATTCCGCTTCCACAGATACTAATTGACTAATGGCTATGAGTTCATATCCCCTCCAACATAATTAATTAACTGTTAAATAGAGCTAAATAATAAAATAATAATAAAAAAAATAATGAATGTCCTCGTCATGACTCAAATTTAAACCCCGAATCCCCAAATTTCCCTTAGGTGTGAATGTGTGAATTGTGTGAGTACTGGCCTTGTGATGGCCTGGCGAGCTATCCAGGGTGTACCCCGCCTTCGCCCAGAGTCGGCTGAGATGGGCACCAGCCTCCCCATGACCCTAATTAGGATTAAGCAGTTTAGAAAATGAATGAATGAATGAATGAATGATCTGGCTAGGTGTTCAGGATGAACCCTGCTTTCACCCAGAGTCATCTGAGATAAGCTTCATCCTCCCTACGACCCGAGTCGGACTAAGCAGTTCTCAGGGTGAGTGAGTGAGTACATTGTACTAGTTAATTCATGCTCATGTTAATTCTTTCTCACTCACTCATTTGCTAAACCGCTTAATACTATTAGGGTGGGGGGTTTGGTGTCTATCTCAGCCTGCACTGAGCAAAGGTACTTTACATCCTGAACAACTCGTCAGACCATCACATGGCAACACACACATCCGTTCACATTCACAATTGCACCTACGGTCAATTTGGAACGGCCAGTTAGCTTAATGTCCATGTCTTTGGACTGTGGAAGGAAAACCAGAGTACCTAAAGAAAACCCATTCAAGCTTAAAGAAAACATGCAAACTCCACACAGAAACGTCCTTGCTGAGGTCAGAATTCATAAATTCATAATACAGTCGAACCTCGCTTGTACGGACTAAGAAAGGTGATGGGGTGGATTAGTGAATAGTCCGGTCGAGTGACGTGGTTTTTTTTATCGGGGGGTGGGTCTATACTCCATACTGAATATATTGTACAAGTAAAATCACCTCAAAGTTCTGTAAAAGCGCAGTAGTACTGAACGTTTAACACCCAAATGATACATTTATATTGTACCTGTACAGTAAATACATGTAATTCATATTGTAATACATTATACAATAATTCATTTAACGTAGTGGAAGTGCTGCTGCTCACGCTACTAGCGCTGCTGCTAATGCTACTAGCGCTGCTGCTAAAGCTATTAGCACTGCCGCGAACGCTACTAACGCTGCTCGCGCTGAGTGCTCGCGAATTATCCTAAAAAAAAAAGTAAATCAATTAAAAAAAAAAATACTAAATTGGTTAGTCCATACGACCCGAAATCCGGACGATCGGGGTCCGGTCGAGCGAGGTACAACTGTATAAGAAAAGATTTTTCTATCAAACCAAAATGTTACGCATTACCATAATATAAATGTTAAAAGACAAATATTCATTTTGATCATTAGTGTTTTCACCATGGAATTATTATAATAATTATAGACCACTAAGAAGGCTCTAAGAAGTGGTCTCCAGTAAGTCTATCATAGAGCTATTAATAGTCACATAGTCTGTTTGAGGAAGAAGCGAGTGTGTTTTGGCAGAATGATAAACCTTCCTGACACTAAAATTTGTACATTCATATAACAGCAAAACGAAAATAGTTTTTACTGTCTTACATCAATAGCTTGAGGTATACAATTATATAAGATTGTATATAAGATTATAAGTTTATGATATTATTTTACACGGTGGCTTGAGGGATTTATCGTTTATTTGTCTAAATGTGCAACTGGCTTTTAATAATGCACTGTGGTGACAGACCTGTTATACATAAAGAGGGTCCTTATATAATCTCTGCAAACACACCACTCACTAAAGAGGAACAGGGCTGAACTCTTCACGAGCACTTAGCACTCAGGCCTAAAGTCGTTAATTTGTGTTTTACGTTCATGCTATTTTCAGTTAGTGTGTTCATGTGTAAAAGCTACGTGCGAATATTCAGGCACAAGGTCAGGTGTGATTTTCCACTTTCTTGCTCTGAATTATTTTGTCACCATAACATTTCTGTATATCTGTGCCAAGTTTGCAGAGATCAAGCCAAGAAAGACAAGCACATTTCCCATTTGTTGAAAGACAGGAGACTAGAAAAGAAGAGATAAAAAGAGAAGAGAAGAGACAAAACAAACCAAGAAGAGATAAGATGATAAAATACAAGACAAGAAGAGAAGAGACAAGAAGAGATGAGTATAAAAGAGATGAGATGAGCATAAAAATGATGACAAGAGAAGAAAAGAGGAGAGGAAAGAGGAGAAGAGATGAGAAGAGTCGAGAAGAGAAGAGACGAGAAGAGATGAGAATAAAAGAGACGGGAAAGAAGAGATGAAGATAGAAGAGGAGAGGAGAGATGATAAGAGATGAGAAAAGAGAAGATACGATAAGAGATGAGAAGAGAAAAGATAACAACAGAAGATAAGAGACGAGATGAGAAAAGATAAGACAAGAAGAGACGAGACAAAAAGAGAGGAGACGAGAAGAGATGAGAAGAGAGGAGAAGATAAGAGATGAAGAGATGAGGCAAGAAGAGAAAAGATGAGACGCAAAGAGAAGAGAAGAGACAAGAAGAGAAGAGATGAGAATAGAGGAGAAGAGACAAGAAGAGTTGAGAATAGAATAGAATAGAGTAGAAGAGATGAGAAGAGAAAATAAGAGAAGAGACAAGAATAGAAGAGATGAGAAAAGATGAGACAAAAAAGAGAGGAGACAAGAAGAGATGAGATGAGAAGAGATGAAAACAGAAGAGACAAGAAGAGAAAAGACGATAAGAGATGAGAAGAGAAAAGATTTGTAAGAGAAAATGAGATGAGAAGAGATGAGAAGAAATGAGAAAAGAAGAGAAGAGAAGAAGAGGAAAGGAGAGACGAGAAGAATCGAGAAGAGAAGAGACAATCAGAGCTGAAAAGAGAAGAGACAAGAAGAGAAAAGACGGGACGAAAAGAGAAGAGATGAGAAGAGAAGAGATGAGCAAAGAAGAGAGGAGAGACGAGATGAAAAGAGGAGACAAGAAGAGAAGAAATGAGACAAAGAGAGAGGAGACAAGAAGAGAAGAGAAGAGAAGAGAAAAGAAGGGAAGGGAAGGGAAACTTAAAGCAATAAAATAAGGATGTGAAAGAAGACAGACCCAACCACAGCCAACCTGATGCCTGACAAGGTGGCAACAAGCTGTGAGTCCAAATATGCTGCTATAAACAGAGATGCTGTTTCAGAAAATTCATAAAATCAGAGATGAGCCAGCTGTTCTCACAGTAAAGAGATCACATGTCCACAATGAGCCCTCCAGTCAAAATGAGACTTTAGATCAGTGCTTCTCAATTATATTCTGTGATGCCCCCCAGGAAGAAGAAAAAAATTCACGTCCCTGCCTCCCACGCACGCGTGACTATAAATAGTATTATTCGTCTACAAAATTATTATTAGTGCACCTCTGCATAACAGTGTATCGTTGTTAACATTAAAAACAAAAATAGAAATATAGTTCAACTTATAACAAAGAAAAACTTTATTAATATTCTTTCTTAATTTGTAACAGAAAGTACTTAAAATTCATCAATTTGCCTGAAATTAAAAAACCCATCCTTATTTAAACTGTAAATAATTTTGACAATTTATTGCACCATTTGATAGTGAAAAATAAAAATCCCCTCTCCGCCATTGTCTTCATTCCTGTTAGAAATATTTCCATGTTGTTTCTTGAGGGGTTGTTTACTGAACTTCATATCGTTTGCTCACTGCGAAAATCCCCGACACCATAGCGCAACAATGAGAGCGCCACTGCCAACTACTGTAGTGGAGGTGCAATTACACTTAATTCTACTACAGTATGGCAAAAAAAGAATGTTTCCCAGGGTCACATGTGACCCCCCATGATAGATCCTGCTTGGTGTCTCGCCAGACAAATTTCTCTATTAAATATCAGTTTCATTTAATCCTATAATGCAAGAAAAATCACATCCTGTCTGGATGGTGTTGCACGGTATTATCAAATTATTTAATATTAAACAAAACAATTCCTTTATGCAGTGTTACTCTTTTTTTTCATGAGGAATTGAACTAAATATGTTTATGGCCAAAGAGAAAACTACACGAGGTGGTTTGTCAGTGGGAGTGGAGGCTCATCTGCTTTGGGATGGTCTCTGTTTCAACAGGAAGCTCTGCTGATGGATATAGTGCATTTTCCACAGTAACACCAACACTACGGCAGATCAGACAGCACTGATGGCCGTTGTTAGGCCATGACGTTAAAACTGAAATTTGAGCCGAGTCCATGTTTTGTGAAATCAGTTTTGCAATAGAAAAAAACGTGACACATAACACAAATTCCAAACACATGTTCAATTCAACAGGAATCAGAGCGTGTCTTGAAGTACCCCCACACCCCACACCCTTTCCAGTGTGAGTCACCACCACCGCTCTTAGACACACTTGGGGTCACCATTTGGTTCTTGTTGATAACCAGTGAGTTTGGAGGAAAAATACTAAACTCTCACCCTATCCTGAATCCTCATTGTCCCGTTCTTGTAATTTTTGTTTAGTTTGGCTCAGCAGTATCACCATGTGGAAAGCAGACAGCATTAGATGCCATGTCGTTTTCTGAATCGCATTAACCTTTAATAGCCCCTCCCAGCCAACAATGACTGTAAGTGTGAATGGTTGTGTATGTGTTGGTCTTGGGGTGGTTTGGCGAGCTATTCAGAATGTACCACAACTTTGCCCAGAGTTGGTTAAGATAGGCTCCCTGTGACCCTTGTAAGGATTAAGCAGATTGACAAATGAATGAATGATTAAGTTGTGCCAGGTTGAAAGTTGTTCTCACGCAAGTTGCTCAGGTGGAGGTGCCAGCGTAAAAGCAGCTGTAGAGAAAATCTGGTCTTTTCTGCATACAGGAAGCCATAGACACACTTGATTGGACACTGTTGTTGTGACTAACAGTGCAGTAAGATTATGTCATGCTTTCCTTCGCAAGAACATGGCCAATTATTGCTTCTTTTCATCCCCCATCCCAATGGTCATGAGGCGTATTGTCATCATGCACAATGTCCATCTTTCTGTTCGTCCATCTACCATCTGTCCATCGTCTGTCCCACAGCTGCCTTTCACACACTAAATCAAAAATGGCATCACGCATCATTGGTGTGGGTGTTGGGACTGGGAAGCTACACAAGTCTGTCAATTTATTTGTGGTCTAATATTCAATATGGCCACCATAGCTGCCATCTTGAATTTGCATTCTGCACACTAGCTCAAAAACGGCATTACTGATCATTACCATTTTTGGTGTGGATACTGGGACTGTGTACCTACACAAGTCTATACATTTGTGGAAGAGTTTGATATCCAGTATGGTGTCACAGTTGACATCTTGAATTGACGTTCCACACACAAGCTCAAAAATGTCATCATACCTTTTTTAATGTGGTGCATGGGGTGAGGGGTTTTGCTTGCTTTGCGAATCTATTTTTCTACCAGCAAGGGATGGCAATGCCATTGTTAGGGACTCACTCTTGCAATATTTTTATGGTCGGGCAATTAACCGATTGTTCTTACAAAACTGTTAAAACTGTCAGATATTCCTATCCTTGTAAGGACATTTAGTCCTCACGAAGACATAAAACCATGAACCCCATCGCCACACACTATGTCATAAAATAAGGGAGTATGTACCATCTGTTGTATTGTAGTTAGACATTACAGCATTACGAGTCAGTGTCTGTGATTCTGATGTGTAAAATCTAAAAAGTGACCTTGCCCAATTGCAAAACACTTCAGAAAACTTGTAGTACTTTAAGGAAGTTAAGCACACACTGGGTGGAAGGGGAAAACACATAATTTATATCATTTCTTCATAGGAACAATTTCCCTTCTCCGGAACTAAGAAGCTCCAAATATTGTATATTCTAGCATGACAATGTTCCTGTGAA
This sequence comes from Euristhmus nudiceps, assembly GCA_030068295.1. Lineage (NCBI taxonomy): Eukaryota > Metazoa > Chordata > Actinopteri > Siluriformes > Plotosidae > Euristhmus > Euristhmus nudiceps. The sequence continues at coordinate 20,096,611 of JAQNCB010000003.1, read as the reverse complement.
CAAAGCAACACCCAAGAACACATGTTTCTTTTGTTGAAATCAATCAAACACATTGCAAAAACTACTAGTTTTTAATGGTTATAATATAGGATTACAGTCCATCATACAGTTCCACAATATTACTTTCATTAGGAAAGATGCACGCCATCTCATTACCACAGAGAATATTGAACAGGAATTATGAATTCAATAGAACACCATTTAGAATGTTTAGGGCCACATGGAAGCTGGAGCCAGAGAAGGTCATCTCTCTGGGCGGTAGCAATGTACACCCTGAACAGCTCACCTGTCCATTTCAGGGCCAACATACATACAACCATTTACTCTCTTACACCTAGAGCCAATTTGGAATTGTCAGGTTCTATTGTGTATGTCTTTGGACAGTTGAAGGAGCACACAGAGGAAACCAAACAAGCTCAGAAAGAACATGGAAACTCCACACAGAAATGTCCAAGCCTGGGAGTCGAACCCAGGATGTTCTTGTTGTGATACAGACATGCTAACCACTGCATCACTGTGCCACCCTCCACTCCAATACTTTTTTGTAAATAGTTTACTCTGGGATATCCCATGTAATGAGAAAATCACTTTCTGTTGCTCCGGTGATGTCCAGACTCCATGTCCTCATCTTCTGACGTCATGTCTCTCTGCAATGATGCCCCGCCAGTGTGTCACGTGACTTCCACATTCGGTGGCATCATCGTCTTCTAATTGACCTATGCCACTCTGGGACATCGTACCTGCAGAGCTTCTATTTTTCTACTTAGTGATGCATTCTCGGTGTCTATTCTATTAGTATGTCTTTGGACTGTTAGAGGAAACTGGAGCACATAGAGGAAACCCAAGCAAGCTCAGGGAGAACACGCAGACATACTCCACACAGAAACACCCTTGTTAACCACAGGGCTCAAATCTAGGGCCTACTTGCGATGTGACGAGAGTGCTAACAACTATACCACTGTGCGCCCACTGCAGAATTAATAATTTCTATTTGTGACTGTAGTATACATACCTGCATGAAAATGTCTTAGATTGAATCAGTTTAGGAAAGTATATCAAACCAAGCTCCCCTTCTGTTACAGTATCGTTATATACAGGAGGCTTCAGTCCGTGTGCTATATTCAGAAGGCTGTGATTACATTTGCCAGACATGAGCCTCTCCAAACACTAGGGAGAACACGTGTACCCTCTTACTCCACAAATCTTCACATATTTAAACAGTGCAATGGAGGTCTACCTCTGTATTACGCACACACAAACGCTGTTGACATCTTACTCGGTGGAGGTTTTCAGATGGGGCTGTTCAGACTAAGCAGAGGTTTATGAGACACTACCATGTTCCACACCTGATAACGTACTGATTATTTTATTTGCTTTGGTTTTTTCGGTCTGTGTATCAGTATTTGTCCTCGAGTGCTCAGTTGCTCTGGCTGGAGCAGCATTTGTGGGAGGGCTGTTTGTGAGAGAAACTTTTAGTTTTTTGTGCTGCTCTCTCAGTGAGAACCTTTTCAGACTTTTGCCTATTAGGCCAAAAAAAAACCCCTTTGTTTCCGGTCAACTGACTGACTCACTTTTTTCCCGCCAACTCGAAAGTTTTTTTCATGTGTTTTTGTAACTCAATGGTTATTTAATAACAGACTGTTATTCATTGTAAATAGGTATACTGTCTCTTTAAGAGTCTCAAGCGGGAAAGTTCGTGGGTTGCACTTGAGTGGTGCTGAGAGAGAAGGGGGTGCGTGCGCAGGGTGACCCAAAATTATAGGGAAGCTGGAGCCCAACTCGGCCAACTCTGGGGAGAAGTGGCGTACACCCTGAACAGCTAGCCAGTCCATCGCAGGGCCAACACATACACAACCATTCATGTTTACTCCCACACCTAGAGGCAATTTGGAACACCCAATTAGCCTAACATGCATATCTTTGGACTGTGGGAGAAAACCAGAAAATGCAGAGGGAACCCGTGCAATCACAGAAACTTCACACAGAAACGCCCAAGACGAGCCTGGGACTTGAACCCACGACCTTCTTGCCGTGAGGTGGATGTGCTAACCACTGCGCTACCATACCACCTTACACAACAGTGAACGTCACAATGTACTTCACTGCCTCTTTCTTCAAAGTGGACACCTATTTATAAATTGCTGACTGGTAGGTTACTTTCGGAAATATTTCAGTTAAGTGTGATACATTTTTTGTTAGCAAGCAACTGAACTTATTAGCTAACATTTATATATTCCAAATAATATAACCAGATTATCCAAGCAAGGGCAGGGTGAAAGCGTGTTTTTGTTCCTGGTGAATCACTGGTAGAAGGCATTGTGACGGGCGTGGTAGGACAGGGTCATTTCTGTTATCAATTTAGTGAAGCTCTCTTAGACTTAGTGTCTGCTTGCAGTTTGTGTGTCCATCCTATCTGGCTTAGCTGATTCACTATATCTTTAAAAGGTAAGCCTACTTCTGAGAACTGAAGAAGAGATAAATAATCTCTGTGCTGCTACTGGGCAATACTGCTACTCAGCAAGCTTCCGGGAAAGCTCTTTCTCTCTCCTCTTTCTTTTTCTCTATTCTTTCCAGCACCATACACAATCAAAGAGAGACCAACGCCCACAAACTCTCAAATCGAGTCTTTGATGAACCTTTTTTTTAGAGCAATGTCGTGGTGGCTTAGCAATGAAAGACAAACACACATATAGCAGCGTACAGGCATACTTTCATGGATTCGGAATTGGACACAAAGACAAATAGACACATACACATGCACTCACTCACACACTTGCCCTTTCTCTCTCTACAAACACAACCATTTATGGTAGGCTCTTTCTATCTCCTGAAGAGAGAGAGAAAGAGAGAGTAAGAAAGAGAGAGAGGGGGGGGTCATGGCTCTTGATACACTTAAAACAAGTCTTCATCCAGAGAAAGTCAGTGTGGATCGGCTGTTTTGGTGTTACGGAATGGCACCCCGAGCACAAGGGAGCACAACAGGCCCCTGTGAAACCATCTGGGACCTTTTTTTTTTCGGACACCAAATACACACAGTCCTGAAGTAAATGATCCGTGGGGATTTTTGACCTCTGTGGTATGATACGGTCACAGTCAACACAGGAAAGGAACAGAGCCTCATCATCCTCTGTTGCTGAAGGGTCAGAGTAGCTTTAATCTAATCAGAAAATACACACACACACACACACACACACACACACACACACACACACACACACACACACACACACACACACACAC
>JAQNCB010000003.1:19872353-19883107 GCA_030068295.1 Euristhmus nudiceps | reverse complement strand
AACTAGTGTAGTGGAGGTGCAATTACACTTAATTCTAGTACAGTATGGCAAAAAAAGCATGTTCCCAAGGGTCACACTCAGGCCTCACTATTTGAGAAGCACTGATGTACAGTAAGTGTTGTTATTCTTTTTTTTAATAGGTTTGTTCTAGTACTTCTATTTCGCCCACGGGTTCATCTTTTATGTCAATTAGTGTTTCTGATTTCTGTAACTGGATGCAAATCAACAGGGGAACTTCCTTACTCTTATCTTCTCTTTTGTTTACATAGCATTCTTCATTGTAAACCATTGAAATGTCTTTCCTGGTTAAAAAAAAAAAGTTTTTTAGCTGAGTTTGTTTGTCCTTCTCTGTTTCTCTACAGGTTCTTGTGAAGCCACTGGCAGAGCGAGGCTTTCTTTTCCTCCTGTCGTCATCTCACCTCCATAGATCTAATGGTACATTCACGGTGCATGTGTCTAACTACAGAGCTGTTTTTTTTGTGTTGTGAATTACACCATACTACTGTGTTCTTTTCTTTTTTCTGAAATATAGAGAAGAGAGGGAGAAGTGACCGAGGACTGCAGGCACTTTTCATTTTTCAAGAATCCAGAATTACAGGCAGGTTAAGTACGTATGAGTTGCTCCAGATAATCGAGAGCTGGTCTTTGTATTTCACCGACCCTTATGAGTATTGACTACTTTTTACACTCTCTTGCATCCCTTCTACAGTATCCAAGACATCTGACCTACATGTGGACTCTCTGATTCCATTAGAGCCCAAAGACCCAATCACGGAGCATCTCGAGACCTTTGCTCCCGCCCTTCACCATGCGTTCGTTAAACTGCGCCCCAATCAGCCCAAAGATCTGGCGAGTGCAGTAAAAACTCGTGCTCTGGACTATCTAAGTTTGAGGGAACATGACTCGGCGCAATCCTTCTCTGTGCCCGAGTACAGGCCAAACTTGGACGAGCGACCCGGTCCATACCCACTTCAACGGCCCAAGAGCCTCGACTCGGTGCTAAATACTTACCTCCATGCACCTGCAAACTTCCAACTGGCCATAACGTGCCTGCAGCAGGACGTTGAGGACAGTGGTCCTACCATGGTTGATGAATACAGTCCTGTGTCTGACTGGAGTGGTTCGGGCAGCACCAGGACTGGACTGGTGCAGTCTAATGGTAGCGGTGCTCAGAAGCCCCAGGGCGAGTATGACAAAGAGAAGATGGAGAAGCTTTTGAAACTGATCCAGCTGCACAAACGGGCGCTGGGCAAGGAAGACGGAGGGATGCAGGAGCGCAGCGAGGACTGGGAGCCTGCCGGGCACAAGCGAAGGCTTGAGGGTGACGCCCTGGCTGGAGTCAGCAAATACATGAAGACAGATATCTTGAGTAACGGAGAGCTAGGGAGAGGTGAGTGTCTAGAGCTTGAACCAGAGAGTAGCCATCATCGAAACAAGTCGTCACTCTTTGGAAAATAGTATTCATTATTCTTCGAAAGGGGTTTTGGACAGTTATGGGTTTTTACTCGCTGTTTTCTACATAAGGCAAAAAAAAAAAAAAAAAAACCTTTGTTTCTGGTAACATTGCAGAATAATTTTGGGTCAGTAGGTCGGTAAAACTTTTTATTTTTTTCCCCAAAGGCGCTCACAGAAACGGAGATGAAGACTCTCTCTCTCTCTCTCTCTCTCTCTCTCTCTCTCTCTCGCTCTCTCGCTCTCTCTCTCTCTCAGAACCGCTAAAGTGAACTCTCTGGCTAGAGTTTCTTAAAGAGACAGTGTACCTATTGACACTGAATAACTCCGTCTGTTATTAAGTTATTAATAAATAAAAGTTATTAAGTAACCACTGGGTTACAAAAACACATGAAAAAACTTGAGTTGGCTCAAATGAAAGGGAGTTGGTCGGGTGACCGGAAACAAAGGTTTTTTTTTTTTTTTTTTAGCCTAAGATTGTACGTAAAATGTATAGGTTCCCAAGAGGGACATTTTGAATTTTTAAGCGTAGACACATGTCTACATTGAAATAATGGTTTGGTTGCCTACTGCTGATTTTGTAAATTTTCCCACATGGAAAGAAATGGTCTGTAATTTTTTACGGTAGGTTTATTTCGCAAGAGCGCAACAAAATATTAACAAAACAATCTATAAACTGATTTGCATTTGATCGAGTTTAATTAGTATTTGATCCCAATGCAAACCAAGGTTGGTGGAGGGAACCCTTGTTGACCAGCACAGAGTTCAGGTGTTTCTTGAAGTTGGTCACCGGGTTTGTGCACATCTCAGGAGGAATTTCCAGGATCAGGTTTTTTTTTTTTTTTTTCCCCAACTGTTGTCTCGATATGATAAATCTCTCTCTCGCACACCCTCACACACCATAATTACATTAAAATGACGAATAATTTGTAAGAGGTCCTATTCAATGTTCTCTGAATATTAAATGTTGTTTACTCTTTATATTATTACAGGTGTAATAATTGTATTTTCTTGCTTTGTGCATTTGTAGCTTTTAAAACAAAAGAGTTGAGTTTTGAAGAAATGTATATACAGTATTTTCCGGACTATACGTCACTCTGCAATACAAGTCAGATCAGCCAAAAAATGCATAATTAAGAAGAAAAACCCGTATACAAGTCGCACTGCAGTATAGGTCACATTTTGGTGGCAGTGTTGTTTTAAATTGTTTTGTTAACGCACCTTTTTTGTATGACGACAACGTGATGACGCACTAAAAAAGGATCTTTTGGCGACTAAAACATGACGTGACGAGACGGAACGAAAATGTTGGTTTGTGAGGTGCTCAAAGTGCATATACCATCTCTGCCTACTCTGCGTGTAACACAGGGGGGAGGCAAACAAAAGGTGCAGGCTCACCTTTACGCACAGGAACATATCGTTCCACTGAAACATTAGACTGTCGGTTCAAACATGTTAAAACAGACTCTTCATTTCAATCTACGGTATATTATTTTCCCTATATCATGCGTGACAAGTCATTTAGCTTTGACCTGCAGACTGTGTTTACCTTTAGCCTGTTTTTACCTGTGTATCAGATGGCGATGGTAGAGCAAGAGTCGCTGCGATGTTCTCTCAGTCACTGCCGTTTTATTCTCCTATTTAAAACGTTCACCATAAATGCGCTGTTTTTCTGGATCATTGGAAATATGGGTAAGCCTTGATTTTAAAAAAACAACAAAACTTTTTTCTGTCAAGTAACCGATCTCAACAAGAACTAAATGGCTTCCTGTTAGGACTTTTCACAATAAAGGTATCTTTTGACTTGATTTCCGGTGCTGTAAGAGTCTTATTGTCAAAGCATCTCAGAAAAATTAGACTGAATTCACAACCCAAAGAGCACCTTCTTGCAATTGTCAGGGTGAAAATAATCAACATGTGAAATGTGGTTGCCAGTTATTTTTTTATTTTTTAGATAATAGCATGCTAATAATTTCACACATATGTAGCTCTGGAGTATAAGGGCCCCCCCGGCCAAACTATGGGAAAAAAAAAAGTGCGACTTGTAGTCCGGAAAATACGGTAATACTGTTCTAAACATTAATTTTCCTAATCAGTAGTGTTTTGAATACTAATATTAATTAGGTAATATTTGTAATTAAATATTTCTACTTTTACCTTTTCTTAAGATGAACATTTTTATCCTTAAGTAAAGCTTCCTTCAACATGCAGTTAGTCCAAATCTGAATATTTAAACTGCATGCAGTGTAACCTACTGTTGTTTTTAGAAACTAATCACGTAACTATTTTAACTGTGAGGTTTAAGGCCTCATATGACGGCAGACTCCTTATTAGTATTGACACACCAAAAAGTTTGGTGCAATGAAAACGTATTTCAGATTCGTTTTGTTTGTTCTGAACCTTTGCATATGAAAATGATTACTTGGCTGTTCAGTTTAGGGCTTCAGTGGTTTGGTGTCACGCAATAGAACGACAAGCAGAAAAGGCCAGCAGAATGGATGTAGAGGTGAGCCACTGCTGTGCTCTGGCAGCTCTCATGTCTGGCAGTTGTGTGGCTATATTTCACCTGTAAACACACAAAACTGTGAGCGCTGCTTGGTTTCTTGTTGCCCAGCTTCCCTTTTCAGCTTTGATCTTGAGATTATAAAATGCTACCTGCTCCATTCCAGCAGTGGATATACGCCGAACTTTATACAAACGAGACCTTGAATTGCAAATCCTGGTTAAAAAAATATGGAATCACCACACTTGGATGTTCACTTTGGCTTTATTAAAAAAAAAAAAAAAGATAATCAAATCAGTATTTGTTTAATAGCTGAACAGTTCGGTTTCATGGGATCTACTTCAAACATTCACTTTCATTCATTTGCTAAACTGTTTAAGCCTCTGTTAGGGCCGTGGATGCCTGTAGCCTGTCTTAGCCAACCCTGGAAAAATTCATCATATACCTTGAATAGCTCACCAGTACATCACGGCACACACAAAACCATTCACACTCGCATCCACAACTTGGGGCAATTTGGAACAGTGAGTTAGCCTATTGTGCTTGTTTTTGGCTGTGGGAGGAAACCAGAATACCCCGTGGTAACTCACGAAGCCCGAGCCTGGGGCCTGAAACCAGGATATTCTTGTTGTGAGGTGAACATGTTAACCTCTGCTAATTCCTTGAGGCATAGAATTCACTGACGACAAACAGTATTCTCCTTCAAGCTGGTTTTAACTTGATGAAATAGTACCTTTTTATAATAATTTTTTTTTTTTTTATAATGCCACCACAAATTTTAAATCAAGTTGATCTGAACTGGTTTCTGAAGGTCAATGAGTTATTTCCCGAATGAAAAGCTTTACCACCCTTTCCTTTGTGGCTGCCAAAGACGAATGGATAGAGAAGTGGCTTTGAGACTGAAAGGTCGCTGGTTCGATTCCCGAGCCAGCAGGAAAAATTTTGGCAGTGGGGGAGTGAGCTGCACCTTCACTTCCTCCACCTTCATGGCTGAAGTGCCCTTGAGCAAGGCACCCAATCCCCAACTGCTCTCTGGGTGCCCCAATGTGTGCGATTTGTTAGTTTAATATCTGTATACTGTTGTTATTGCTATTAGCTTTCCCTGTATGAACTGAGGGATTCGTGTCCTATTCTTTTGCATTTACAAGAGTGAAATTGCCTCCTTTTGAAACTGGCTGATGCAAACAATCAAGCAGATTTTAGCAGATTGTGACTTGAAAATGAAGTAAAAACCTCCTGTTAATGATATTATACATGTGCTCATGTATAACAGTAGAAATTTGAAGACTTGCCTTTCACTTCACTTTAAGGTCTGTAAGCACTCGTCTTAAATTGCAGAGTAAGTTGCATTTGTATATTTTTTGCTGTTGTTTGTTTTAGAAATGCAGTTTGCAAAATCTAGAATTTTATTTTATTCTATAGTGGTTTGCCTAACGAGCGCAAACAAATAAGCAATAGTCACCCAACAGTTTACGCCCATTAGTCACTTTATATAAAGTAAAAAAGCCAAAGTGGAATCCTTTAAGTGTTTTGTTTATTCCATTATTTATGTCAGGGATTTTTTTTTTTAATCAACTGGACCTGAACATGACAACTTTCACAATTTTGTTTTAGCTGATATGTAACAGCATTTTGGTTTTTAAGAACCGTTTATATTTCATGCACCTGTGATGCCTGAAGCACGTAGGGGCGGAGCTAGTGATTAAAAATGGCAAGATGCACAGCTTGTGAACCACCTGCTTGTCCCAGATACACTGTGACTTTAAAAGTGTGTGTTCTTTCATCCCTCTGCATCCTGCAGTTCCTCAGGGTGAAACGGCCAGCATGGGGTTATGTGACACGGACCTGCGTGAGCACGTTGGCCTCTCCACCCCCATCCAGGACACACAGACTCTGCTTAAGTTCTTTATTACTGCTTTGAAGAAGGTCTCTCAAAGCACTGCTGCTGCTGCTTCATCCACCTCTGCTCATCTTATGTTGCCCACACACCAGGATGGCCTGTTACCTGAGCGGCCATGTGAGCCCGCTGAACCCACCGCCCACTATGAGCGCAACCTACGAGCCGAACACACAGAGGATGAGCACGTCGCATTGGATTACCTTGAGGTTTGGGATTCTTCTGCATACAATTCATCTTCAGCCAAAAAAAAAAACAAACCTTTGTTTCCGGTCACCCGACCGACTCACTTTTTTTTCCGCCGACTCAAGTTTTTTGTTTGTTTGTTTTTTGTAATCCAAACTCTTATTCAGTGTCAATAGGTATACTATCTCTAAGAGTCTCAAGCGGGAAAGTTCGTGGGTTGCACTTCAGCGGTGCTCAGAGATAAGAGGGAGAAGAAGGGGATGCGTGCGCTGCGGATCGAGGGGGGCGATTTATTTTTTTTGTTTTTGGAGGTTTTTTCCCCTCATGCCATGGTTAAGCTTCAACAGTTTATCTGATATATTTTCGTATTATAGTAACGGGCTGGGATTTATATCTCAGGTTACAGTAAAAATTATCTTCTCTTTATCTGTCTGCTGGAATGCTGCCATTAAAACACATCCATCTATTCATTTGTAGAAGCCATATTAGTTTAGTCGTCATCTCTCTCTTTAATATCTCAGCGTAGATAAAGAGACCAAGGCTTTTTAAATAAATAGATGTCTTTATTAATAAGTGAGCTGCCCAACACAGCTGTCCTGAGCTTTTTACTCACTCTCATGGAAGAAAAAAAAAAAAACCTTTGTTTCCAGTAACATTGCAGAATAATTTTGGGTAGATAAGTCGGTAAAAGGTGGGTTTTTTTTTTAAACACCCCCCCCCGTGTTCCGTGCTCCATGCTCTATCCGCAGCGCACGCGCACCCCCTTCTCTCTCAGTACCGCTTAAGTGCAACCCACAAACTTACCCGCTTGAAACCCTTAAAGAGACAGTGTACCTATCTGTTATTAAATAACCATTGGGTTACAAAAACACATGAAAAAACTTTTGAGTCGGCGGAAAAAAGTGAGTTGGTCGGGTGACCGGAAACAAGGGTTTTTTTTTTTTTTTTTTTTTTTGGGCCTAATGTGCATGTCTTTGGACTGTTGGAGGAAATCGACATACCTGGACGAAACCCACCACATCTGCAGAACATGCAAACTACACACGGAGATGCCTGGGCACCATTTATAGACTATTAATAAATAAGTGTATATTAATATCTTGGAATGTATCATTCAGCGCATTCCTACTGTATGCAGTGTTTTATTAAAGATGATGCATAATGTGAGGAGCCCTCTGATCTTTTATCTTTTGTATTCTTGTTGTCTAGGATCAGATGGCGTGCAGTATAGGCAGTATGGACTTGTGCAGTCCGTCGTCGAGCTTCGAGCAGCAGGTGCAGCTCCCCGCTGAAGCTAATCATAGCCGCCCACAGAGGATATCAATCCCTACAGGTTTGTCTTAAATCGTATTCACACAGAAGGTGACTAGCGACAAGAGAATCGCTTCGCCACTGAGCGACGCTCAAATCATTTCACCGCTCAACTCCTGTTGTCTAGGTTACTCATGTTTCTTGTTTAAAAATTGAAACTATGAGCAGCATCAAGCTAGTTTCCTCCAGCAGGTCGGTAAGAGTTTTTTATCATCATTACCTTTATATTACAAGGATCGCTCACTTCGCGGTTAATGGGGGGTTGAGACCGTACGCGAACACCGAATTTCCCGATATCGAAGTAGGATCGACCACCCACGAACTTTCCCGCTTGAGACTCTTAGAGACAGTTGTACCTACTGACACTTAATAGCAGTCTGTTATTAAATATCCATTGGGTTACAAGAACACATGAAAAAAAACTTTAGAGTTGGCGGGGAAAAAAGTGAGTCGGTCGGGTGACCGGAAACAAAGGTGTTTTTTTTTTTTGGGGGGGGGGGGGGGGGGGGGTTTTTTTGGTTTTTTTTTTTTTTTGGCCTAATTATTAATTTATTTTAAATTTAATTAATATAATCCTTTGTAGTCCATCCACTCTGCTTAAAAGGCTTATTCCAGTGTACTGACCTCCTGTGATCTGTCCTTTCCTTCTTTGCTTTTCTTTTGTTTTTTCCTCCCAAGTAATCTGGGCCTTTTTTTTTCCCTTCTCGTGTTAGTTACAGATGAGGCAGGGACATCAGGTATATCAGTGAAGGAAAGATCAGTTCCTGTAGCAGGGCAGCTACTAGACTCCATCCTGGACCATGAATTTCAGTCTCTCTGCACGAGCATCCAGGATCTGATGGAAAGGCAGCAAATATTTTACGTTCCCCAGCCTGCACTGCGCTGGCATGAGGCTCCACCGACTAAATTGGAGTCCACCTTCTCTCGGTTTGTCTCAAACTACATCTCGCCGCTTCCGGTACAAGGTTACATCAACACGCTGTGTGAAAGGATGAACCACATGATTGGTTCACCTGCTGCTCCTCTGTACCCTGTTGCTCCCAATGATACACTTCAAGCTGTTGAACCTGTTCTTGGTTCGCCTCCTCCTACTGCTCCTCCTCCTCCTCCTCCTCCAGCTGTTGCTCCGTTTTCGGCTACATCTCCTGCACCTGTTACTGTTACTCCTGCTGCTGTCCCCCCCTCCAAACCGTCTGCTCCGAAGCCGAAATCGCAGGAACCCATTCACAAGGCAGCCAGCAAGCCACAAACGCCACTGTCAACCCCGACACCAGCTCCTACCCCAACTCCACCTCCTCCCGCCCCCAAGAAACAGGCATCCCCTATCAGAAAAGCTCATCCAGGGAAAAAGCCAGATGAGACGGTTCCAGATGTTTCCGACAGTCCCAAAAGCAAGCCTGCAGTAAGCACCGGCTTCCCACTGATACCGGAGGTGCCCAGCGAACCCGTCCAGGCGGGTGCACCAGGGAATGACGTGATTGGTCAGCTCAAGCCAGATGTGTTGTGTACGCTGATGGAGATCATGCAAATGAATGCTGTTCGCTTTTACATTCAGCGCGGAGAGGAAGAGGAAAATGAACTCTGCACTGAAATTAAGGTAGGAGCTTTAACTCTTAACTGTCGTCTGGACTTTTGCGTCTCGTCTGTTCTGATTGACTCTGAGTGCTGTATATGATCTCAATTCCTCACAGGGTTACTTGGAAAGCCTTGGAAACATTGAGTGCAATCCTTTAACCTACCTGGAGAAAAGATGTCAGCAGAAGTTTATGGTCATCATTCAGAATGAAGACATAGCAGCTCATGTTCACAAGGTTCCTTTTATTTTGTGTGTGTGTGTGTGTGTGTGTGTGTGTGTGTGTGTGTGTGTGTGTGTGTGTGGATTTTTTTATAGTCTAAATATTCAGGAATTATATGTTTCTAAAGTTTTATTAACACTCTTTTAGATTCCAGCACTGGTGTCATTAAAGAAGCTGACGACCGTGTATTTCGCTGGTGTGGACAATCTAGACGATGTGAAAAATCGCACGTACAATGAGCTTTTTATGTCTGGAGGCTTAATCGTATCAGAAGAGCTCATCCTGAATCCAGACTTTATCACTTTAGGTAAGTATTTGACACCAGGTTAAGAGCACTAGAAAGAATTTTATTCATTTGGAAATGGTCAAAGGTTGAGTGTGCTTAAGCTATAACCTTTTTTGTTTTTAGCTCTCGTATGTGAACGTCGTCTGTACCTTTTCTTGTTATCGCATTTTAAAAAAAAAAAATAAATAAAAACTTTCTCATTTTTCATGCAAGCACATCATGGAGGTGTGCTGAAATCTTTTGGTGGAATTCCAAAATACTCCATACTGAATACTGTACAAGTAAAATCACCTGAAAGTTCTGTAAAAGCACAGTAGTACTGAACATTTAACACCCAAATAATTCATTTATATTGTACCTGTACAGTAAATACACGTAATACATATTGTACTACATTATACAGTGTTGTAGAGTGAGTCCTACAACTAGGTGGGTGGGGCGGGAACCTTTGTTCAGGCTTGTTTCCATCCGGTCCGGGTTTTAGTGTAGTACCGCATGCCTGCACCAGTAGGACAACAGAGCAGGTGGGTTTCTTGTGTTGTTGTGCAGTGCGGACGTTATTAAATAAAGTTTTACGTTACTTTGCGGAATTATAAGTCAGCATGCTTTATATTTACCAGGTTGTAGAATACAGTAATTCATTTAACGTATTGCTAGTGCTGCTGTTAGTAATGCTACAAGTAAAATCACCTCAAAGTTCTGTAAAAGCGCAGTAGTACTGAACATTTAATACCCAAACAATAAATTTATATTGTACATGTACAGTAAATACATGTAATACATATTGTAGTACATTATACAGTAATTCATTTAACGTAGTGCTAGCGCGGAGTGCTCACGAACTATCCTTAAAAAAATACATTTATTAAAAAAATAAAATTTGGTCGTCCGTATGACCAGAAATCCGGACGATCAGCGAGGTTCATCTGTATACACTTCTTCCACGTCCCAAGAGTCAGAGTCAGTAGCCGAGGATCGGTCCGACAGAACCCATGCCCCCCCCCACACAAGTGATGGGTCCATTCTAGATCCTCTGGGTCTGGAATGAGGTCCTGCCCCAAGTGCAGGAATTGAAGTATCTCGGGGTCTTGTTCACGAGTGAGGGAAGAATGGAGCAGTATATCGACAGGCGGATCGTTGTAGCCCCTGCTGTAAGGCGGAGCTTGTACCGGTACGTCATGGCGAAGAGGGAGCTGAGCCACAAGGCAAAGCTCTCGGTTTACCAGCTGATCTACGTTCCAACCCGCATCTATGGCCACGAGCTTTGGGTAGTGACCGAAAGAACAAGATCGCGGATACAAGCGGCTGAAATGAGCTTCCTTC